>CM028360.1:2453000-2800567 GCA_016618105.1 Dendrobium huoshanense | reverse complement strand
TTTTCCGACTGGTTCCGCCGCGGCCACGATCCACTACCTCGCCTCCTTGACCAGATTTACGGTGCTTTCGCCTCTTCGGACGACAGTTCAGCAATCAACGCCGCCCTCTCCCGCCTCCGCGTACGCCTCTCCGAAGACTTTGTCCTCTGTTTCCTCCGCCACCGTCCTCACCCCTCGGCCGTTCCTCCCTCTGCTGACGCCTCAAGCTCCCTCCTTCAGCTCCGTATCCGGTTCTTCGAATGGTGCAGCCGTCAGCCTGGCTACTTCCATTCCCGCTCCGTCTACCATGCCATATTCCGCCTCCTCCATCGCCACCGCCACGTTTCTTTTGTCAGGGAATGCCTCCGTCGCTTCTCCGTCACTGGCTACTTCTCCCTCTCATTTGATGCTGACGCCGCCGCTACTAGCGGCAGCAAAGGTCATCCCAGATTCTACCAGGCGCTAGTAATCGGCTACGCTGTAACAGGGTCCGCAGAGCGCGCCCTCCAGCTTTTTGCTCGAATGCGATATAATGGCTCCGACCTCGACGACTTCTGCTACCATGTCCTCCTTAACTCTCTTGTGGAGGCATCCCTCTTTGAATTCGCGGATTCTATTTTTACCCAGATCGACGCCCGCGGCCTTGCTGGCCCCGTCACGGCTTGCATACGCGTCAAGCGGCTCTGCCGCCAGGGCCGGTTGGATGATGCCGCTACTTATCTCCGCAAGCTCTATCTTTGCGACCATCGAGTGGTTGCCGATCGCACCGTAGGAACTCTTGTTCAAGCTTTATGCAAGGCTGGGCAGGTCGAATGTGCCAGTCAGTTCGTTGATGAGTTCAGCAATGCAGAGGCCTATGGCGCTTGGATCAGCCATCTGCTTGCAGCTGGAAAGGTTGATGCGGCCATGGAGTTTTTGAGAAAGAAGAAAGGTACAGATACAGAAAAACACTTACTTGACACTTTCCAATACAATCAAATTATTCAGCGGTTGCTAAGGCAGAACTTGCTTGAGGAAGTTTGTGATCTCCTTGTGGAGATGATGGAGGAAGGGATTGTCCCAGATCAGCACACCATGGACGCAGCTTTATGCTTTTTCTGCAAAGCTGGAATGGTTGATGTGGCGATTAAACTCTACAGTTTGAAGATGGAGATTGGAATTGCACCAAAGAGAATTGTCTACAACCATCTCATCAAAGCCCTGTGTAAGGATGGAAATGTCGACGAGGTTCTGAGAGTGTTAGAGGATTGCATGAACCAGGGCTACTTCCCTGGTAATCAGACCTTCACTCAGCTTGCCAATGTCCTCCTCAGACATGGAAAGCTTGAGAAGCTTCGTAGTCTACTCGCCGAAGCTCTGAAGAGGAAATTAAGGTCGACCGCGCCTATCCACTCTCGATATGTATCAGCTTTGTGCAAGATTGGTGCAGTTAAGGAAGCTTACTCAGAGCTTTTGACTGCTGATGGAATTGGTGCTGGCATTACTATGTACAAGTCTACATGCTGCAATTTGATTCGGGCATTTATAAAGTTGAGAATGTTACAGTTTCCTCCTGGGTTGCTCATCCAGATGCAGGAGCTGGGCTTTGTGCCAGGCCGGCGCCTTTATAGGGAGGTGGTCTGTAGTTTGTGTGAGATGGAAATGTTTGATCTTGTCTTTGATTTGCTGAACAAACAGTTGGAAATCAAGCAACAAGATCGCCGGACTTGCTACAATTACATCATCGACGGAGCTGCACACTCCAAGAAACCTGAAATGGCAATGGAAGTGTATAACAGGATGGTAAATGCAGGGATAGAGCCCAACCTATCCACAGATATTCTGATTTTGCGTTGCTATATGAAGAGCGGCCGCTTCGGTGATGCTTTCGCCTTCTTCCACCTTCTAAAGAAGAAACATATGGTGAACAGGAAGCTCTATAATGTTTTCATAGACGGCCTCTGTGAAGCTGGAAGGTCAGAGAATGCTGTGGAGATATGGAAGGAGATGAGAGAAAAGGAGCTGCTACCAAGCCTTCAATGCTATGAGGAGCTTGTGCGTTCTTTGTGTTCTTCCAACTCTTATGATCTTGTCATTCAAGTTATCAAGGATTTCAAGGAAACCAGTCACCAGGTTTCTTCCTTCATCTTCAATGTCCTCCTGTTACATATCTTGAAGGGCCAGAAACTACTCAAGGCTTGGGAAAGAGATGCAAATTCAGGAGATCTTATTATTGGGCACCTTATTAAAGAATTTTCAAATGGTCTCAGAATGAAAGAGAACTTAGAAAAGTTTGATGAAGTGATTGAAGAGCACTTTCCTGTTGACATTTATACATATAATGTACTGTTAAGGGGATCATTTTTGACAGGGAGAATGGACTTTGCTTTCAATTTGTTCTATAGGATAAAAGATAAGGGCTATGAGCCCAATCGGTGGACCTTCGACATTATGGTTCATGGTTTTTGCAAACTTGGTTGCAGGAAATTTGCTGAAAAATGGATGGAGGAGATGTCTCGCAATGGATTCCAGCCAACATGGTATACATTGAGTTTATTCAATAATACACAGTAGAAAATGGTGATTCTTACTGTATAATATTGTTCTGAATCTTGTTCCTGGTGATTAGTTCTTCTTCCAGCCATAGATTTTGCATCTCAGGTGAATATGTAGTTAGTTCTTAATGCATTTTTATGCTTCTTATTTGATTTTTTACACATAAATTGTTCAAATATGTTTTCTTCTGTGCAAATAAGTTACAAAATTGTGTTTTCAGAAGCACTTTTTCTGTTACATGATGAGTAGAAGAGCTTTTCAGTTTAAAGGGATATGTTTTGTCAAAGAATTCATTGACTTAGCTTTTGGAAAACAATTTAGATCTAATTGCTCTATGAAAATGGAAATATTATTGAAATTGACTTATCTATATTTATTTTATAGTATGATTGATGTTTTTGAGAAATAATTTTTAATATTAACATTTAATATATTTATATATTGATTATTTTAAGCATGATTAATTATATGTAAAATACATAGCAAAATTTTTAAGGAAATTGTTCCACTTTCTTTCTTTTCTTTTTTTTTTATTTATGCTGATGATATTAAAATATATTTTAAGATATAAAATGAATTTTTAATGATATATAGACTTTGAAAATTGACTTTGATATATATGAGTGAATTAACTAAATGTAAAGTTACAACCTATTAACCATTAATATTTAAATGGCATTACTAAACCACAAAATGTAATCCTTGAGCTCCAATGTAAATATCTTGATATAATTGAGCTTATTTCAAGACTTCTAACTCTCTTTAAGCATACCTTTAACTTTCATAAGTGTCAAATAATGGGAACTTTTATTCTATCCAGTGAACGTACGCAGAGGAAGGTTCGGTTTTAGGCAAAAAAACGCCTGTACCTAATTTTTTCAAAAAACTCGGTACAGGCGCGAAAAACTCGGTACAGGCGTTTTTTTGCCTAAAACCAAACCTTCCTCTGCGTACGTTCACTGGATAGAATAAAAGTTTCAAATAATGGAGAGATTATTATGTGCAGAGTTCGGACGGATAGAACCGTTCACACAAGCATTGGGTACCTAGCGATACCGAGTAGGTACCCAATCCTTGCGCGGACGATATGCACTCCGCACCTAATAATTTATTCAAATAATGAACCCATCTTAATTTAAAATTTTTTAAAACTTACAAGATCAAGGCTTCATTTAGGATAATTTTCTTGCTACTTTTAAAAAATAAATTTATAATAATTTTTAAAGTAATAAATAATAATAATAATAATAAATCATCTCAAACAAAACAAAGCTGAAGACTTAAAAAAATTGATACAAAAAATAATTGTTAAAAAAATTTTATACTAAAAAAATATATTAAAAAATTATTTTAAAAAATAATAAAAAAATTATCCCACACAAAGCCTATGCTCCTTTCATTTCCTTTTAACTTACTGTAGTTTATTTTCCAAAAAAAAAAAAAAAAAAAAAACGGTAGTTCTGTACTTCATAACTATTATGTGCGGATATCGAATGTTGTTCGGAGCGAATCAGAGCACGCCACGTCACCTCTCTGTTATGTATCCGTTGTGTACTAGGTGATATGACGCGCTCTGATTCGCCTTCGAACAGTCAGTCTGATATTCGCACATAATAATTTCTCCAAACAGGGAATGAACATTTATATACTGAAGGACCAGTATGGTGGTCTAAGCAACTTAGAAGGTCATATTTAAGCCTTTACAGCCTAGAAATCATTACATAAAACCCCTAAAGAATTATATTTCTCTTAAGGGGCATACAAAGTTCTCTTTGGCTATGCTAAGTATATATAATTCAGCTGCGAGAAGCTACTTTACATCTCACTTGGCAGAGAAAGCAGCTTCCATAGACTGCAGTATAATGGGAATATCAAATCTTAAATTTCTGAAGCTTCTACCAGGCCTAACATCAGGATTGTGAGAATCAGATGGCACTTTGTGCAATGGGTTCTCAGCAGTTGAAGCAGAACCTGAATTGCTCTTCACTTTCCACACACAAACACCTGTTCAAGTTTGAATTGATGATTGTTAGTACAGAAACTTTCAATATCGGATTGGTTAATTTTTAGCGATTTTAAGTGCTCGTAGACATCGGCTTGGCGGCCTTCCGATGACCCGGTTAGGAAAGTAGAGGTATTAAATTTTACTTATGTTAAGAAAGGTAGAGGTAGACCTTCAAAACTTGGTTAGAAAATATTAGAGATCTTTCTTTATTAGATTTAAACGAGAATTTGACTTTTAATATGACACAATGTGAAAAATGATTCATGAAGCTGACCCCACATAGTGGAACAAAGGCTTGATATTGTTGTAGACATCGGCTGCGACGGACTTTAGCTAGATTTGTAGTTAGTAGATAAATGCTTTTGAAGGAGAAATTGAATGGGTTTATAGTTCAGTTTTACCAGTAAACACTAACCCAAGCTAGTGCTTACTTTGGAATGTTGGGAGTCCATAAGGCCAAGCTTCACCAAAAAGTTTTTACAAGTTAAGGAATGTATTCCTTGAGGATAAGATGGTAGTAAGCGCCCATGTCAATGATGTTTACATCCGGGCTACATCAGGTAAGAGGGATGTGAGGATTAGGATTTCTCATGGGAAAAAAATGCTAGAATCATTCCAACATGGATCAATCTTCTTTATACGCTCTATCATAGTTTTCCAAGAAAGAAAACCTCTATTATTATCTTGATCTACCGTGCAATCCTGGGTGTTTACTTTCACTTGAATGCAGGGAGAGGAAAGGACTTGAACTCCTGTCTGCTCCGAAAATTCTTGTCCCAGCCTCCCCCGCATTCGGGGAGTTTTAACGGATTAAGTTCTGAGGTAAATTTTGAGAAGGCATGTTAGGTTTGTAGAATCACTACCCATATATTTCATTCTTATTTTGGGAGGACTTTATGATCTGAATTCTTGTTTCCGATAGGCGCAAGCCCTTATAGTTAATTACCTATCCTGATAACAAGAGAGAACTTTCAATTAAAGCTAAACATCAATCAAATACGTTGAGGATTAGGGGTGTCAACTTTAGGTCACGGGTCAGTTTGGGTCGAACCCGGAACTGAACTGACACTATTCAGGTCAACCCAAATCCGACTCTATTTTACAAACGGATCGATTTTTTAGACCCGAACCCGACCCGTGACGACGTTCGACTTCGATCCTTGGACAACTTTCCTTCCAATCGGACTGGAAGATACAACCTTTTGATCGGAAGCAACAACGGGAGTTCGCTTCCAGTGACATTGCTATTCGACTTCGCTCCTTGGACGACATTACCTTCCAAGCGGATCGGAAGTTACAACCTTTTGATCGAAAGCAACGACGGGAGTTCACTCACTATGACATTGTTGCTCGACTTCGCTCCTTGGACGACGTTACCTTCCGATTGGATACTGATGCTGACATCGGTACGAAGATTTGGCGCATCTATCACAGGAGGCATCATAAATCAATGGCTATAATTTAAACCTTCAATTATGATTTATTTTTATTAATTTTAGTTCTTAATTAATGTATTTCATGTTTTATCCCTAGGATAGTTTATGTGAGTGTTATGGCCCAAGGGGCAATTTTGTAATTTTTTATTTTTCTCATGTTGTGGACTATATATAGGGCCTTTAGCTATTGTAATGGGGATGAAGATTTGATATTAAAAAAAATTGTCTACACTTGTGTTCTTCTTGTGAGAGAACGTTAGTGAGATTCCTATGGGAAGGAATCGGAGTTTCACCAGCCGCAGGATGGGTCCGAGCTCGTGAATTGAAGTTCCTTGGAGAAGGGCAAAGCATCACCCGTCAGTGTTCGGAAGAGTCCGAGGCTCGCTGTTTTTATCGTCTATCGTTTATTTTCTCTCTTTTGTTTTTTTTTTTATCTCTTGCTTTTTGTTCCTCCTTATTGTTCTAGTCGTCTTCATCCTCCACCTCGCCGCCGGATCTCACCCCATCCAACCCCCATCCTTCCTCTCCAAGCCCACGGCCAACTCCCTCACCCGCCGGCCATCTCCCCCATCCAACCCGTGAATCTCCCCTTCCCACTTACCCCCCTTTCCTAATTTGGATTGGCAAAATCGAGAGGGAAAATCCATGATAATTTTGGTTTTCAAATTTCAAATTTGAAATCTTCCTAATTGGGGTTGATCCATATTTGGAATGTTTTAACTCTCCAATTCAAAATTCAAATTTGAATTGCAAGGAGATGAGTCATTAATCCCTCCAAATTAAATTAAACCCATCCAACCTCCACCATCTCCACATGACATTCATTCCTTCCTAAATTAGATTGCATAAATTTGGTAACTATTATTTGAATTAATTCAAATCAATTTGAATTTCAAATAGTTACTATATTTATATGTCTTATTTTAGGAAACCTTTTGAATTAATTCATATTTGAATTTTAAATCAAGAGAGGATCAAATATTTCTTTCCTATCTTGACTTATTAATTAAGTATTAATGGACCCATTAATTTCCCCCCAGCACATATATGCCGCCAGCCCCTCCTCAAATAAATCATAGAAATTTATTTCCAAATCCATATTCCCCACTTAGGAAGTACTCAATATCCCCTCATCTAAATCTGGCCGAAATTTTCTCTGGTCCGTTTCCTGACTCCACCCATATCTCTAATTAATTCCTATTTCACCTCTTCAATCCCGTAACTCTCACCTAGCTGAAATTGTGTTTTACTTGATTTATTCCAAAAGGGAAACCTCTTGTTTGAAAACAAACCCCATCAGTTACTCCTCTCCAAAGCAGCCGCTCCTCCCTCTTTCTTCCCCACGTGTCTCAGCCAATAATTTTCTCTGTTGGCCGAATTTCTCTCCAGCCCTTAGCTTGATTTTTCCTCCCAAGCTCCATCCCCATTATCAGAAAACCTGAAATCATTTCAGGTTAGATTAGGACTTGGAATTTTGGAGAAGAAATACAATCCCGAGCAAATCCTCCTACCCGTTCTACATCAGTTTGGTATCAGAGCATGGACTCGGATCAACTTGAAAGGACTCTAGACTGGGTGGCAGGTCAACTGAGCGCTATTAGTCAACATCTCAAGGAGAATCAAGCGGACTTAGCCGACTTCCACCGTCAAACAATCGAACGACTCGATAACCTAGTGCGAGGTAGGACTGACTCACCGCTTTACACACCTTCAAGATCCCCTTCATCAAATGATAGAAAAAGGACACTAAGAAACAGAGAAATAGTTGATAGAGTTGACAAATTGATGGAGGCCAATGAAGCTTTCAATTTCCCTATCACTGTGCAAATCAAAGAGGAACCTAAGGTGATCAAGGAAGGACATGAAGAAGAAGATGAATTGGTTGACATGGAGAAATGTGTGACTACAAATAATTCAGAGGGAGACTTGTTTGACTCAATTACAACTCCTACAGAAGCCAAGGTTTCTCCTGACCCAATCAAAACTCCTATAACGGAGAATGTTGATGAAGCTCTGGAAGTGACATCTATAATTGGTGAGCTAAAGTGCAACGAGCAAGTTGACCTTATCGGAAACCGGGGTTGTTTGAGAATCGTTGCAAAAAGGCCATTGGGTTTATTGTTTCCAAATAACAATCCAGAGTTGTACATGAGAAGTTGTGATGCTTACTCGACGGAGTCGAGTATTTTCCCACCTGGGGAGAATGATGCGGACATCGGTACGAAGATTTGGCGCATCTATCACAGGAGGCGTCGTAAATCGACGGCTATAATTTAAACCTTCAATTATGATTTATTTTTATGAATTTTAGTTCTTAATTAATGTATTTCTTGTTTTACCTCTAGAATAGTTTATGTGAGTGTTATGGCCTAATGGGCAATTTTGTAATTTTTTATTTTTCTCGTGTTGTGGCCTATATATAGGGCCTTTAGCTATTGTAATGGGGATGAAGATTTGATATTAAAAAAAAATTTGTCCACACTTGTGTTCTTCTTGTGAGAGAGCGTTAGTGAGATTCCTATGGGAAGGAATCAGAGTTTCACCAGCCGCAGGATGGGTCCGAGCTCGTGAATTGAAGTCCCTTGGAGAAGGGCAAAGCATCACCCGTCAGTGTTCGGAAGAGTCCAATGCTCGTGGTTTTTATCTTCTATCGTTTATTTTCTCTCTTTTGTTTTTTTTCTCTTACTTTTTGTTCCTCCTTATTGTTCTAGTCGTCTTCATCCTCCACCTCGCCGCCGGATCTCACCCCATCCGACAACCATCCTTCCTCTCCGAACCCACGGCCAACTCCCTCACCCGCCAGCCACCTCCCCCATCCAACCCGTGAATCTCCCATTCCCACTTACCCCCCTTTCCTAATTTGGGTTCGCAAAATCGAGAGGAAAAATCCATGACAATTTTGGTTTTCAAATTTCAAATTTGAAATCTTTCCTAATTAGGGTTGATCCATATTTGGAAGGTTTTAACTCTCCAATTCAAAATTCAAATTTGAATTGCAAGGAGATGAGTCATTAATCCCTCCAAATTAAATTAGACCCATCCAACCTCCACCGTCTCCACATGACATTCATTCCTTCCTAAATTAGATTGCATAAATTTGGTAACTATTATTTGAATTAATTCAAATCAATTTGAATTTCAAATAGTTACTATATTTATATGTCTTATTTTAGGAAACCTTTTGAATTAATTCTTATTTGAATTTTAAATCAAGAGAGGATCAAATATTTCTTTCCTATCTTGACTTATTAATTAAGCATTAATGGACCCATTAATTTCCCCCCAGCACATATATGCCGCCAGCCCCTCAAATAAATCATAGAAATTTATTTCCAAATCCATACACCCCACTTAGGAAGTACTCAATATCCCCTCATCTAAATCTGGCCGAAATTTTCTCTGGTCCGTTTCCTAACTCCTCCACCCATATCTCTAATTAATTCCTATTTCACCTCTTCAATCCCGTAACTCTCACCTAGCTGAACTTGTGTTTTACTTGATTTATTCCAAAAGGTAAACCTCTTGTTTGGAAACAAACCCCATCAGTTACTCCTCTCCAAAGCTGTCGCTCCTCCCTCTTTCTTCCCCACGTGTCTCAGCCAATAATTTTCTCTGTTGGCCGCATTTCTTCTCCAGCCCTTAGCTTGATTTTTCCTCCCAAGCTCCATCCCCATTATCAGAAAACCTGAAACTCATTTCAAGTTTGATTAGAACTTGGAATATTGGAGAAGAAATACAATCCCGAGCAAATCCTCCTACCATAAGCTACGAAGTTATAACCATTTGATCGGAAGCAACGACGAGAGTTTGCTCGCTATGACATTGCTATTCGACTTCACTCCATGGACGACATTCCCTTCCGATCGGATTGGAAGTTACAACATTTTGATCGGAAGCTACAACATTTTGATCGGAAGCAAAGACGGGAGTTTGCTCGCTGTGACATTGCTGTTCAACTTCGCTCCTTGGACGACGTTCCCTTCCCATCGGATCGGAAGTTACAACATTTTAATCGAAAGCAATGATGGAAGTTGGCTCGTTGTGAAGCTAACTTTCTCCCTTTTGTGCACTTCTTAAGGTCAAAACCGGGTCATTGTCGGGTTTTCGGGTCAACTCGAACCCAACTTGGAATTTAAAACAGGTCGAAAATAAAGACCCGAACCCGAAATTTTTGTGTCAGGTTCAGGTCGGGTTTTCGGGTCATGTCAATTTTTGACACCTCTATTGAGGATACGTGGTATCTGGCATATAGTAGCAACATGGGTTAATATTTGAAAGTTGATATTTAAAAATCAGAAATTTCATCATCTTGCACTTAAAGCGGATGGTGGGGAGAGTGATGATGAACCCGATCAAGATCCCATTGTTCAGTCGTCCCCGGCCAACGTGGTCCCTGGTCTACGTAGTCAGAGGAGGTAGTCGACCCAATCCTTGTCGGCAACCATGGGTTGCGTCGTCCAAGGGTACCTTCTAGACCTTAGGTGGATGTTTGTCTAAAGGGACAAATTTGAATCCACTTTAGCTAACAGAGGGCTTTGTGCCCTATCAATTATAACATATTGATTCATATATCAAAGATTTGATGCCATTGGAGAGCTTACAGGCTCTGGCAATAATCGTAATTTAGTGGTGTCATTTGATAGCAAACCACCCGGCTCAGAGGGCCCCATTCATAACCGTTTACCTACAGTGTCATTTGGTAGCAAAATCGCCAGTTAGATGACACATGTCATGTTCTTCCTAGCAGAAGATGATTTGAGAATGAATCCTAGTGATATTCTCGACCAAACACTAACTCTTTGTGAGATGAAGTGTATTTCAAATTTGTCTACCTCGGCAAATTGTTGTGGATGATGGATGAATTTTACTTAAAGTGTTTGAAGGTTTATTTCAATTTTAAATATTTGAATTTTGGAATTTTTTGATAATTTGGATTTTGTGGGTGTTTAGGTGGCATTTCGAATGTTTGGAATTAATCCCACCGAGTGAGATATAAGTTCAACACCATCATTGGGGTATATGAGCAATTTTTACTTCATTGAAAAAAATGGATCAGATCCATTATAGGCTTCAAGTCTTTGTTAGTGAATTCTTCTTATTATAAATCTTGAAGGCCTAACATGAACGTATTTAAACAAATATTATGGTTGATACCGCAACCGTATATTTGTTTGATGGTTCGAGCCATGTCGACTCCTATCTACCCGTATAGGAGGATCGAGCTCGAACTTGGGTTTATTGTCTGACCCGCGCAGCATCCCTAGATGTCACATGTGTACCCATAAAACGCTCGTTGGGCCCATGCGGGTAGTTGATTACACATGCACTCTTTTGTGTTTGTGTGTATACAAATTGTAGTGCACGTGAGAGGACAATTTTGGAATATTTGGCGTTGATCAATTGTGCGGACAACTATCAGTTGAATGTACACAACTCTCTATATAGAAGCCCATAAACGTGTTCTATCCACTAGTATAAATGTTGCGAATCCAGCAGCATGACGTCACACTGCGGTCATTTTCCCATTTTATACAGGTAGACTATCGTGCACTACTTGTTTTTCGCAAGTAGATTTTTGTGTACTAACGAATCTCCTGCTATCGGTTGTAGATGCTTGCATCTATTATAGTTCTTTCGCCTTTTCCCATAGACAACATATTGAATGTAGAATGGGCCTCCTTCAGCGGCTCGTAGGTAAACATTCGCTGTAGCCATTTGGCCTTTGGTTCGTAGATGACATTTTGCATATATAGCGGGTCTCCTATATTGCCCATGGGAACTCGCATTTGTTGCATATCATCTGGTGTTTGATTGCAATTGATCAATGTGTTTGCTCACCATTGAACAATGAGTGATCATAAAAGTGTCATAGCATTCATTGCCTTCTGCTACAACTTATGAACTGATGTTGATTGTTGGGTGAGTTGTTTTCATCATAACCTTCTTCTCTTAGCTTCTAGTTGTGTTGCATTCCTTGTGCCTGATTGTGGTTAACTGCAATTACCTATGAGAGTAGTATAAGTTGGAAGAAGGAAACCCAAGACTCACCCTTATATCATGCAGGAGAGTAGAGATATAAAAAAAATTTACTTTGAATTTTTCTTACTTTTTAAAAGTAGAGATAATTTTTTAACTAGCGAAAGCTCAAACCTT
This sequence comes from Dendrobium huoshanense, assembly GCA_016618105.1. Classification (NCBI taxonomy): domain Eukaryota; kingdom Viridiplantae; phylum Streptophyta; class Magnoliopsida; order Asparagales; family Orchidaceae; genus Dendrobium; species Dendrobium huoshanense. Next base: position 2,788,459 of record CM028360.1, on the reverse strand, counting down.
TCTAAACTTGCTCGGTTGTCCAGTAAGCATTTCCCTTGAGGAGAAGTCATCATAACAGAAAATTAAGGTTTCATTTGGCGCAACTTTCTTACTGCTCTTTAAAACAACTTTCTAGTAAAAAATTTAAATTTTTGTACTAAAAAACTACTTTAAGAAACAGTAAGAAAGCTGTCTCAAACGAAACCTAAAGCATTAAAATAGATATGGGATAATTACAGTAACCTTTTGCAGATGCCTCTGTTTTCTGGCCGGCGGGGGGAGGATTTGCTGCAATCCATGCTTTTAATCCACTGCAGAAAATCAGGATCAAGGGGTCTAAGATAAAGAGAAGAAAGAATATTCAAACCAAATAATGTCACCGAACGACAGAAATACTGACGTTAGGAATGGTGCAACCATGTAAAGCTTCAAACCATTTGCTCCACGTGAAAATTCCTCTTCAGTTGCTGGCAGAATTTCATCAAGGCGGTGCCATGAGATTTCCTGCACAGAATGGCAAAAATATTGCAATGAACCCAGCAAAACTATTCACATAAGTATTACTCCAAATGGGAATTCCTTCAAATCCCGACCATTTTGCTTAAAGTGAGAAGCAGCCATGCATAGAAAAAATAGCACTTTACTTATTCACTTCATGCCAAGCCAGTGATTAAAGAGATTTTAATGTTATTTCATTAATCAGTTGACTATTGTAATTACTATTCACTGATTTTACATCTTCCCTATTAGAAGCTCTCCTAAGATTATATAAATACTACACAATATTTTAATGAAATACTCAACCAATCCTTGCCAAATCCTGTCATGGTATCAAAGTCTTAGGTTTTTTTCTTCATTTCTATAAGCCTCAGCCTTCATCTCCTTAATCATTGCAGCATTATCTCTATCCTTCTTTTACTTTCCAAACAATCACTACAATATTTTCCTTCCCAAACACAAAATTTCCATGTTCTTAGGTTTTAGGTTCATTTGGAACCGAGAACACAACCCAAAATCCAATGGGAGAATTATAAACTTATATCTTTTTTAACAATGCTCTCAAATTTTAATCAATTAATTTCAATTGATTATTTTTTTGACTAATCAATTAGTTTCAATTAATTACTTTTAATTAATTAATTAATCTCAATTAATTTTTAATTAATCAATTAGTTTTTATTGCTTAATTTCCACTAATCAATTATTTTAATCAAACTGATTTTAATTAATTAATTAATTTCAATTAATTAACTAACTTTAATTAATTATAATTAGTTAATTAGTTTTAATTAACTAATTCTAATTAATTGAATAGTTTTGATTAATTAATTTCAGTTAACTAATTAATCTTACTTAATTGACTTTAATCAATTAATATATTTTAATTAATTCCAATTAACTAGTTAATTGGAATTAAGTAATCATTCCTAATTAATTAATCTCAATTAATTAATTTTAATCGATTAAATTCTATTAAATATAAATTAATTGAATCAATTAATTAATATTTAAAGCAATTTTAACATTTTTTTTATTGAATTAATCGATTAATGTTCAAATTGAGTCACTTTCCAATATAATAATTTCCCGAAGCGATTTCGGCGTCCCCTCCCCACAGAGGGAAATCGGGACAACACTTGTCGTTGTTTCTTCCCTCCTTGATCAGAGATCAACGGCGTAGGGTCTTTGAATTTTAAACCATTCTGCCTAGATCAGAGATCGACGACATAGAGTTTTCAATTTTAAAATTCATTTGCTCATATTAAAAATCAACGGGTGCGGTGTTCAGACTCAAGATCGGAAGACAGGTAGAGGTGGAGGCAGATGGCTGGGGTGCTTCGACAAATCTTACGAGTGAGAGCGGGAAAACGCCGCAGAGCTGTCAGCTAGGAGGAATTGCAGAGGAGTCCGAGAGGTATTTGGATGGGGAGAAAGCAGCAGTTCGGACGTGAGACTAGGATTTAGGCATAGAATCACAGACTGAATGCATACAATGGAGCCAAGGACTTCTTCCTTTGAACTCTTATGTGCGGTTTGAGGAAGACAAAAGATAGGAAGCAAGATTTTGAAATTGAAACGAGCGTAAGTCTTTTTATTCAATTTCTTCGACATTTTATTAACTAAGTTATCAAAAGAGTGTCATTTGGCGAAGTAACGTGTATATTCGCTCTGACATTGCGCTTTATTCTGTCTCTTTTCTCTTTTTTATTTATTTATTTTAAATTCAGTCAACAGTCGAACACATTAAATTCGTGTAGGATTAAAATAATATTTAAATTAAAACAGACACACGTGTCCTAATATTTAATAATTAAATTTATTTAAATTACAAAAAATTTATATTCAAATAATCTCTTAATCTAATAAATGGTGTTCAGGGACCCTTCAAACCATATATCCATGAATATGTGCCTGACTGTTTGTAAGCCTCAGGATTTCACTTTACACCGTTTGTATGCCTCAGGATTTCACTTTACACCGCCCTCGCTCGTGTACTTCATTTACGCGACCAGACAAGCCAACCAAACAGAGAGAGCACAAGATTGAAGCCCAGAACCTTTTCGTTTTCTCGTCTTCTTCGCCAGTTCTTCTCTTCGTCATTTTTGTGACAAGGAGAGACTAACTGAGCTGGCTACTGCTATATTTTAAGCCCGATATGTCCGAATACAACTATTCTCTCATCGTTCTCTTCACTCGTTTAGTTTCTCACTGGTTCATTTTCGCCATTTTTGAAGTCACCGAGGACATCGAATGGTTTCGACTCTTGTGTTTTCTCTTTCGAAGTTAGAGGGAGAGTAGGCAAATACATTCGATTAAAGTAGATTGTCAACTTCTTTATTTCCGCAAGCAAGCAAACTATACCTTACCAATTTATCTTTTTTTTTTTTTTTTTTCTCTTAGAAACATGCCATATTTATTAAGATTATCGGCTTTATGTGCATATCCATTCTCCACTCTTCTTGTATTCTTATGAAAAGTTGAGAGCATGATATTCATATTTGGGTATGGTTTCAACTTGCGAATATCTTAATCTTCAAATCACATAAAAATTTAGTGTTATATATATATATATATATATATATATATATATATATATATATATATATATATATATATATATATATATATATATATATATATATAGTTCTCTTTTATGTATGCAAATTCTTCAATTTAAGAGATTAATTGGTGCTAGACAAGTAATTATGACATTAATTTACTATTATTTTCCATTTCTAATATGATGCTATATTAATGTTTATACACTACTTAAAAATTGTAATTATGTGCCCGCACCATGCCCATGTCCTATATTTTTTATGATGACCATCCCGTATCCATGTCGTGTCTATATCGTTGTGTTCATGCATTATAGCATAAACCCCATGCCCCAAACTTGACATTTATTATGTCTAACACAGCGATTAAACATTTTCATGTTGATGGGGGTGGGTCACAATGCTTATATCATGAAGATGTGCCAATTGTCCTTATAAATACCCATCTTCTCATTTGATAATAAAAGAGGTGTGAGACACAACTGAGATGAAAACTCAAGCCTTATTATCCAATTAAGAGAGATGGGGCTTGAAAATATTAGAATTGTAATCTATCTCTTGATCAATAAAATATCTTTCCCCCTACAATGGATATAGGCTACAAAGTCAAACCGTTTAAAAACTTGTACAATATCCTCCAATCTCTCGATATTCTTTTCATTACCATGTTTGGGCCAAACTTATCAATAAGTAAATTGACTCAAGGATGCACCCTCTCAATCCCCTAACTCTTGTGCTCCCTGGTGATTAGTTATGTAGACTCTTAATTAGATCTCATCCATAATCCCCCTTCCCATTTTCTATGGACGATAGGTGTCAAGATTACATGGCACATTAACAAGATATCACCAATGACCAAAGTTCTTAAAAGAAACTAAGCGGGATGATACAATGAATAAAAAAGAATTGAAAAATAAGGAATTATCTTTATAGAGCAATGTAATAGCTATGACATCATATTCTATAATGATGTGGCAAGTTTGAAGGGAGGATAATTAATGTGAGAGATATATAGCATGATGAGCACTAATGAGAGATATATAGAGCATGATGAGCACCAATAACGAAGAAGAGGCTGACAAGCATTTGAAAGTGTTTCAAAATATGAAGACAACCTTTATTCAAGGGCGTTGTAGAGCCAACAATGATTGCATACTAGTTGAGAAGGATTGAAAAAGATATTTCTTCGATGATCCTAACTACATAAAGGTAAATTTAGAAATGTTTGTGTTAGGAGAAGATTAGTGATGTTTGCATCAACAAGAGAAGATATTTTAAGAAAGATTAAACTTTATAATGTCATAAGTTTTTAGATGCATACTAGTTTGTACTTTGTACCACCATCAACATAACAATAAATATAAGATCCCTTTATCCGAATGATACAAAGTGGCAAGATTTAGAAGTAGTATGAAGTTCAAGCAAAGCTTTGGCAAGGTCTCCTCTATAGTTGATTAGCACTCCTAAGAAGATTTTTAGGTTTGTGAAAGGACTAATTGATAACCTTAGGTAACCCTTCGAAACTTTCCAAAATCAATGATTTTTCCTAAGTAAAAAAAAGAAAGATTAATTGAGAATGGCATGACTACGATACAATAGAAATAGGAGACTAGAAAAAGGAAGATGGGTGGAGTAGGTAGTTTTGGTAGAAATAAGTCCAGGTTTGGTTCTAAGGAATCAAGAAGGAAGTAGTCACTGTATGGAGGAATTGGCAGAGTTTCTTCAATTTGTGGGTAAAAGGCAGTTAAGAAAGGGTTTTATGGCAACTAGGGGTATCAATATTTGACCCGATCTGAAAAATTCTAGGTTCAGGTCAGCCTGTTTTCCATACAAGTCGGATTTGAGCTCGAATTTCTGACCCATTTTTAAAATCAGATCGGATTCAGATTGACCCTAAAACTTGAAAATCGCCCGAATTGACCCATGCAGACCCACCCTAGCGTTCGTTGCTGACCCGCGCTCGCATCGCACCAGCGTAGTGGGTGCACCCTCCAACACCCGCACTCACATGGCAAGCCGCAGCACGCCCGCATCACGCCTAGACCCTCTTGCCGCCACGCCCGCACCGCCCCCTTCACGCTTGCGTTCGTGCCTTGTTGTCATGCACGCACCAGAGCGTCCGCGGTTCTGCACCTAATCTTCGTATTCCGGTCTCCGGGACGTGTTGGGCTGACCCAAAATTGAATCAGACCAAGTTCGGGTTAAGAATGCTGACCAGAAACTATAACCGGATCGGGTCAAACAATGAAAAATCAATTTCAGGTTGAACCCGAACCTAACCCAAAAACCCATTTTGACACCCCTAATGACAACTGACCAATGTTAATATTTAGATCCAACAAGAAGAAAAGCATGCATCAAATGTAACTTTTAATTCAAAGTATATGATTAGAATTTCTTCTTAATTTATGTCAATCTATCACATCAATGTGTGCAATTTGATTTTGGACATGATCTTGATTCAATTGAATGAGAACCTTCCATCTCACTCAATGTTGTTGCAGAGGAGATGAAAATTCGCTTGTTTACAAGAAGAGGCAAGAAAGATAGAATTCGCATGGATCACTCACAAGTATATATATATATATATATATATATATATATATATATATATATATATATATATATATATATATATATATATATATAAACACACACATCATATGTATGCATATATTATAATGAAAGAAAAGTTCACTCTTTGGATAAAAAAACTGCAAAATGATTTTGAGGTAAACAAAGCTACCTCCTGTTGATTTGGTGTTGTTGAAAAGCAGTGAAAATAAGGACATCATCAACTGGCCACATAAAGGGGTCCATACCCTACCCTCCTACACCCACAAAATAATGAAAATTATTTTTTGAATTAAAAAATAAAGGTCTTTAATTGGGGTTGTAGATGGCCTCACCATGCACTATTTCAGCAACTAACGGAGAGAGAGAGGGGAAGGTGGACTCTCTTATGCTAACTCTTCTTTCTTTTTTCTTCCCCTCCTTTCTCATAGTCTACTCACAAAAGCCGAAAGCCACTCCCTATCAAAAGTTATTCGTGTCCCCTCTTGTTGTGCCTATATCATTTTCTAGTTATAAAATCATGCTTTATAGAAAAAGGATACATAATGCTTTTAACTCAAGCCTCTGATACATCTACTTCAGGATCCTAAGGACAACTTCAAAGTTGTAGTTTGTATTCCAAACAATTGAGTTAAACATCGGATGAGCTTCTCTGATGTGAAACAATATGAGATGAACAAGAATTGCTTTGGTGAAATTAATAAAGGTGATGAAATTGATTTTGCTAATAAATAAATATTTGCTTGTTCAAGATTAGGTAAGAAAATTTAATGTGAGATTTAGCAAGGGCAAGAAATCACATGTAGAGAATACGTTGACTTGCAAAATAACAACTAAACATTTAAATAATGCAAATAGCGAGAGATAACAAAGCCCCAAATCTAAAGTCTAGATCCTTCACCTTGAGATCCATCACTCATATTGAAAGTGGTGGCTAGCGGAAGAGGACCGTAAGTAGACTTAGCGATGCCACTAATAGGCAAGTGATCTTGAGAGGACTTGTCGCCGGGGAAGGAGTCGGATTCGGAGGAGCGAGTGGACGGCCTTCAATGATCCACGTGTAGACGAAAAAGTGGTCGTCGATGGAATCCACTAATGTTGGTAGTATTCGGTCCAAGTATTCTTCGACGATGTCGTCGAAATCGAAACCGACGTCGAAGAAGGGCGATCGGAGGATGTTAATTCTTCCTTGGTTGTCGTACTCAAACCCGAAGTTCCACTCGGGTGCCTCCATGCGTTCTTGCCGGGAGCTGATGGAGCATGCTGGGAGGAGAAGCAAGAGGTCACCAAATATGAAATAGTGTCAGGTTGCTGTAGTAGGAGAAACAAGCCTCAGACCAAGGCAATTTCAGATTTTCTGAAATTTGATTTAGGGAGGAGCCGTGGGGTGGGAAAGTCAATTTGAAAATCAAAATAGTTTCCAAATGAAATGCCAACGGTTAATGAGGGATTAGAGGTTTTAATAGGAAGCAATTAATATAATTGAAAGGAGAATTAATGGGCAAGGGTGGCCGGCCATATAGCAAGGAGGGATTATGGAATTTGGAGGGTGGGGCCCACGTTTGCATAAATAATTCCCCAATTAATTCTGAAATATTAATTTCAGATTTAATTTAGGTTTAAGTAACTTCCCAAAATTGATTTAAATGAGAGGGAAATAGGAGTTTGAATTTCAAATATAATCAAATGTGATTAATTGCCTGCAATTATATGGAATATTAATTAGGCCATTAATTAAGCATTAAGATTTTGAAATTCCACGGGCTGGGCAACACAGGGAGAATCGGCGGGAAGGGGCCTGCAGGGAAAAAATTTCAGTGGGCTGGGGCTCACGGTTTGGCTCTGTTGTGGAGTTGGGGAGTTGTGGAGGTGGGGTGGCTGCACGGGATGGTCTTGGGTCAACGGCCAAAGGCCTGGAGAGGGGCTGGCTGGCCGGCGGGAGGAGGCAGCTAAGGTGGCCGGCGGCTTGAGCAGGTCAAGGCTAGGCGGCGGCAAATGCAAGGGGATGAAGAGAGGAAAAAAAATCAAGGGATTCGAGCAACCATGAAATTACTAACATCAATTATCTTCACTTTGAATTTCCACACAAATAACTAGGATGAAATCTATAACTCACAAAGAGATCTAGTTTCTCCGTCGAACTCACTAAGAGATCTAGGAGAAGCGCACTCACAAAGAGAACAAGGAGTAATATTTTTCATTTATCCAAAATTATCTCAATCCAATACATGATGCCTCATATAAGGAGGTCCAAAAGAAATAAAACTGAAAAGACAGAAATGCCCTCTGGGCTACATAAGCAAAACAATGCCCTAAGGGGCAAACTCGAAAAACTAAAAGTACATATGAAATAAGCTGTAAATAAATCAGAAATAGAGGCTCTGGATCATAGCCGTCGATCTGCGTCGCCGGCGATGATACACGTGTCGAAATCTGATGTCCCCATCATTCTCATACAAGAATAAGTACCTTGTCAACAATAGTGAAGTTCTGTTTTCAGTTTTTTTTTTTTTTTCACTGACAAAAAAAGGATAGACAATACAAGAAACACATATAAATCAACTGAACATTATTTAGACACGAGATAACTAAACAGAATATCAGCAAAACAAGTCAATGGAGCTAATGTTGAAGTTACAGTTTTAGGCAAAAATGAAACACAGCAAAAAAAAAAAGGATCAACGAAGATTAAAAAGAGCAGAAATACCAATGGAAAAAAGCAGTGCAACTACTGCAATTCAAGCAGATATACTCCTCAAAACAATGAAATGACCAAGATGAGTACACGTAACATACGCTGATCTCTTTCTTGGTTTGAGGTGCAAATGCAGTATCTTCCTTCACACCTGCTATTATGTATAGTCTAACCCTCTGCTCTCTAATTACAACTTCAATATAGTCATCCAAATTCAAGAGCTTGGAAATATTAAATCCAGTTTCCTCTAATACCTGCATTAATCATGTAAACATAGAAAAGGTCATTTTAGGCAATCTGAAATCCAGCAGACATAAAAGATGATTAAGAGAACCAAATGGATCAAAACCAGCAAGGAATCTCTGCTATGTTTAAATATATTCAAAAAAAATTGTCCGGCTATCGTGATAAATTGTGTATCAGGATCGAATCAATTTTAGGACTCATGCCATTAATTTCAAGCTTCACATATTATCCATCAATATCACTAAACCTTTACACAATATAACTAAACTATTAGAAAAATATATCTAAACTAATAAACAACAAAACTAAACTATTAATGACCTGCACACTTTTCCGATACAATTTTCTTTGAAAAAATTGAGTTTGATGTTCAGTTATTTTGGTACAAACTCCTACTTTGTGCAAATCTCTTAAATTCTTGAAGGACAATATTTAGGCATCCTTGTAGGAACTATTTCCCCAAATTCAATGCATTTGACGAGCCAATCAAGTACATGCATTTGAACTCGATTTCTCTTTCAATCGACTAATGGTTCAATTGAATATTTTCATTTAACACATGAAACTCCTTCAAACTGCTTCAACATTTTTAAAATTTTTTTTGAGACAGCAATATTCCATTCTTCATTTTGCACTGATTTTCTTTTTATTTCTTCTTTGGCTGGGGGCACTGAAGAAAGCATGGCTACCCTTATTGAGACTCTTTTTAGGTGAATCAAAATATTGTTCGATGGTCAAAATATTGTACGATGGTGAATCAAAATATAGTTCGAGAGAATAAACCCTGAAACATAGAATAGGAGAGGAATAAAGTGAGAGAGAGAGAGAGAGAGAGAGAGAGAGAGAGAGTGAGTGAAAAATAAAGAGGTGGATGGCTGGTGGTGATTGTGGTAGCAATTGTCGGCGATGATTGTGCATGTAAGGGAAAAGATGAAGGGTTTGTGAGGTGGGAAGAGTTTTTTTAAAGAGGGAAGGAGGCGGTCAGCAAGAACTGAGAAAGGGTAGCATGAGACATGTTAGCTGGATGTAAGAGAGATTGAATGAGGACAAGGGGCAAGTAGAGATTAGTTTTGATCTGTTATGCAAGTGGGCTTGTTAGTGGTTGGGTGATAGAATGAAGCAAAGTTATAAATGGAAAGTGGTCGGTGTGTTGAGCTCGTTCGAGGAGGCAAATTTCTTTCATGTTTGATAGTTTGCAAGTATTATGCAAGATCAGCGAAGCGGGAGATGTGCCTTTGGTTTGGGCTAGATGTACAAGGTAGAGCTTGTGAGAGTTTCGTGCAAGTCTGCAAAGAGGAGTTCTTGTAAAGGGTAGCGAAGAGTTAGGGTAAGATAATATGAGTAATGAAAATTAAGGAAGGTCAAGAGCAGAGCTTCGACAGGGCAAGTGAGGCATAATCATGGGTTAGAGAGAGTGAACTGGATAATAGGGGCTCGAAAGCAAAGAGAAGTGAACAATTGAAACTAAGAGTAATAGGAGCAAAACTTTGCTTTAGTTTTTTTGTTTTTTCTGAATGATGAACAGACGAGATGCAAACAGGACCTCACGCAGTGTGATGAACATGAGTACAAGGTTTATGGATTTTTGGAGTGCGAACATATATATATATATATATATATATATATATATATATATATATATATATATATATATATATATATATATATATATATATATATATATATATATATATATATATATATATATATATGTTGTTTCCTCGCAAAATTTGTCATTTGTGCATTTCAAATTGCATGTCATCTTCTATGTGCGCGTGCAGGTATATTTTGTCTTGCTTTTGTCCAATAGATAGAGAAATATGGACCTTCTTTCTTAGCAAGTTCAATGTTTCTGATGTGTTCACAGGATCTGATTTATGAAATAAGAGATGTTTGAGTGATTTTTAATATAATAGAGATGTTCCAAACCAAACTCGCATGACACTTCATTTGTTATCCATCGTTATCATCATGTTCAATTGACTCAACCTGCTGGTACTTCCTTGATAACTTTGATGCCCCAATAGTCTCAACACAATCCGTTAAAATGAGCAACATTTACATAATTTTGATTTATATAATGCATATAGAACCTCATTTCTGCACAACGGCAACTGTTGTCCACCACTTTTGTCGCATTTGACTAGGTCGTTTGCAAAGTAAATATCGAGGTCAACACCGTCCTTCTATAAGTAGCCTCTCTTCAATTTATTTGTCCCATTAGTCAGCTTATGAATGCTAATCTTCCCTAATGATGTTTAGGGAAACCTCTCCACATGATGAGCATGTATTGGACAAATACTACATAAAACTTATCTCATTTTTATTATGAACATTATGATTAAAGTTCCGAAACATAACAAGAACTATGTTTTACTCTCATTTCTTGATAGAACTAATTTATAAATCTATAATAAAATGTCACGCAATACTTGGTACAAACAAATGAAAAATAAGGATTCATAAGCAGATCCTAAATTTATAGGATAAGATTAATAATAATAATGATGATGATTATAATTGTGAAGGAAGAGATTGCACAATTTTTGTTCATATAATATATAATTTTAATTGTGTCCAACCTATGTTCATAGTTCATATTTCTGAGAATTGATGTGTCTACTACCCTTATCTTGTCCATGTTCCATATTCTGAGAATCAATGTCTACATGCTTTATTGAATACTTCAATTACAATAGCACAAAGATGAATGCCAACCTGGTAGACAGAAGACAAATAGAAGGTTGGTTCTGAATTCCATTGAACGCAGTGCCATGGTGCGTAGTTTGTGCGGTGGGAAAATCAACCAGTTTAATAACAGGTAAGGAACAACCATCCTGTCATGAAATGAAAAACAAAATTATAGGATAACTAGATGGAGGAAAGGCCAGAATCCCCAAAGCATCTGTGATATCCAAATTCCTACAGCTTTGATTGCCTTATTGTTTCTCCATTTGCACATGTCAGATGTCATGGTTCTAAATGTCATGCTGTTCGTATCAATTAATTCACCATAGATATATTTGACTCTGAGTATGAGAGATTATGGATTTACATTCTACACATACAAAGTCCCACTAAACACCTTAGCGTTGAATTTAGAGGGCAAATTAAGGAAGCTATCGTGTCCCTGATCTATCTAACAATTGGCACGGCATTGCAGACTAATTGTCATAAACTTTCTGTCAGAACAAAGCAACTAAAACTGTTTCACTCAACTTAAATACTGTATTACGGAGGTTAATAAAATAAGCATATTCAATCTAGCAAGTAGCAATGCTTACGCAAGCCAGAAAACAGGCTTACAATCTTTTGCTTAAATGTTATTACTTGGATATTGAAAATATATTTGTATAGTGGAGGAAATTTTTGGAAGGATAGGCTGAGAAATGATAATATGAGGGGCTTATATGAGTATAATCAATTGAAAATATAATAGTGGATCCAGAGAGATGATTTGTCATTTACAATGTACAATGAAAAATAGTTGATGCACCAATAAGACAGGAAATTTTGTGAAAGGAGGTTATATCCTAAATAACACTAAAGCTCCGCACTAATCCAATAATAAGGATTCCATTTCATTGTTGTACTAAAGCGTCATTAACAAAAAAAGAAAAGGATTCGGCAAGTCATCATTAGAAATTACTTCACGATATGCGCATATATGATCTTCCTCATCCTTGCTCTTTTTGCCACGAGGAAAGCTCCAGCTAGATCCAGACTTCCAACCTTTCACGAGTAAACACTGCAAAAGACATTACATAAATGAAAATACTCAACATAAAAGAATGCAAGAATAAGTTTGATACTTCTAATGAGTACCACAAACACTATGCCTTATAATAATAAATTAATTGAAGGATCATATTTTATGTTGCACAAAGTGTAGGAAACAGAAACCTGGATATGAAAATTATGAAAAAAAAAAAAAACACAGCAAGAATTTAAACAGATAAAATGAAGTAGCTAAAATGATCATTAAAGGTTAACAATGTAATGAAACAGGAACCTGGATATGAAAAATATGAAAAAAAAAAAAAAAAAAAAAAAAAAAAAATTAAACAGATAAAAATGAAGTAGCTAAAATGACCATTAAAGGTTTTACAATGTAATGAATCAGATCTACTATGCTCAACCTTCAAACCCCACCACCAATCCCCCAGCAACAACAACAACATCAAGTCTTTGTCCCACTATGTGAGGTCGGCTACATGAATCCTTTTTCTCCATTGTGTCCTGTTAAAAGTCAAATTCTCGTTTAAATCTTTCCCCGCCACCAACCCCCGTTGAAAAAAATAATAATAATAATAATACACACACACACACACACGATCACTTCTTGCATAGTTCCTCTATCAACTGTCCTTAAAGTTGGCTGAGTAAATTTAATAATTCATTAATCAATATCTTCCAGGGTGGATTTGACCTAGAAGTTGTCCCTCTCTACTACAGATTCATTCTGCAATGAGCTCTGCACATGCCAAAAGCTCGAAATACTTGATATTCATTTTTAGCATGTAATGAAACTAAAATAAACTGAGAGTCCCACTAGACAAAAAAATCAATATTCCACATCAAACTAAACAGTACTACAAAATTCAAGCTAACATTGCTGTCTTTATTCAAACATGGCTATCTGTATAATCTCGGCAACAGCCAGCAATACCAAACAATTTAAACTAGCCTTAGAATTGCATTGAACAACCAAATACCAAAGTTAATAGTTCGGTATAAAAAGAGGAAAAGAGGAAAATCAGTCACGCTTTTCAAGTACTTTTATTTCTTTTTTTCTTTTTCTGCTTCTAGTATGAATTACTAAATCAGGGAGTAAAGCAAGACATGAGCAGTTGGAGATAAATATTAAAAAAAAACAGATTAGCAAAGAAATGAAAAGAAGTGACGAATAAGGTAGTATTTTCATGATCAGAACAACTAACCCTTTCATAAGACTCGTCTAATATAATTGCCCCACAAACTGGCACCCGAAACTTGTAGGTAGTGAAGTCCTTGTATATGTCATCAAGATGGTTGATATATGGTCTTAATGCAGCACAATTATTAAACACTGTGAACCATTAAGGAAAACAATAACACAGAAAGGTGGAAAGAGAAAATTCTCAAGTTATCAAATAAATGCCAAAAATTTAAATCAATTAAGAACGGGACATTAATATTAAGCTACTAAAAGCAATAATCATACTCAAAAGTAAATATGTTCACAGGCAGGTGACAAATAAGGTATTGTATAAAAAATGCTCAGTTAGAAGCAACCTGCAAGGTTCACAAGATAAAAAGTACTTGGATTGTGTGGGTAGATCGGTCTCTTAAATGAACTATCAAATAATATTTCCAATAGTATAAAAAAATGTCAATGCCTAATACATAGACGTACAACACCCCATTCCAAAAAGGTGGTAATTATAGCTTGACTCATAAAACCTAAATTTTACAATTTATTCAAATGAGAAAAGAATAATTTATGAATAGAAAAATGTATTTAGTGTTAAAAATGGAAGCATCTCATCGCCAACAAGTCCACCTCACGCATCTTGTATGAACAACCCCCACGTGTCCAATGCATCCCATCGATGATATTGTCCGACCCACCCTGCAAGCACATCCCAATGCCTCTACGCATGCTTGCTAAAGTCATCTACATTTGGGCACTCATAGTACATTGATGCCTCTATAGCAGTTTTGGTGTTGTCAGTTACGTCATCACTGAACTCGACGCCTAAGATGGCACCTTTGTTATTTCTTTCTGTATCACCTGATTCACCTCTTATCAATATATGCTCCACTTCTCGATTCCGGCATCATACCACTTTATCCTATATTTTTCATCAGCATCCACTCTATAAGACCCAAATTTTCAAATAGGTGAGATAAAATTTATCAAAAAATTATACCCTATTTTTTCTCGCATCTTGAAATGATTTTATATTAATTCTCATCAATTTAAAGCATAAGACCATCTAATTACGTATGACACACAGATGAGTATCAAAATATCAACTTTTACATGTATAATGCTTTCTCATCAATGCGCATTATTATGAAATGATTAATTAATGTTTATGTCAATACCAAAGAATTGTTAGGTTTGAAATAATGAGATTAAAACTTAATGAATCCTATGAAAGGTCATATCATGTTAATTAGGTAGGTTAACTTTGATGACCTACCCAAAAAAAAGCCAACTCAAAAGAAATTGCCAGCTCTTGATAATGGAAAGTTGAAATGGTCCAACCTGTGTCAGGGAGATAAAAAGCAATTCTCGACTCTTGATACTACAAAGTTGAAATATTTCGACCTACATCAAAGGGCTAGGTGAGATGACCTAATGATACAAAAAGTAAATAACCTATAAGTATAATATGCATATTGAAGGTAACGATCATTAAGAATGAGTAAGAGAATGAAAATAAGAAATTTAATGCCAGTCTCACTTTCAGGCAACAATTTTATTTGTTTCTAATTCAATCCTTCAAACATATAATTAATAAAGTATATATTGAATTTAAATGTAACGCATTAAGTTTTTTATGTTTTGAATATTAATGTTCCTTTTACCTTTCATATGATAAGCATGGCATTTTATATTCTTTACTTATATGGTTGAACTTTAAATTAAAATATTTATCTCATTGAATTTGTACTCATTCGATGTTATACCATGATTTCGGGAAAAGGAAAGGAACATGTGGAATAGTGGAAAGGTGTCTAGTTTTGTTCTATACAACAATGTTATTGGTATATGATTTCGAAAGTATTATAGAATATTACATGATGCAAATTAGAGACTTTTGGTAGGAATGAACTTACTTTTGAAGTTATTTTAGAAGCACAAGATTTGATTTGATAATTTTATTTATATGCGCTTCCATTTCAATATTTACAATGGATCTATTAGATATTTGTTAAATGTCATATAGATCTTGGGATGATCCAGTCAACTAATTTTCACTCATTCAATTATCAGGATGTGTGTTGTGATAATTATGTTTAGTTGGATTATCCGCTTCTATAATGCCTCATGATTGTTTGGAGGAGGTAAAAATGGGATGTGGCACGCTCCATGTATATCACCAACTACTCAATTTATATCGTGTTGTGTTGCTCCTCATATGGATGCTCCAATCCCTAATGGTTCTCCATATGTGGAATCTCCCTTATCGTGCAATCCCTGATCTTTTGTTGAATATTTTAGGAGAGATAAGATCATTGTCCTTTGCCTAACTCCTATCTTTTCCCCACACATTTTTAACAAGGGCTCGTAACTACTCATCACAAGTTGTCATCCTCCTTTCAAGGTAAACCAGCTTTCATATTATCTAATTAAGGGATCATGGTGTCAGGCTGAAAGACTTGTAGAAAAACACTAAGTATCTTACATGGATATATATATATATATATATATATATATATATATATATATATATCAAAATACAAATTTTAAAGTATCATTGATGTATTTGCTAAGCAAGCTTAAGGCTGGGGTTAGGCCTAACAAAAGACAGGGCATTTTGACTTTAGGCTACAAATAGGAACAAAAATTAGGCCAACCATGTTTTAAAGAAAGTAAGATACCTAAATCCATCAATATGAGAAACTTCTTGATTATCACTAATTAGCAGAATGGACATGACATTTTAGGGCTATAATTTCATTAAACTAATGCACTTAGAAATAAATGAATGTGACTTTAAATAGACCACAAAATTTTTATTTGGAAGAATTTTGGAAACTGAAAGGATATTATGGATTCTTAAAGGTAAATATAGTAAAACAACAATCAGGTTAGCTATTTTCATGGATCCATGTGTCGAGCATTAAATTCAATGAAAGCTAATTTGAGCATGAAAAAAATGAAAATATTAAGATGAATATGTAGGGAGGTCAGGACAGTATCTATTAAAGATTAAATAGTTGAAAATAGACATAGATGATTTTAAAATATTAAACCAAAATGTAGACGCATAATCGATTAGATGATTAGATAAATAAGTAAAATCTGTTTCAAAGGATTAAGAATGAAGGAATATTGATGGGGACATCAGATCTTCTTGGAGAGTTTACCAGAGACGCGGCCGTCGATCTACGGCCACGATCGAGTCTTTATATTTTTGAGTCGATGTATTTTATTTTCATGCATTTTGTTATTTGCTTATGAGTATTTTAGTATTTCCCGTCGTACCCCTTTTTTATGGGAGTTGTCATGTGTGAGTCTAAGGGCAATGTTGTCATTTTATTTGGAGTCTTTTGTATGAGGCTATTTAAGGCCCCTTTGTTTTATTTTCAAGGTTAATGAATGAATGATGAGGAAAATTACTTCTTGCATGAGCACTAAGAGCTTGAGAGTTCTAATGGGGAGAGCTTCCTAGGAGAGGAAGAAGATTCGCGCAATACCCACCAACCTAGATAAGTCGGGTTCGTGGTTTCTCCAATTATTTTGTTTTCTTCTTCTTACCATCTTCACGACCAATCACCCATCCACCACCGAAACCCGCAGCCACCTCACCCGATCCCCCCACCCCTTTCCAAACCCCACGGCCCCCACCCGAGTTCCCCTTTTCCCACTAAACCGCCGGCCACCTCCTCCCTAACCGCCGGTCACCTCCTCCCTAATCCACCGACTGCCACCTCACCTCCCTCCATATTTTATTAGTTTCCTATTATGGTTGATTCTATTTTGGGATGTATTTGAATTCAAATTTCAAATATTTGACATTCAAAATATTTCCTAATATATAAATTCCATACTAGGAAAGTTCATAATGGAGATCCTATTTGATTTTTCATTAAGAGAGGAATAAATCACTACTTTCCAATTGTATGAATTTCAATTAGGAAACTTATTTACTCTCCAATCGTTCCCTCCCATCCTCCCTGTATACCGCCAGCTTTATGTTTGATCACCTGCTAATTACTTCTTCAATTATTTCCTAAATCTTAATACTATACTTAGGAAATAATTTGAAATCATTTTAATGCTTGCTTGACCGAAATTCCCTCACCCGCATTGAAGGGCCTGAGCGTTAATTCCACGGCTGGGAAAAGGAATTAATTCTCCCTTTCTCTGTTTGCATTACCGCCTCCCACCCAACTCCCCCTCTAGCCCGCCAAACCCATCTCCCCGTCACCACCCTTCCCCTCTCTTGAATGCATGAATTAAATCTCCTCTTCCTAAAACCTGTAGGGAGATTTGCTTTCCATGCTCACAAGGCTCACTAAGGCTAACTATTCTTCCTGGTTTTCCCACCTTGGTCCAATAGAATCTGAGAAAACTTCTCAGATTTTCGGGATTGACAAGCTGGAAATATTTTCAGATTGTAAGGGACGAGAGACGCATCCAATCGGTTCAAAGGGAAGTCAGGGACAAAGCCGTTGAAGATAGCGATTGACGGATCTCCACATCTCTTTGAGCAAAGGTTTTTCCCTTCTCCACTTGCATTCAAAGTCTTCTAAAATCTAAATTCTCGTTGGTTAAGATTGTACTCGCTAAAGGCTACTCCCAATGCTCTTGCTAAGCCTAGTAATCATAGGAATTGAGCGTGCTTTATTTGCATCCTAATTCTCGTTGTTAGATTAGGGATTATTTTGAAGGCTACTACTTTGTAGTGTTATATTTTCTTATTTATCTTGAAAACTTCAAAACTCCGAGCATGTGATTACGCCTAAGCAAAGTACCTCTTTATTTATTTTGGATCTTCGTTGAGAATTGCTCGTAACTTTATTCTAAAATTATTCTAATCGAAGAGTTGTGCAAAGCCTAATTGAAGTTCCTAAACATTTCATTTAAGTAGTCCTGCATCAAATATACCTAAGGTAGTATTGATAAAAGCCAATTAAAAATATTTGTAATAAATAGATTTAACATCATATGTAGCACCCTTATTCTTACACTGCTTCATAAGTAATCATTTCACATATAAATAGCATGATTACATTTAAAGTGCTTCTCAGGACAAAAATGATGAAGTTTTCCGCATTAGTAGCATCGCATATACTATAATAAAATGGTATATCAATAATGATATTACCATTGCTTTGACAAGAATTCGGTAATATAGATTATGTTATCTACAATCATCTCGACATCCTTTTCTTCATGAATCAGCCCACATCCTATTAACATCCATTTCTTTAATTTTTTGCGTTAGTTAGACTGCTTTCACGTGAGATTATGATGTCATATATGGGTAAAGCTTAATCAATATATTTTACATTCATCTGCATTTCCATATATGGGCCAAAAGAAAGAGATGATAAGCACTAGCAGTGTAACTGATAAATATTAGAATGTATTACTGAAGAAAAAAAGTGAAAAAGCTGGATACTCAAAGATGAAAACTCTTTGAAGGAAAGAGACTTCAAAGATGGATTTTGTTCAACTGAATTATCCTCATAAAACCAATGTGCTTGTTCAAGAAGAAAAAAGATCCTCTCAAACGACTCCAGATCTTCTTTTGGAACATTCAAAACAAACCGGCTGCAAGAAATACAAAATTTTCAGTTATAATAGATAACAAAGAAGAAAAACATCTTAAACTCTGATGCATGAAAATGAACTTGTTCCAAAAGAGAAGCCTTGAAATCATCTTTTAGTTATAGTTTTCTGTACTATCAACCTTTTTGCAGAATATTTTTGAAGAAGTAATGATGCTATTTTTTTGGTCGGATAACATTTTGCATGTAAATTTAAAATAGTAACTATCTTGATACTTGTTATCAACAAATCTAAGGCATTTCTGATATGTGATTGACTAAGTTTGCTAGAAATTGTCAAGTTGATAAATTTTCATTTCATAGGAACCCAATTGGTTAACATTGTGTCAATAGTGGCTTAATTTTGCATCTGCAAATGTCCCTAATTTAAGTGATTCATTCTACACACAACAATGAAACCTTTGCTGCAATAAAATTACAGTGAACATAAGTAATGGCTAATTTCCAGTTGATGTGATGAACTTGGTGTTGACGTAACATTCCAGTAGTCATCCAAAAATACTAGATTCAGGTGTAAATATTTAGGAATTTGAAAGCAGCAAGAAACAATCTAACCATAAAGTTGTGAAATACGAAACTTATATGCAAACTTCCCCTATCATGTATCTAGCTAAAAATTGCAGGCCAAAAAAAGAAAAGAGAACATACACATATAAAAATCAATGCAACATCAGATCAAATGACATTAGAAGCTAACAAAAACTTTGGACGAAAGATTATGTCATGCAAAGTTGGTTGCAAAGTTTGGAAACAGGGGCTATGTGCCTTCCACGTGACATGTTAAAAATCAATGTTATCATCATGAAATCTCAAGCAGGTTATTTAAGGAGCTAAGTTATGTAAAATGGAAAATGATCGCTTGAATGACAACTAACAAAATGTCAAATAACAATAGCATAGCATGCACTTAATCTTTATTCTACTAATCTTAATCCCTTTATCTTCTAAGCTTCTCTATTATTCTAATTTTTCATTTATTTTAATCTGGAATCACCTATTACAACTATCACCTATAAAAAGCATACACCAAGATTCCTCACTTTAAATATCCTTTCTATGGATCTCCATACAAAATACAAAAAAGAATGGACTTTATTTTGATCATTGATGTCAATCGATTATGATTAGGAACTCCCTAATAACTCTACAACTATTTTTAATACTATTCAACATTGTAATATATATCTTTAATAAATCCAACATACTCTTAACACATTTTTTAATGCATATCAAATCGGTTCTCGTTGTAATTGATTGTATGCCAATTTAAGATCAATAAAAATATCATAAAGATTCTTTATTAACTCTTCCCTTTTTTTCATCGATTTCCCCAGCAAAAAAATCATACCCTTAGTAGATCTTCATAGCATAAAACAAATAGAATTTTCAACATTAACATAGTTAACAACATATTCCAATATTACAAATTACTCTCCAAATCTAAACATCTATCATAGCCGGAGATAAAGCTTTAATATTATGCATCTTCATATCTCCAATTCACTTTTATGAATATATATATATATATATATATATATATATATATATATATATATATATATATATATATATATATATATATATATATATATATATCTTAATTTTGTTCTTTGTACTCTTCCAAAAAAAATTATTCTCTTAAAATTTTATTAAATAATTTATCAAAGATTTTTTTTCCCTTTCTTTAATGGCTTCATCTTTAACTAAGATCTTAAGTTCAATGCATTTAAATTAATAATTTATATAGATTGACTATATCTTGCCTTAGCCATATTATATCCCTTATTTCCTCATTCATTAATATCTACTTTATTATATAAATTATCAAAAATTATAAATTTTGTTTTGCTCATTATCCTATTTACAAGATTTCCGACTTCCTCGTAATTGCGCAAGAAGCCGTAGAATACTCAATTTTGACACCCTTTAAAAGTACATTTTCATTCCTTTATAATATTTTATATCTCCTAACTTCACCACCATGCCTCATTATTAATGTAAAATCTACTTACATGCTCTCAAGCATTGAGTAAATTAAATAATAATAATAATAATAATAATAAACATCAAACCGATCAAATCAACCCATATCAAACCAAATTTCTTAAAAGCCAAAGAAGATTGTTAATTTTATAAAAGTTGAGCCGAATCGAACAATTCGGTTTGGTTCAATATAATGATGAAAAAAAAATATAACAAACATCAAACTGATCATCATTCATATGACCAAAAAGGAGCAGTAAGAATTGATCTATATGATCTTCTTCGTTAATTTGAACTTATCAGTGTCCTAACTTTAAATCAAATTTTGAAGAGATGATAGGCATCACAATGTCAGATGGTGAATCCATTTAAGGGCTTTATTGAGAGGTTTATAGTTGATAAGTAAACAAGGTTTTCCTTTTTCTATTTCAACAGCATTCATAACATAAAATGTCATACAACTCCATCAGAACTAAGACTTATAAATAAGCCTTTTGGATAGAAGATCAAGGATCTCCATTTTATAAAACTCTAAATCTTTAATCATCTGGCAAAGTACAATTTTAATAGGAATGTTTTTCTCATTGAAGTTGACTTTGTGGGGAAGAGAAACACAATGAGTTTCCTATTCCAAAATATATGAGGGTTATCACCACAAATCTCATTATTAAAAAATTTTATTATATTCAAATTTTACTTTGGATGGAATCTAAATGAAAATTTCTGTGGATAGTTTTTATTCAAACTTCTTCTTGAAGGAAATTTAACAGCATTTCCTCATGCTGAATTTTATTCATTTCATTCAAAATCATTTTTTAAGCATGAGTGGAAAGGTTAAAAACAAATTGTTTTTAAAATTTTCCTAAATAGATTCCAGTTATCAATTGTGATGTACAAGTTATTTAAATTAAAAATAGTGTGCATGATACATTATGGAAGATTTTTTTTCTAAGAGAAATGGGGTAAGAATACAAATATCATATTTGCAACTAATAGAATTTGACAATTCTTATTTAATACTGATTTAATTTCAGCTAATTGATGTTAATATTTGGATTATTTTTTCAAAATATTTGGAAGGAATGATTCCTTCAGCCCTCCATGAATGGATTTCATACCAGCTGCACTATTAATAAGAGTAGGGAAATTTTTAGTTTTGATGGAATTCCAATGTAATTCTTCATGGATATTATTTATTTGAACTTCTTCTTTAAGGACATTTAGCTATATTTTTTTAGGTTGAATTTTATTCATTACATTTAAAATAATTTCTTTAGGATCAATGATAAGCTGAAAAATAATTTGTTTTTTAAATTTTCCTTATTTGATTCTAGTGTTATCAATTTTGATGTTAGGCATTATTTTAGTTAGAAATGATGTGTCTAATATCATATGTTGTGAAAGAAATTTAACAAAGAGAAATGTAGTAGAAATCTAAATGCATTTTACAATTTGTATTTAATACTCATTTAATTTCCACTAGTTAAAGTTAATCTCTGGGAACTTTTTTTCAAAAAATTTCAAATTATGATTCATTCTTGAACGCAATTCATGTCGACACTACTATCTACAAGGTTAATGAAATTTTTAATAGCCTTTAGTAAAGAGTTAAGTTATTCTAAACCAACAATTATTTATTCAGACTCATCAATAAGAGTATAACAAGTCTCTCTTTTGTCATTGTTAAAAAGTTCAAGGCAAACCAAACAATTTTTTTTTTTAAGGCAAACCAAACAATTATTACTATGTTATTGTTCCTATTTCAAGGAGAATTTTTCATTAGCAAGATGATTTTGTTAGCGAGATGATTAATCTCTTGTGTTAAATCTCAACTAGAGGTTATCTTTTCACTAGATAAATTTTTATGACTTTCAACAACATTATAAGTTTAAAAGTCTTCAGACGTGTCCTTTTTCAGCTAAAATATCAAGTATTTTGTTCTTGACTTTATCATCAAAGACTTGGGTAAGAACTTTACTTAAACTATCTTTTTTTATTATTATTAAGGTAATTAAACATTCATTTCAACTATGAATTTATAATAATCAAATTGTGCCCATTTGTCTAAGAAGTTATCTAAATCAAACTCTAATTCTAGGTTAATGGAGAAATTTTATGTAGATTTGGAACGCATTGTTCAAAGTTAAGTAAGAATTACATTAATTTTTTTCTTAATCCTTCGTCAAGGTCTAACTCTTTAACTCATTAAGTTTCTTTTAGACTAGGCACTTATTAGCATAATAACCACATTTATAGCATTTAATATTATATTAGAATGTTTTAATGACTCAATTTTATGAGATTTATTTTTCATCATTTTTATCTTATGTTTAGAAAAATGTTCTCGTTTTTATCACTTATTGTTGCATTTCATATCATTTTGGAGGGTTTTCGAAAGCAAATTGCTTGTAAAAGGCTACCATCGAACATTTCTTTCTTGAGATGACACCTAAATTTAATATCATTACAAAGATCAAGGCCCTCTAATACACAAACATTGATAAGTTTACCGTATTACTCTTTGTTGTACATAATCATGCTAGAGTAAGGGTCAAGATATTTTCTTAACTTTATCGGCATACAGACTAAGTAAAACTTCAATAAGACATTTATAACACATAAAATAGCTTATAAACTTCCCCAATATTCAGGAATTTCTTACCTTTCCATTTAGTCCTTGGATACAAGTGACATTGACTCTTCTTCTAATTGTTGTCTCCACTATATCTCTTATCATCCCATTAAAATTCTTTAAATATCATGTAGCAAATCTAGCCTTAATTTTAGACATCATCAACTCTTTCCCATTTTTCATAAAAAATGGGACAACAAGTGGTACATAACTTAGGGTGACAACATAATCAAACCTTCCTTACTACTCACTACAATCGAGTTAATTTGTAACACATCACTTACAAATTAACGTCTTCATACTTGTGTACTTCTCACAGCAATCAGGCTAGCATATGTTACTTCAGAGATTCCCCCTGCAATGAAAAGTTTAAACACCACGACTCATGAATTTGAGATGATTTTAGGATTTGAGATAAGATTTGAATCATAAATTTTAACACGAGTAGACACGCCCCTTGCCAATTGTTTTAGAGTGAACTATCTATCAAAGTTACAAATCTTTGGGACTTGATACAGGAGCCTTGTTGAGGAAGTATCATTGGTGGTATTGTGGTAAAACCTTCGCTTTCTAAAGTTTGGCGAGGGAAAGTTTACGGAAACATTCAATTTCGAATAATGCAGAATCCTTCTCGATGGAAGAAAGGTGCCAACATACAGCGAGAAGTTCATCAAAGAATCAAAGAAAGCGCTGAGATTGATGTGCAAATACGGAAAATTATCTAAAACGAGGAAAACGGGATAGTAAGCGGAGAAATCGACTAACCTGCATAGATCGTCGAGGATCTCCTGTGGGGGAAGAATAGTTTTCATGGGCGTGCTGGAGGTTCGGTTGATAACATTGCCAGCCATCAAAGTACGAGGACTATAGAAGTCGAGGAAGAGGAAGAGTCGGTAGGAGAAGAATCCAATTTAGGGTTCTTGACCTCCACTGTGTCCAAAGAAGCTATCGAAAGTGGGAACGTCGGAGTTGACGACGGTTGCCGTGAGAGTCGATCACTATCGGAGTTTCCAGCCCTAAGTGAGCTCTCTAGCTTGTCCACAAAAGCCCAAATCGCTAACACGAAGTTCTTTGCTATAGTAATCTATGACTATTAGATATGGCTAACTATTAGGTTCGGACACTGGATGTAACTCTATATCCGGACGTCAATAACATGACGACATGTGTTTTTACTCTTTATCATGCAGCCCAATGACCCGACCCAGACCGGAACCCGGTATTGTTATGTTCGAGTATTACTAGGTATTGCTCGGTATTGCTAGGTATCGCTTTGTCAATAACGAGAAATACAGCTCTGTCAAGAACAATATCTAGCAATACCTAGCAAAACCGGGGTATTGTTAGGTATTGCTTGGTATTGTTAAGTATTGGTCTCAACAGATTGATATTTCTCGTTATTGCCGACCAATACCGAGCAATACCTACCAATACCCTGGTATGCACAAATCAGCCAATACATAGCAATCCTGGGTCCAGGTCGTCAGGCCGCACAGTAAAGAGTAAGAGCACGTGGCAACATGTTATTGGCGTCCGGATGTAGAGCTACGTCTGGTGTCTGGACCTAATAATTTTTCAACTATTAGGGGTTGTTTGGTACCACATGGAATTTGATTTAAGGATTTCGTAAATCCTCTAAATTCAATTTGAAATTCTGAGGGGTTTAAATTCTAAAAATTGTTTGGTAACTCTCATAATAAATCCTATCAAATCTCGTCTAACTGTTTGGCTATGAAATGGATTTAACGAGCGGACTCTTCTTCTCGAACCAATGGATTTCGTAAATCCAACAAAAAACAAAATTTCCGAAAATCTGGGATTTAGCACGAAAAGGAGGAATTTTCCACCTACGACTGCTTTCATTTGCCGTGAGATTTGGTTTTGCATTTTTAGGCTGTTTGAATGGATTTCGCTCATATATGCCTTAAATTCAGCCTAAATACTGCTCCCAAACAGCCACTTAGGCTTCATTTGTGACAACTTTCTTATGGCTTTCTAAAATAATTTTTTAAGTACAAAAATGTTTAGTTTAAAAAAAATTTGTGCTAGAAATCTTCTTTACAAAGCACTACGGAAGTCATCCCAAACAAAGACTTAATTTTACTCTTTGTTATAGATTTGGCATCGTTTGGGATGATTTTCTTATTATTTCAAGTAAATTTTTAGTTGAATAATTAAAATATTTATTAAAAAATTTTATTTTAAGAAGCAGTAAAAAAATTATCACAAACAAAATCATAATCTATTGTATTATATACATTCTAATTACACTTTTTTGTATTAGTATTTTAGTCTACTTTATACAAGGTGTTGGAACATATTTGGTGTATCTATCATGATTCAACCATGCTCTAACCTTAACTGAGCCTTGTTTACATAACCCTTTTTTGTAGCCGTTGCGCTTCTTTTCTTATAATTTTGCGCTCTATGTTATGACTATTATATTATATTTTCTCATGATCGTTTTGTCGATCATGTAAAATGCGTAATATTGTGTCATAGTAGTTGTGATTGCACTGTCTATTGTATCAGTCATGGATATACAATCAAAAAATGATCAAACAATCTTCAAATTAAAACTGAGGTTTTGTTTGGGACAGCTTTTTTGCTACTTTATAAAATTGCTTTTTTTTACTAAAAAATTGTTTTAGAAAGCAACAAAGAAATTGTCCCAAATAAAACCCAAGTAATCTTTATACAATAATCAAACCTACTAAGAATCACTATGGTCCATGATTGAATAATGATCACACTACTTTCATACTATGATTGAACGATCTTCCAATCACAAAATATTCATCTTCAAATTAGTGAAATTACAATCAAACAATAATCAAATCATCTAACATTGACTTCAGAAAGCAAGCCCAGGTTACTATCTATTGGAGTTATTTTATTTCGAAGAGAACTTTCAATATATTTATCCATAAAAAATAAACATCTAGCATATTTCTCCAATTTTAATTTTTATAGGGTAAATAAAGTTAAATTTCTAATTTCAAATGTAGTTCAAGATAGTGAATAATATCATTTTTGAAAAAAAAAAAAAAGAAAAAATAGGTTTTTTTTTTTTTAACTTATTATAATTTAGGCACCAATACAATCAAAATGAACTGAACCCAACTCTAATTTGGTCTTCCACAAATGGATCACATCAAAAATTGTTTATGATCACAACAACCTCTACTTACTGCATGTCTAAGGTCCCAGCAGCCAAAAGGTCTTTGCAACGAGAGATTATTCTGTGCGGATATCGGATCATTCGGAGGCGAATCAGAGCGCGCCACATCAACCAGTACACAGCGGATACACAGTCGCGGTACACAATAAAGAGGAGACGTGATGTATTCTGATTCACCTTTGAACGGCTTCTATATCCACACAGAATAATTTTACCTTTGCAACAAACGGTAAACAAAATCAGTAAGAACATAAACATGGTCCATCAGTAATCATCATAGCTTTTTCCTTCTGGAACAATAAAAAAGAGAGCTACATAAACAACCAAATTATAACAATCAATTGCTTCAACAAATGTAATTTACATCAGGAGAAATAAGAACAAAGACCCCAAGCTGAATGGTTTGCAAACAAGTTTTTCATTGATAACTGTTGTTTGCTACTTGTACATGTCCTGTGAAAGCTGGAGATCAGCCAAAAGAGGATGGAGACCATTCAGAAGAGGATCATAAAAGAAATCTGTCATGGTGGCTTCACAGGATATATTATTACGTACGAATATACCCAGCTTTCTGAAGCACTCACCAACCTTATGGGGGCTGAAAAGACCAATTTTTCTAAGGAGAATAACCAGCAGATACAGCATTGATTACTTGTTACTTTCTCTCTCTTCCATCTATCTCAATCTCACTCTACACACACAATGAGTAACAGCTACGAATCAGTTTTGGTGCGAACATAGTAAGTTTGTCCATTTTTTCAGAACCTCTGCAATGGCTTACAGTTCTATGGCCTTTGATGACTCCGAGCTCCAGATGGACTGGGGACATTGCGGGAACCCATGCTTGCAGTTCTTAGAAGCCTGCGGAATTCAGATAAACTGATCTTTCCATCCTTGTCAATGTCTGCCTCTTCTAATAGTGGATCAATTGAACCCCTGAGCCCTGTGTGCTGCATAGAAAATGAAAATTCTTCCACTTATGATGAACAAAAATACATAATTAAGACTTAATTTGGGATGACTTTCTTACTTTCTTAAAATAGTTTTCTAAAGCTACTTTAAGAAGCAATAAGTAAGCCATCCCAAACAATGCCTTTTGACGCAGTAAGAAAGCCATCCCAACCAAAGCCTAGGCTTCGCAACTTTTGTACTAAAAAGCTGCTTTAAGAAGCAGTAAGAAAGCCGTCCTAAGCGAAGACTAAATCTCTATGAATTATATTCTAAACATAAAAAATAAGAAACATTATTGTCTCCGCAACTATTCATGCAGAAAAATATTGGGTTAGGATATACCGACCCAATTCCTATTAGAATGAGCATTAAAATTGAGATGTGACATTTATATTATATTTAAATGAGATAAAATTATGTTATTTTGATCTACAGATAAAAAAATATTGAAGACATTTGCTTGATTTGGGTGAGGATATTTTAACCCAATTTTTTTCCTACTGATGTTAACAGGCTATGAAATAATCATTAACATCTAAGTTTTATAAAGATCTGAAAGATAGTTGGAGGCTAAAATCGCAGAGGTGGTTCAAAGAATTATAAGATTCTTGTAACACTTAAAAATGAAACAATTCAGAACAAGATCATTAAATTCCAAGTTGAAGGATACCATTCTGAGTTCCTCAGGAGTGATATATCCATCTCTGTCTACATCAAATTTATCAAAAGCGGCTTGAGAGCGCAAATTCCACCTTTCAGAATCATGCTCCTCTAGCTGATGAACATGCAAAGCTGCTGCAACAAATTCAGAGAAATCCACCAGTCCATCCGTGTTGCTGTCAATCTGTACCAAAATTGTACTCAGTGTTGCGGAGAATAAAGATGAAATAATATTACCACAAGAAGCAAAGCATGAAAAAAATGGAAGGAAGCAACAATGCGAAAGCTTGCACTCAAATGAAACTACACAACTATGAAAATTTATGGACTCCTACTAAAATTGCTCTGATAGCTTTATTAGTAGATTTCTTTACGTCATTGCTTTGTATTTATCTCTTAGTTGTCTCTATTTTTGCTGGTTTTATTGTCGTTACTTATGTAATGGTCAATATAGACATTATTAGAATTTTATGGATAGATAAGAAATGTTTCATCAACACTATTCTATAAATATGGTGCTTCATATTACCTCTAATGGGGACATCGAAGCTTGGAAAGTCTATCAGAGGCGTGACCACCGATCTACAACCACGATCGCGCCGATGTATTTTTAAGTTGTCATATGTATTTGTATTTTATTTATTTATGTTCGTATTTGCTTTAGTTGTTTTTTTTCCTTTTTACCCCTTACTTAAGGGTGGTCATGTGTAAGGCCAAAGGGCATCATCGTCTTTTATTTTTAAGTCATTTGTATGAGGCTATACATAGCCTTTATGTTCTCTTTTTATGGTTAATGAATGAAGAATAAAATTTACTACATTGTGAGTTCTTGCGAGAGCTTAGGAGCGTTTTGGAGAGAGAACCCTTGGAGAGGGAATCGTATCACCTATCAGCCTTTGAAGAGTCCAGGCTCTCAGCTAGGTTTGTCGTATCTCATCTTCCTCCTTTTCTCCACCCTAGCCCATTGTGAGTTCTTGCGAGAGCTTATGAGTGTTTTGGAGAGAGAACCCTTAGAGAGGGAATCGTATCACCTATTAGCCTTTGAAGAGTCCAGGCTCTCAGCTAGGTTTGTCGTATCTCATCTTCCTCATTTTCTCCACCCTAGCCCACTGGCCCATCCCCCCCACCCCCACCCCCCACCCCCCACCCCACTTCAAGCCGACGGTCCTTCTCCACCTTCCTACCCGTTGGCTCATCCCACCACCACCACCTCAAACAACCACCCTCCTCCCCACATCACCACCGGCCCACTTACCCAAGTCCCCACCCCATCGCCTGCCTTTTCCCCAACCAAATCCCTAGCCAAAGCCGCCGGCCCTCCTTTGGGGTTTACCTCCATTAATGCTTGCAATTACATCTTTCCTAATTTGGTTTTAATATTTTTAGGTAACTCAATTACTTTACAAATTCAAATCTTTTTTAATTTGAAAAGTTACCTAAAATACCTATCCTATTTTAGGAAAGTTACCAAATTTCATCCCTTTGAATTTTCAAATTAATTGGGAATTAATTAGTGCCCTTCTAATTTAATAATCCAATTAAAGAATGCTTGATTTTATTTCCCCAAACCCCTCTCTCTCTTTCTCCATGCCGCCAGCCCCCTCCTTGGTTCCCCACCTCCTAATTACTTTCCAACTTCAAGCTATTCCTCTTTGGAAAGAATTCAAATCCATTTTCCTTCCCCCTTAGCCGCCCCAACCCTTTCCTAAACACACCTAAATCCTTTCCAAACTAAAAGGATTAATTGGGGAAACAATTGCTTGATTTCCCTCCACCTTTTTTCTTCTAAAATCTGAACCCAAGTCTTGCTCCACACCCATACCCTTGGCCGGCCACATCTCTCCCTCTTTCCCTCTCGAACTTTCAAGATAAACTCCTCCCTCTCAATAGGAGCCTTCAAGGAAGTAACGATGATTGTCTTCAACACTCCAACCCTTCGAAACCGATGAATGACCGATCCCGATCTTGACTCCTGATTCGTTTACGATGAGCAAGGGAATGTCAACATTCTCCACTCAACCTTCTTCGACGTCAACCCGGAGGTCGATAACTCCATCGAAGAATATTTGGATTGCATCATCTTCACACTTTCTGAAGCCATCGACGAACAACTTGCCAACGTCCAGTGGCAAATTATTTCCGAGCATCAACAAGGGTGAACTTCTTCCCCTATTCATTTATCTTCTTATTCCGCTAATCTTGTAGGTGGTGATCCAATCGCAAGGAGCCGTGCCTCGCCCTCTATCTCCGCTTAGTAATCGTAGGAATTGAGTTTTACTTTCTATGTTTCTAATTTCATTGTTAACGTAGGGATTTTTATTGAATGACTAGTTAATTCGTATTTTGTTGAGATTCTTAATTGCTTTGATGATTCAAGTTCTTCGCATGTGATTTGGCTTAAGCGTAGCTACCCCTCGTACGTTTTCTATGATCGTTTAGTGGCTAACAGTCTTAATTGTTATTTACTCCTATCTAAATCATGCAAGTTTTATCGCATTCATCTAAAACATATTTAGTCCTCTCTCTCTCTCTCTCTCTCTCTCTCTCTCTCTACATTTAAAGCTCTAATTGAACTTAAAGAGATGAAGCGTAATTATTACTCATTTTTACATGTAAAAGTAAATTCATAAATGTGTTCGATTACTATTCTAAAGGTGTGAAGTTTTTTTAACCAGCATTCATATGCCAAGCAAACCACTAAGAAAATTCAATTGCTGGAAAAAAAAAAGTTTCATATCAAAATAAAATATGGTTCAATGAACCAATAAGTGATAGGAGGAATGAAGAACGACAACTTACAGCTTGAAGAATTTCTGAAGCACGTGAATCTTTCATTCTCCATGGAAGATCTTTTGCAAGGGCCTACAAAGAGATTAAGAGAATTCAGCCAATGGCCCAAACAATCAGAGAGAAAAAACTGACAAATTATCCCTCTAACACATTGAATTAAGTGAACAGAATACAAGCATGGTGAGAGTGAAGAAGATGAAAATGAAACAGAGAATAGATGACTTAACATTACAGGAATAACTAAAAGAAGCATTTTAAAAGTAATTGTTCTCTTGATAAAAAAAGTAATAATCAAATGGGAAACAATAGAAGGTTAAAAATAAACAGCCTTGAGTTCAAATTTCAAGTATGATACTGTTATGCCGGTCCACCTTGGACCGGCTCAACCTGGACCGGCCCAACCGGTCCAGATCTATCGGAGACGGGCAAACAGCCGGGCGGAAGAGAGAGGGAGCCAAGGAGTGGGGTCCACTTGCAATTCAAACTTGGGTTAAGTGCTTTTGGAGGGAAAAGGAAGGGTAGAGTAGTCCTTTTACTTTTATTTTTGAATTTGATTGTATTAATAGGGAGTTATGAGGGGATTAGGTTTCTATCTTGCTTTTGAAAGGAGTTTGAGTTCTAGGTCTTCTTGCTTGGGCTCTCGGCGTTGCCGGAGATTGTAGGAGAGTTGTTCTTCCTCTCGAATTGAAGAACATTGTATCGAGCTTTGGTTTTGATTGCCTACTAGTGGAATACAATCGTTTGCAATTGTTTTCCTACAAGTTTCTTCCCTATTTCCGCTGTTTTTGCGCTATTTGTGTGCCGATTTGGGTTAGGTTTGCTTGCGAACTCAAGTATTACCTTAGGGTTACTTGCGAACTCAAGTAGTTCCTATCAAATTGGTATCAGAGCGAGATCCGGGCGGTGGAGGGTGGTTTCTATCCATTATTCGCTGCAGATTTTGCTGATTTTGGGGAGGATTCGGAGGCATCTCTTCATTTCCCATGGCATCTAAGCGAGTAGAAGTCTTGGAGACCGAGATGGGGCAACTTAAAGCGGATCTGGAGGAGAAGATGGCCACATTGAGCGAGAATGTGGAAGGGAAATTCGTGGCGTTGGAAGAGATGATGAAGAAGTTGTTGGAAGGGCAAGCAAGGGCTGTGCCGGGGGAGGAAAGAGGAGAAGGGAGTGGGAGCAGGGGGAAGGAGAAGGTGAATCCTGACGAGGAAGAGGAGGGGGGACTGTTTAACAGCAGCGGGAGGATGCCACCTCGGGAGTCCATCAGGCGAGAAGAGCATGAAAGAAGGAGAGACTTCAGGGAAGAAAGAGAGGATGATTGGCGTCGCCGGCGGCCCGATCCAGTGGACCGGCCATGGGGAATCCAGAATCACCATGGCGGAGCGCGAGGGGAAGATGGCTATCGGCGGCTGAGGAGGGATGATGAGCCCCGATATGGAGAGAGGGGAACTTGGGAAGACCCCATTGCATGGGACAGAGGAGGCCATGGGGGAAATAGGGCATACGGGGTGGACACGAGAGCCAGAAAGCTGAAAATGCCCGTGTTCGAAGAAGGAAATGTGGATGAATGGATCCACAAGGTAGAAAGGTATTTTGCAGTGAATGGCCTAATGGAGGAGGAGAGATTGTTGGCGGCTAGCATGTGCTTGGAAGGGGCGGCTTTTTCATGGTTCAAATACATGGAGAAGTGGGATCCGGTGAGGACTTGGAGGGACTTCAAGGAGGCGATCAGGGAGAGATTCAGGGGGGGCAGCCCATGGGAGATATCAGAACAGTTCTACGCCCTCACTCAAGAGGGAACAGTGGAAGAGTATCGGAAGAAATTTGAGAGTCTGGTGGGTGACATGGAGGGATTATCGAACAGCACTCTGGGGGGAAATTTTATGAAGGGCCTTAAGCCAGAAATTAGAGATGCGGTGAAGGTAATGAGACCGAGGGACTTGAGGGAGGCCATGGAGTTGGCTCAACTGGTGGAGAACCAGAAGACCAACGCCCGAAGTTGGCGGAACAACCACTCAGGGGGTCCTACCAGGACAACTACCACTTACTTGGCTCCAAAAGGGCCAACCCCTAGTGTCCTTAGAGAAAGTGGGAAGGAGAAGAGCGGGGTGACCAGATCTGTTGGGAGTTTCAAGAGATTGACCGAGGAGGAGATGCAGGAGAAGAGGGCCAAGGGCCTTTGTTTCAGATGTGAGGAGAAGTTTGTTCCAGGGCACCGATGCAAGGATCGCGCTCTTCGGGCTCTCACCGTCTATATAGACGAGGCGCCTGAGGAGTGTGATGCTTCTGATGAGGAGCAGATTGATCCCCAGTTGGAGGTAGCCGAGGTATCCCTAAATTCTGTGATGGGATTCACTCCTAGCCATACGATGAAGGTGAAAGGGAAAATCCTTGGGAGGGAGGTAGTAGTGTTGATCGACAGTGGAGCCACCCACAATTTCATATCCGCTCAAGTAGCGGAGGAGCTGGGAATGGAGCCTACTGAGACAGGCAGTTATGGAGTAATGATGGGGACAGGGAAGATTGAGTCCAGCACTGGGATCTGCAAGGGGGTGGAGATGAGACTACAGGAGATTAGGGTGGTGGAGGACTTCCTACCCCTGAGGTTGGGTAGCACAGACGTCATTCTGGGCATGAAGTGGCTACAGACCTTGGGTGAAACTAAGGTAAACTGGGGGACCATGGTGATGGAACTGATGGTAGAGGGAAAGAGGGTGAAGCTGAAGGGAGAACCAGGATTACCAGAGCTGGAGTGTCTCTCAGGTCGATGGTGAAGATGATCCATGAGGAAGGAGGAGGGTTCCTTGTGGAGTTGCAGAGCTTGGAAGATCGTCAGGAGGAGGAAGACAAACGCATTCCTGTGTCAGTTCAGCCCTTTCTGAAGGAATTTGAGGATGTGTTCCAACCTCCGGTGGGACTACCACCTGACAGAGAACGGGAGCACCAGATTATCCTGAAAGAGGGGGTATCCCCTATCAGTGTGAGACCTTACAGATACCCTCAGATGCAGAAAGATGAGATTGAGAAGCTGGTGGAAGAAATGCTAGAAGGAGGGATCATCCAGCCCAGTGTGAGTCCTTTCTCTAGCCCAGTCCTGCTGGTAAAAAAGAAGGATGGGAGTTGGAGGTTCTGTGTGGATTACAGAGCCCTCAACAAGGAGACAGTGCCTGACAAATTTCCCATCCCTGTGATTGACGAGTTGATGGACGAGCTACATGGAGCCGTTTTATTCACCAAGATTGATCTAAAGTCAGGCTATCATCAGATCAGGATGAGGAAGGAAGATGTGCAGAAGACAGCCTTCAGGACTCATGAGGGCCACTACGAGTTCCTGGTGATGCCTTTTGGCCTCACCAACGCACCAGCCACATTCCAGGCATTGATGAACCGGATCTTCAAGCCACACCTTCGCAGGTTTGTGTTGGTGTTTTTTGATGACATTCTCATCTATAGCAGGACTGAGAAGGAACACCTAGAGCACCTGAGAGTGGTGTTGGGGGTGCTGAGGGAGCATCAGCTGAAGGCCAATTTCAAGAAGTGTGACTTCGCTTAGACACAAGTGGAGTACCTGGGGCATGTGATATCTCAGGAGGGAGTGGCTGCGGATCAGTCCAAAATAGAGGCAATGTTAGCCTGGCCTCAACCCAAGACCTTGAAGGGGCTCAGAGGGTTTTTGGGACTGACTGGCTACTACAGGAGGTTCGTGAGAGGATACAGCACCATAGCAGGACCGCTGACAGAACTGCTGAAGAAGGATAATTTTTTATGGGGGGAAGCAGCTTCTGAGGCTTTTGAGAAGCTAAAGAAGGCCATGACGACGGTGCCCGTACTTGCTCTGCCAGACTTCACTCAGGTGTTTGTGTTGGAGACAGATGCTTCAGGCTATGGATTGGGGGCAGTGTTGATGCAGAACCATAGAGCCATAGCTTACTTCAGTCAGATAATGTCGTCCCGGGCTAGGCTGAAGTCGGTCTATGAGAGAGAGCTAATGGCGATTGTGCTGGCCATCCAAAAGTGGAGACCCTATTTATTGGGCAGACACTTTATTGTCAGGACTGATCAAAGGAGCCTGAAATACTTGCTAGAGCAGAGGATGGTCACAGAAGAGCATCAGAGGTGGTTGTCCAAGCTGCTCGGATATGATTTTGAGATCCACTATCGGCCAGGATTAGAAAATAAGGCAGCAGATGCCTTATCACGCTGTATGGGGGAGCTCCAGGGAATTGCTGTATCAGTACCGGTTCTGATTGATTGGGGAGCCATCAAAGAGGAGAGCATCCAGAATGAGGAGCTAAGGAGAATCAAAGAAGAGGTACTGTCAGATGAAAACAGCCACCCAGGATACTCAGTGGTGGGAGAAAGACTGTACTATCAGGGAAGGAGTGTGATCCCTAGATCTTCCATTCATATTCCCGAACTGCTACAGGAATTTCATGGGAGTGCCATAGGGGGGCATTCAGGAGTGCAGAAAACCTATAGCCGGTTAGCAGCTGAACTGTACTGGAAGGGGATGAGGAAAGACATAGAAGAAATGGTGGCTAAGTGTGATACCTGCCAACGGAACAAGTACATGACGATGGCACCAGGGGGATTACTACAGCCCCTGGCCTTACCGGAGAAGGTTTGGGAGGAGATCACTATGGATTTCATTGATGGGCTTCCAAAATCAGAGGGATATACGGTTATATTTGTAGTGGTCGACAGGCTGAGCAAATATGCTCATTTCATTCCCTTAAGACACCCGTACACAGCGGTGTCTGTAGCAGCAGCATTTGTGAGGGAGATAGTCCGCCTGCATGGGGTACCGGAGTCTATTGTGTCGGATAGGGACAAGGTATTCCTGAGCCATTTTTGGAGGGAGTTATTTAGGATGCAGGGCACAGTATTGAAGATGAGCACAGCATATCACCCACAGACTGATGGGCAGACGGAGGTGGTGAATAGAAGTTTGGAGACATACTTGAGATGTTTCGTATCTGAGACACCGAAACAATGGGCCAAATGGCTGGCCTGGGCAGAATACTGGTATAACACCTCCTCTCACTCGGCTACCAAGATGACACCTTTTAAGGTGTTATATGGAAGAGACCCCCCACACCTGGTACACTACAGCCATAGGAGTACTCCAGTATCGGCAGTGGATCAGCATCTGAAGGAAAGAGATCAAGTGTTGGACGAGCTCAAGATGCATCTTCTCAGAGCCCAACAGATTATGAAGAAACAGGCGGACAGTAAAAGGAGCGATATACAATTTGGAGTTGGAGACAAGGTCTACTTGAAGCTCCGACCATACAGGCAGAGGACTGTATCCCAGAGGAGAAATGAAAAGCTAGCAGCAAGATATTTTGGCCCTTTCGAAGTGGAGGAGAAAATCGGGGAGGTAGCATACAGATTGAGGCTTCCTTCAACAGCCAGAATACACCCCGTTTTTCATGTATCACAGTTGAGGAAAGTGGTGGGGGAACATGCAGTAAGCCCAGAACTGCCCAGCACATTGAGAGAAGACATGGAAGTGACACTGGAGCCTCTAGCGGTAGAAGGAGTGCGCATCAATGAAAAGGGGGAAAAGGAAGTGAAGATTAGGTGGAACGGCCTCCCAGATTATGAGGCCACATGGGAACCATTGGAGAGGATTGCAGTACAGTTCCCTGCCTTCCACCTTGAGGACAAGGTGGTACTTTGGGAGGGGGGTAATGTTATGCCGGTCCACCTTGGACCGGCTCAACCTGGACCGGCCCAGCCGGTCCAGATCTATCGGAGACGGGCAAACAGCCGGGCGGAAGAGAGAGGGAGCCAAGGAGTGGGGTCCACTTGCAATTCAAACTTGGGTTAAGTGCTTTTGGAGGGAAAAGGAAGGGTAGAGTAGTCCTTTTACTTTTATTTTTGAATTTGATTGTATTAATAGGGAGTTATGAGGGGATTAGGTTTCTATCTTGCTTTTTAAAGGAGTTTGAGTTCTAGGTCTTCTTGCTTGGGCTCTCGGCGTTGCCGGAGATTGTAGGAGAGTTGTTCTTCCTCTCGAATTGAAGAACATTGTATCGAGCTTTGGTTTTGATTGCCTACTAGTGGAATACAATCGTTTGCAATTGTTTTCCTACAAGTTTCTTCCCTATTTCCGCTGTTTTTGCGCTATTTGTGTGCCGATTTGGGTTAGGTTTGCTTGCGAACTCAAGTATTACCTTAGGGTTACTTGCGAACTCAAGTAGTTCCTATCAGATACAATCAAAAGGAGTCAAACTAGAAGCTTAACCATTTCAAAATTCATATTTAGTTTCTTACATAAAACATAGCATTATCAACAGCATATGGAACACATTATAACTAAGAGGCAAAGAACTCGGAAAGGTGTAGCACATGGGAAATTATTTTGTGCGGAGTCCGAACGTAAAGGATCTTCCGGATTACTGCATACCCTATATGCGTAAGCTTTGCCTATGCTATGCGTATTTACTGCGTATTTATAGATACGTAGTAAATAAGCAGCAAATAATTAGTTGTCAGGATTTGCTGCTTATTTGTTACGTATCTATAAATACGTAGAGTGTAAGCATAGTGTAAACAGAGCGTACGCAGTGCGTCCAGTAATCCGGAAGATCCTCTACGTTCGGACTCCGCACAGAATAATTTCTCGTAGCACACGGCAAGAAATAAGGCTTACTTGTCTCATTTCTTCAAGACTGATTGCACCATTTTTATCAACATCAATTGCATCAAACTGGTCTCGTAGGTCAGCTAGCTCATTTTCATTAAGCGTACTAGCTAGAGCCTGTTTAAATCATGGGCATGGAATCCTCAGAATATATTGGCAATGTATTTAAAATAGAGCTTTACGTGTGCAATAATGGTGATAAATTTTTACCCTTAGGGCAAACTGCTTTAGACGGCTGTACTTAACAAATTGGCGCATATTAGATAAAACAGATATATCTAAGGGGATTTCCTTCGCATCTCCCCCTTCTCTCACCCATGGGTGTGCTGCAAACAAAAAATAAGATAGAAAGTATAATTCGGAATTACCATTTCAAGGAGATTTAAACCCTTGAACTCGCTAATTATGAAAAATAACATGAAGAATCAGTTAAAAAATTAAGAATGACTTGTCAAAGAAATGCCAGCGTTTATCTTCCCTTATCAACCGATTCATGCACTATCTTATAGGTTAAGGTTTCGTTTGGGACGGTTTTCTTATTGTTTCTTAAACTAATTTTTTAGTACAAAAGTTAAATTTTTGTACTCAAAAGCTGTTTTAAGAAGCAGTAAGAAAGCCGTCTCAAACGAAGCCTAAAAGTATGTTCTGTAGAATCATAGCTTCCAAAACAAAAACGTACATAAGGCTTGAGCAGCAGTCAGCCTTGCACGAGGATCTTTCACTAGCAACATCTGAACAAAAGCTTTTGCACTAGTGCTTATGCTAGGCCAGGGCTTCCTCTTAAAATCAGGTTTATTTTTCAACACCTGAGAATAATACATCATGAAAAGAATCATAAATGAATAAAATAAATATTTGTGCTAGCTTCAAGTATGATTTACCAAAAACACCCAAATAAAAAGAGAATAAAAAAACTATCTCCTTCTTCAAGTTCATGAAAGCCGCAAATTATAAGGATAACCCTGGGAACAACGAGAATATTCAATTAAAATTAAGCAAGAAATGGCATATAAGAGCCTTTTCCATTACAACATGAAAATTATAACAGCAAAGATTAGCTGATGGGCTAGTATATCAAGCCAAAGCCCAAAAGTGAAATCAACATTATTCAACTTTTCTTAAGTTATGAAAATTAGGATATCAACAAGGAAAAGTCAGATTGAAGGTAACTTCACCAGCTCCAAGACCTTTACATAACCAACAGCAATAAAAATATTGAGAAAATGAATTACCTTATTTGAACAATATGTTAAAAAAAGAGTTCCTTATAACGAGTATTAGTAAGGAAGTCCAACCATGCTTTTTATAAATTCTGATATTTTTGTGTTTGGAAAGAGTAAAGTGTCAAAATGGTCCCTAAATTATTGTTAGTTGTGTTCATTTTTATCCTAGAAATTTTCAAACGTTTAATTTGATCTCTCAACCTACTAAATTTAAACAAATTTAGTCCTATTATCAATTTTCTGATTTCTTTGGATGAAAATTGATGGAGAGAAACTGTTCATGAAGGTGTCTTAGACTTTTTTGAATCAATCTCATTAATTTGAGTTGGTATTAAATAGTGAGATTGACGTTAAAATTTCCAATTACCTCCATTTAGGACAAACATTAAATTTGGTGAGTTGAGGGACTAAATTGAATACCTAAATATCTAAGATTAAAATGCAAGCACCAAAAAAATCTAAGAATTATTTTGAAAATTTACTCTGTTTGGAAGTTATTGACTTCAACAGCTTATAGAACTTATGTTCTTATTTTAAGAAAATTACCCCCACCGCATCATTCCAACGTTCATTTTAAGATTATTGAAATAAACATGTTTGATATGCATGCCTATCATAATCATCATCACTAGCATTATCTCAACCAATTGGAGCAGACCTACCATCACTTTTCTTAAAGCTTCTTATAACTTCCTAAACCTTTTAGGTCATTTTACAATAAACAGCTACATATAAGAACTCTATTTATCAAACAACAGAATACATATTTATGTTCTTTAAGCACTTTTTCTACCAGATATTAAAGTGCTTCATTAAAAGCCATAAACACAACATAAAACACAGAAACAGCTTATGATTTTTTCTACTTATTTGCCAAAAAACCCCAAAATTTCTTCTACAAAATATACAGCTTCATCTGCTAATTCTATTTTTTATCTTTTTTTTTCTTTATAACATGAAATGTTTTTGTATTGAGTTGTTTTGTACTTAAGTCTTTGCTATTTGGATAGTGATGGACGAGTTGCTTTACAAGTATGTTTTCCATGGTGATTAAGCCATAGAGAGGGTTACATGCAGCAGTGCACATTATGTTGCATGTTTCCCTCACTAAAAAACCTGATATGTTAGATCTTTCAGCAACAAAGCAGCAAAAAGCATTACTGAACAAGGCCTAAGATGTGCATAGGAGATGGTGATTTATCATCATTGCAAACACCAATCGAGAACTACTAAGGTACATTCAGACATTCCATTCCATGCTATGATATTCAAGTAAGTAGGGTAATGACAAACCTTATAATCAACAGTCATGCATTCCAAAGGTTCGTTTACAACATAGGCTTCGTTTGGGACGGCTTTCTTACTGCTTCTTAAAACAGCTTTCTAGTGCAAAAAATTTTGTACTAGAAAGCTGCTTTAAGAAGCGGTAAGAAAGTTGTCCCAAACGAAATCATAACTGGACAAACCTTCAATAGGATTAGTACAAAACTAGCTGCTATGAGAGTATAAACATTAACAAGAATCAACAGTTTTTAGTAGATATTATCAGAGTCAAGCCTGAACAAATATAATGTTAATAATCAGCTCAAAACCACAGGTTATAGATTAGAATCGGCATAAGGAGAACTTCACTCAGAGAGTTAACACAAGACAGATGGCATAATAGAAGAATCACTCCAGAGCAGAAGTTCACATTTTTAGGTTTTCTCAGGACCTCGCAGCATCAGCGATTGCATCCTTAATAGAGACCTCCTTTGCGTTTAAGAATTAGCATTCTTTACTTGTACTCGCATCATCATAACTTTATTAGCCCTATTCATTCTATTTAAGGTAGGCATTATATTTAGTCATTCAATCCCATGTAAACTTAGCCACACACAAATGATGACTAATAAACAAAATCTTCTATAACAAAAACAATAGTACAAAAATTTCATACACATTACCTCCCTGAAAATCCCATCTTCAGTTTTATCCCAAAATGGTCGACGCCCACATAACAAAATGTAAGTGATGACACCTATACTCCAAACATCTGATTCGGGTCCAGATTTACGTTTCAGTACCTCGGGAGCAACATAATAAGCGCTACCAACAATGTCGTGAAATCTCTTCTCTGCATGGTGCCAGTTCTCAACTATGAGTTATGTGTATTCTTCAGGTATGTTAAGAGTCATAAACATGCTATAGTTTAAAAGAGATCAATACATGCCTGGCTTTATAAAATCTGAGAGGCCAAAGTCAGTAGCCTTTAGAGGAGAATCATCTTTGGTTGATTTGAAAAGAAAATTCTGAGTCAAACGAAAAAAAGTTTGATGTCCCATATAGCAGGTAAACTATAATTTAGACTTCGTTTGGGATGACTTTCTTTCTACTTCTCAAAGCAACTTTCTATTACAAAATAAAGAAATTGTACTAAAAAGCTGCTTTAAGAAGCAAAAAGAAAGCCGTCCCAAACAAAGCCTTATTTTCAGCTAAAAACACTGCTGAATTACTAGAACCTTACCTCAGGCTTCATGTCCCGATGTACTAGACCATGTAGATGACATTCTGCTGCAACTTTGAGCATCTGTCTTACTACAACAGCGGCATCTTTCTCTGTGTACCTGCTATCCTTCCTGAAAAGAAAGTTGGCTTAAAATCAAAATTTCTTCTCAGAATCATCAACTATGCATGAATTATTCTGATGGCGCTTCAAAGAAACATGAGCAGCCACAAGGACCAAGAACATATTAAAATGCATCCAAGAACAATGGTAGGTAGCATTGTAAAACTAAACGAATGTACTTACTTGCCTAATATCCGGTCAAGTAGTTCACCACCCTCGCACAATCTGTTTTAAGAACATGATAACGATGTCATTCCCAACCTTAAAAAAGATCATTCGAGTTTGTAGACTCCCATATATCCAAAAGTAAATAACAGGCAAAAATCTGAGGGAAGACTCATACTTTAACCATGGAAGCTTAGATGATCTTGTAAACAAGACATTTAACGGTTCAATAATGGATACCTTAGGTAAGAAAAAAAAAAACAAACAGAATACCAGATCAGAAAGCAGAATTTGACACAATATGTGAAAAAAAATTGGATTTTTCCA
Source organism: Dendrobium huoshanense (assembly GCA_016618105.1). Classification (NCBI taxonomy): domain Eukaryota; kingdom Viridiplantae; phylum Streptophyta; class Magnoliopsida; order Asparagales; family Orchidaceae; genus Dendrobium; species Dendrobium huoshanense. The sequence goes on along the minus strand of CM028360.1, from coordinate 2,746,228 downwards.
CAGAAAGCACGTCTTGAAGTTGATCCTTTAGATTTATATAAAAGGCCAATGGATTTGACTTTTACAAAAAATTTCAAAGCTTTTGGTTATAACTGACAAGAAAATTTAAGAAAGCGTTTACAGTGGCAAGCATCGCATAAAGAAAGGTGTTTTCTAATGAACTACTTATAGGGAAGCTTTAGAAAAGCATGTCAAGATCATAAATTATCATAGAGAGCACGGAAAAAATCACCAATCTAAAAATATTTATTCCGATTAAATATACAGGCTTTCATTGTAAAAATTTAAAATGTTAAGTTAATATGAAGCAAAAAACTGTTTCAACAGTTTTAAAATATGTGCAGAAGTTGAAAAAATAATAATGAAGTAGAACAAGGAATGAACAATTTTTAGCTGTCAAACTATCTATTTTGCCAAATAAAAGTATTCAAGAACACTTACTCCATAACAATATACACAAAATTATCATCCTCAAATGCATTATAGAAGTGGACAACATTCTCATGGCCTTTAAGGGCTTGGAGTATCTTTACTTCACGCTTTACATCCTCGACAGCAATCGGAAGAACCATCTGTGGTAAAAAAATGAAATCATAAATACTTTTTTTATCTTTAAAATACTAAGTAAACAAGGATGAAGTTAAAACGGATGTTATTTAATCAGAAGGAACAAATGACCTTTAAGAATATGTGATACTCAAAAGTGTATAAAGTTCTAAAAATTTTATACCCTAATTTTCACAGCTCATGAAAATGAGTAAAACTATTTTTATGAAATCCTATATTTATTAGGAATATTTATATATTAACATATTAGCTTATTTATAATTTAAATTAATTTGCCTAAAATGCCTTAATAGCAATTTTCATTAGCAAAAATATTAATGGAATTTCAACGACATTGAATGGAGGATTAAATAAGAAATGGTTGATATCTCTTAATACATATATACAACAACAAAATCAAGCCTTTATCCCACTACGTGGGGTCGGCTACATGAATCCTTTTCTCCATTGTGTCCGATTAAGAGTCAAATTCTCATTTAGATTCAATAAAGAAAGGTCATTTCTAATATTTTCTAACCAAATCTTTTTAAGTCTACCTCTACACTTTTTAACATAGGTAAAATCTAATACATCTACTCTCAAAATCAGGTCATCAAAAGGCTGTCGTTTTATGTGACCAAACCATCTAAGGCGACTCTCTCTAATCTTATCTTCCACTAGAGCTACTCCAATGTATATGATCATAATAAGCTAACAAAGAGCTACTTTTAATTCATAGAAAAGTATATTAATTTAATAATACTTATAATTACATTATATACACACACACAGACAGAAACCTAAAGCAATAGTAAGCACTTCACCCTCATTTTTCCCATCCCGTAATAAGCTAACAAAGAGCTGAGGCAAAGAAAGTCGATGGGAAGATAGGGATCAAGGAAGAAGAGTTAAGGTTGTAAGGTAAAAATCAAATTTTTATAAAACAATTTTGATTTGAGGTTGATAGGAATTGAAATTTGAATGAGCAGCTACTTTGAGATTATTGGTTTAGATTTCAATTCAAAGTTAGAAAATTTAATAAAATTAGAAAATTATATTTCATAGATTATTTACAAAAGAGCAAGATTCCATAGGATCAATGTGAGGAAGCTTGTCATATTATCAATCGTTAGTTGGATAAAGTACTCAAGCTCTAATTGAGATAGCAAATTTGCTTTTGTCTTTTCCACATAAATTTTGTAAGTAGTTTAGAGTTGCATGTAAGCAATGTATTTTAAAGTCTTTATATTGCAAAATCCATGTTTATGTCCTATCATTCATGATTAAATGACCCCGTATTAATTTTAAATTATGCAAGAACATATTTGAAACATTATGAGTATTTTATCATCTTATAAAAATGTGTATCTTATAAGTGGGACAACTAGTGATTTTGATTTAAATATTAATGCACAGAGTTGATTGACATGTTTGAGATGAATAATATATATGTTGAAATGTTCAATAAAGAAAATACAATATGCTTAAAAAATATCATGTTATGTGGGATAGATAAGCAATATATGTTTATGATGACATTAAATGTGAGGCAACGAAGAGACAACACCAAGGCTCTATTCATTTTTTAATAAAAATAATGACAACACCAAGGCTCTATTGAACTTTAGGAAGATAATTCAAGGGTTGTGTCACGATCAAATTAGATATGATGTGTGATTAAACAATCAACTATCTTATGATGATAAATGAACCTGGACATCCACGTATGACATATTCTAAGTCTAAAATGATATATTATTTATAAGGAAATAGATGAAATATGCAAATGAATATTATAAATGATTAATCTATTATGCTAACACTTGTTCAATTGACAAGCATAGTGCATATTAAACTTTTGAATTTCCTAAATGCGATTATATTGGAGAATGATGGACTTAGGGTTTATAAAAAAATTATATTCATGGAGAAATAGATCAAAACTAGGATAAATATAAACTAGAATAAAATCTTACTTTGATGATAAAATTCTTTTGCTTATACTTTTACTTATTAAAGATTTCCAATTTGAAAAGATCCAAATGTAGGATAATATATAAAGTAGAATTAAATCTTACCTTGATGATTAAATTATCTTACTTATACTTTTTGACTTCTCCTTTGGCTATCTCTTATTCATGTGTGTGTAGAGAAATGTATTAGATAGATAAGAGATAGGATTTGGTTGCAGGGAAGAAGAACTTTGAATTTGATTTTCAAAAAATGAATTCAAACATCCTGAATGCCCCTCTCTGTATAGATTATAGAAGTCTTATACAAACACAACATAAGCTAAAACTAATATAAAAGAGATGGTAAGGGATTATAAAGATAATTAAGGAGGGTGGATAAGGGGAAGAGATAAGGATCTTATCCACATATTACTCCTAACACGGTTAGCCCCACCCTTGGTTGAGGTGTAAGATGTGGCAATAAAAACCAATAGCATAGAAAGTATGTAAACAATTTCATTCTAATCAAAATAGAAAGACATGTAAAGAGACCAAAAAAATATCAAATCTATTGTTTGAAGAGCAAGAACCAATATGTTCGAATTACCTTAGCCTTCTCGATCCTCTTGACCGCCACTCTGTCTCCATTGGCCCTGTCAGTCGCAACGAAGGTATACCCAAATTGACCATGACCTAGAAGTTTTCCAATCGCATACCGGCTATCAAAATCCTTCGCATAGCAGAAATCCTTCCTCTTCCCATACGGCACGATCCCGCTCACCTTCCTCTTATGCCCGGCACCAGCCGCCTTCTCCTTCTCTCTCTCCCTCTCCCTCCCCTCCCGCTGATGCTGTGGCTGCGGATTATCATCAGACAACTCAGTCTGCTTCTGCGCGTGCTGACTTTTCTGTACGCTTTCCAGTCCAGCATTCGCTTCTGGGGGCGAAATCGCCGTCTCCCGGTTGCCGGCGGCGCCGCCGCCTGTTGCTTTGCCTGCGGTCGAGAAGCAGGAGCCCATCCTCTCCCTCCTCAGAACACGGCGAGTGAGAGGCAATCATCAATCTATATAACTGATCGCCACGAAAGCAACCTCGAGGAGAGGATCCAACTGCGAAGGTTTGTGGAAAGCGGGTAAGGGGACCGGTCAAAGGAAGGGACTTTCTTTGAAGGAGTGTAGAGATGAAGAGATTTCGAAGACAACCCCTCGCTCTGTCTCTCTCCTTTGAAAATTAATGGTAAAAAAGGTAAATTTACAGCAGAAGAATGACAAGAAAATCGCGGACCGCCAGAGCTTTACCGCTGAATCCGTCAAAATATATGGCAATATTTTGTATTTATTTTAATATTAATTAAATTTAAGATGATTATATATATATATATATATATAATATTAAATTTTTATATTTGAAAAATATCAAAAAATTTCTCTTGATCAGTATAAATTTTAATATATAAATTATATTAAAAATATTCAGAATTAAATTCAGAATCAACTATGATGTCAATGATTGTTGCTAGCCATTATTAGAGCACACAGAACCAACTGTCATATAAAGTTGTATAGCCTTATATATTACCTCATATATAGCCTCTAGGCCTATAAATAGAAATCTCTGTATACTATATGGATTTAATAAATAATATATTACTTTTCGATTCTTCTGCTTCGTCGTTCTCTCCTTCATCCAAACGATATGAAACTTCACCTCTAAGTTTCCACATGGTATCAGACGAGGATTGACGAATCCGGCAACCTATGGCTTCCTCCACTACCTCTCCTTCGACCGACAGTCACCAAGGTGACTCCAGCTCGGCTCCTCCGATTCTTTCTTCCTCTCTCAAGTTCATTCTTTCTTATCTCAAGAACATCGTTCAAAATCCCCTCTCCCCTGACAACTATCCGCTGTGGAGATCTAGAATTCTCAAGATCTGTAGAGCAAATAGTTTCGATTCATATCTTGATCTGACTCATCCCATTCCTGAAAAACTCTTAATCTCCTCCACCGGATCTTCCAGATCCAATCCGGCATATATGCAATGGCTCCTTAACGATCAAAATTTGGCAGCCGCAATCTGTTCCACCATTTCTGCCTCAATTCTTCCATATGTTCTTGATCTTGAGTCCACCTCCGCCATCTGGATGACCCTTCAAACAAGATTTCAATCTATAAACAGATCAAAGGTTATTCAACTTAAGAATGAGCTGTATCATACGTCTCTTCAAAACTCCACCATGATCCAGTATCTTAATACAATCAAATCACTGGTTGATCGCATTGTGGCAGCAGGTTCATAGATTGAGTGCGAAGACATCATTCATCACATCCTAAACGGTCTTCCTCCGGCGTATCAATCGTTTCGCACCATGACTCAATCTTTAAATCTTGATCAACTATATTCGCTGCTAATCAGCGAGGAGATCCACATTGCCTCTGACACTGCTCGGTTTGCTCAGCCGCATCAACAGGATACTGCGTTATTTTCTTCCAGAGGCCGTGGCCGTCATGGTAAATCCCGCTCTGCGGGATCAAGAACTGCACCATCTCCGGCGCCTCCGCTCTGGCAGATATGCTTCAAACAATGGCACACTGCCTCAGAATGTTGGCATCGGTTAAACACTCAGTACGTGCCGTCGTCTGCACCACAAACTAATAAGGCACTTGCGGCTGATTCAAAACCACCATCTCAAGAATGGTATCTTGATTCGGGCGCATCTTCCCATATGACCAAATCGTTCGAAAATCTCTCTGTCTCCAGCCCATATCAAGGATCCGACGGCATCACCATCGGCGATGGAAGTTCTGTTAGCATAGCTCACTCAGGCAAGGGCTTGCTACCAACTCCCTCTCGTAAGCTAACTCTATCTCACATACTTCACACTCCGCAACTGCACTACAATTTAATTCTATTTCTCAGCTTACCCGTGATAACAATATTTCTATAATATTTGATCCTAATGGGTTTGTTTTGAAGGACTTGACGACTGATCAAATCTTGCTTAAAGGGCCCTGCAAGAATGGTCTCTATCCCATTCACATGCCAGCTGCCAACTCTCCTCACAGGGCGCTCCACACTACCAAGCAACGAGACACGGTCTGGCATGACCGTTTGGGACACCCCAACAAAAATATCATAGCTCGAATAACTTCTTGTAATCCGCATTTAAGCATTAATAAAACCAATTTAGCCTGTCATTCTTGTCATATGAATAAAGCTCATAAAACTTCCTTTTGAGATATCAACGAGTCATGAACGTACTGCTTTGACTTTGATCCACTCCGATGTGTGGGGTCCGGCTCCAGTATCATCTATTACAGGCTGCTTATACTACGTTATCTTTATCGATGATTACTCTCGATATACGTGGATATATCCGCTAAAACATAAAAATGAGGTTACCACAGTGTTTTCCCTGTTTAAAACATCCATAGAAAATGAATTATCAACCAAAATCAAAGGTTTTCAATCTGACGGCGGTGGCGAGTACGTCAATACGCAGTTCACTCAACTTCTTCAAAGAAACGGCATCAAACATCGCATATCGTGTCCTTATACACCTGAACAAAATGGCGTATCAGAACGTAAGCACAGGCACATTGTTGACATGGCCAGAACATTGCTCCACACCGCATCCCTACCCCTAGTTTTTTGGCCAGATGCAATGCTAACCTCAATACACTTAATTAACAAATTACCCAATACAGCCACCAACCATATCTCTCCACACGAAATGCTCTATGGGACTCCGCCAGACTACAAACCGCTCCGCATATTTGGCTGTGCCTATTATCCCTTAACCCCACCTTCCCAACATCACAAACTCCTACCTAAAGCCCAACCATGTGTCTTTCTTGGCTACTCTGACACATACAAGGGCTACAAATGTCTTCATCTCGGCACCAACAAGATTTCTTTCTCTCGACACGTCACGTTTAACGAAACATGTTTTCCTTTTGCAGATACCAAGCCTCAACCTGCAGCTCCGCCAGATCAAATTTCACCTCTGTTCCTTACTTTTGTCTCGGTCACACAGCAAGCTACTATCCCCTCTGTCACTGTGACTATACCACCTATATCTTCAGTTCCGCCAACCACTACTGATGTTATCTCTCCACACATAATATCGACCAGTCCACCATCGTGTCCAACAACACAACATGCTCTGCCGCAACAACACTCCATGGTAACACAAGGTAAATCGGGTCACTTGAAGCCTATAAACCGTCTAAATCTCTTCCACTCTACTACAGCTTCAGATGAACTGTCACGACCCGACCCGACGGGGACGGATCCCGCCCGAGCCGGATCGCGACGAGAGACTTACTAAACTTGCTTATCCAGGATCTGGCTTTGGATTAGGTTACTGAACTGATCTTCCAAATTCTTAACTCAACAGAAACACACAGAACAACAGAGCCACTAAAAACATCAAATGCAACGGAACAAAATATCTATCTTTTCATTTCCTCAAAAATAATCATCTACAGAACAGCACATGGCTTTCAACAGAAAGAAAGACAGAACAGGAAAGCCATGACTGTACAAAAATCAAAAAGTACAAAAGTACCTAATCGGATCAGACTCTGAAACTAATCCTGGACCTCCTTGCCCTTCCCAGAACCTGAAAACCACCAGAAAGCAAGGGTGAGCTCAACAGCTCAGCAAAGCAACAAACCACCAATCTAAATTCTCAGAAAACAAAACCAAACTCATCAGACAGAAATCAGATCAGAAATCGGAACAGAATCGGAAATCAGAACTTATACGGACAGATATCAAATCAGAATCGTACGGAGCATATCATATCAGAATCACAGTTTCGTACAGAACAGAACAGATACAGAAAACAGATCAGATACATATAGCTAAATGCCCTGACACTGACGGAATCTCTACGGATTCCGGCCCCTTATGCCTCCCTTCCCAGACACTGACTGAATCTCATAGGATCCAGGCCCCTTATGTCTCCCTTTGTGCTCACGGCACAAAAACAGATGTGCTTATAGCACCAAAACAGAATTCATCGGATCCGGAACAGAACAGATATCAGATTTCAGATTTGAGCTCAACAATTTCCTCAACAGTCACTTCGATCGAAAACGGCTCCGCGTCTTCCCGAAATCAACTTTTCCAAATTCCTCTTTTTCTCTCTCCTCAGAGCTGAAAATCAGATATTTATTTTAATTTTTTTCTCTCTCTTCAAATCGGCTGATTTCTCTTAAATCATCTTCATATCGGCCTGGCCGATCGTCCAGATCGTCCTGGACGATCAGACCAAATCACATAGTCCTGGGACGATTTTTCCGGACGATACTTACTGTTCATAGGCGATAAAAACCCCTATTCTCTGACTTGTGCCATCCACTGATCGTCCCGGGACGATACCTCGATCGGCCTGGACGATCCCTACAGGAAATCACCTGGAGCAATTCTGGGCAAAAACTGGAGCTGAATTCCACTGATCGTCCCAGGACGATCCCAGATCGTCCTGGACGATACTGGAGCAGATCGCGATATTACATGAACCGACAGCTCCATCCTCGTATATTGAAGCCAGTAAGTCTTCCGAATGGCGCCGTGCCATGGCAGACGAGTTCTTTGCTTTACAAACCCAAGGCACATGGAGTCTAGTTAATCCACCACCGAATGCGTCTGTTCTAGGCAGCAGATGGACCTACTGGCTCAAGCTTCACTCGGATGGCTCGATAGCCAAACACAAAGCAAGATTAGTTGCCCAAGGAAATAACCAAGAATATGGGTTGGATTACATTGAAACATTCAGCCCAGTGGCGAAACTTCCAACAATTCGCATCCTTCTCACCGTGGCGTTACACAACGACTGGCCCGTACATCAATTGGACGTAGCCAACGCCTTTCTCCATGACTCACTTACGGAAACAGTGTACATGCGCCAACCACAAGGGTTTGAGGATGCCACACACCCCAATCACGTATGCTTACTTAGAAAAGCTATTTATGGTCTGAAACAAGCACCGAGGCAATGGTATAACACGCTAACCTCTTTTCTCGTTGAGCTTGGTTTCCATCATAGCACATCAGATCCCTCTCTACTTATTTCTCACAAACACAATATCCAACTGTTTCTAATTATCTACGTTGATGATCTCCTTTTAACATGAAATGATCAATCTGCTATAGATAAGATTATTTCTCAACCCCAACACCAGTTTAACATGAAAATTCTTGGACAGGTGAATTCCTTCCTCGGCATACATATCTCCAGGAAACAGGATCAATATTTTCTTTCTCAAAAGACTTATGCTCGATCCATTATACAAACTGCTAATCTCATTAATTGTAAACCTCTATCCAACCCCACGTGTACCAAACTTCCGCAAGCGTTCACGGTTTATCCGGTCTTGGACGATCTTGTCATGTACCGCCGTATCACCGGCTCCCTTCAATACTTGACACTAACAAGACCTGACATATCCTTAAGTGTAAACTTATTATCTCAGCATATGCATTCCCCCCAACCTCAGCACTCTTATCTTCTCAAACGCCTGCTACGATACATACAAGGTACGCTTAACTATTGTATTCCAATTCTTAAATCTAACTTGCGGTTATCGGCTAATTCTAATGCAGATTGGGCTGGAGATCCTGTCTCTCGGAAATCAACCTCTGGATACTGCTCGTATCTTGGTCGAATATTGATCTCATGGACGGTCAAGAAGCAGACAACAGTAGCCCGCTCCTCAACCGAGTCAGAATACCGGTCACTTGCCGCCCTTGCAGCTGACGTTATCTGGATTCGTCGAGTTCTAGTTGACTTCGGCATTGATCAAACTCACCCAACTGATCTTTATTGTGATAATACATCGGCCATTGCACTGGCTAATAATCCAGTCTTCCATGCCAAAACAAAACACATAGAGATTGATCACAGGTTCGTTCGAGATCACGTTCAGCAAGGGACTATTCGGATCCTTCCAATTAGCACGAAGGATCAACTGGAGTAATGCGTCTCAAACTGAATGTAACTCAAGAACCTTCAGTTTCAGGGGGGGGGGGGGGGGGGGGGGGGGGGGGATATTAGAGCACACAGAACCAACTGTCATATAAAGTTGTATAGCCTTATATATTACCTCATATATAGCCTCTAGGCCTATAAATAGAAATCTCTGTATACGATATGGATTTAATAAAGAATATATTACTTTTCGATTCTTCTGCTTCGTCGTTCTCTCCTTCATCCAGACGATATGAAACTTCACCTCTAAGTTTCTACAGCCATTGTATAATCGTCATCACTTGAATGTGTCATCCGACCACTATCTCCTAATCATCATAATTCATTTACTGTTATCTAATCGTTATCATCTCATTGTCATCATCAGATCATCATCGTCTGACTGTTGTCAGTTGTCACGCTTTCACAATCATTTAATCATCATCACATGACTAACATCATCTAACTATTACATATCTAATTTAGAGGAGAGCTTACAATCTGAACTTGTATTACATAATTTGCAATTTTGTCTTCTCCAATTGAGGGTAAAAGCTTACTCCAGTAACATATCAAAATTATAGTGGATAATTTCATCTAAGTTAGACCTTGTGTTTTTTTCTCTCTCTCTTTATGAGTTTTTCAAAAAAAATTTGGCATCTACTGCATTCTTTTTTTGTTATATATCTATGTATTAAATATTTGTGAAATGGTAAGAAGAAAAAATTGGATCTCTATTATCGCAAATTTTCTAGTACACAATAATATTTAGTTAGAAAACATTTTGGTGTAAATCTTATATATATATATATATATATATATATATATATATATATATATATATATATATATATATATATATATATATATATATATATATATATATATATATATATATATATATATGAAAAGATGTATTTCAACATAGAAAAAATTAATATTATAGATATTTGTGTTATTTAAATTATTGGATGTTAAATAATTAAATAGAAAGAGTTAAGTGAAATATATGCAAGTATATAATGGTTATATGTATTGAAATTATTACATTTTAATCAAATTTAATAATTTGGGATAAATATTTGATATAAATTTGATCAAGAGGTCATGCATTTATTTTTTATTCATATTTATTAGTGATATGCCTAAAAAAATCACATTATTCGGATGTATCTCATGGCAATATTTGAATTAGAAACTTCTATAATTAAATTAAAGATCACCTGAACTATACTTTCAACAAACTTATAGTCGAAGCAAATGTATCGACGAAACAGACCCATTAACACTACAAATAATCCAATCTAACTTGAAGTGAGCTCAAATCAAACGCTTGAAATAAACTTGAAAACATCATGTCATTAATTGAAGAATGAAATGGTCTCCAAATCTTACATACTTACAATCAAATTGGGTTACTCGATGAGATAAATTCAACGAGTCTAAAATCATTTGATATATTATGTCATCATTAAAGCACTCTAATATTGAACAAAAGATTTATGATTAAGGGATCAATATATCCTTAGATGGAGTGCTTTAGATTTTGGCCAAATTAACTAAAACATCCCTCTCAAATAACTATAAATAAGGCATTATTTTCTACCTATGAGGGGTTCAAGGGCTAAGAGAGCTCAAGTACTCTATAGTATTTTCAGACGATCAACACAAACGACCACCATCAACAATCATTGTCATCATTGTAAGATTGTTTTCATGTGGATATTATCACTTGACTATTAACGTTTAATCCTATTGTTATGCTTTCATAGTCCGCTTATGAACACCTAATTTTTGAAATCCTTACAATAGGAATTTGGTAATTATTCTTATTGTGTATCATTTAATTATGAGGAATTGTAAATTCTTGGTTCTTCGATTATATAATAGATTATTGCAATGGTTGATTTTTCTCACTCTTATATTTTTCGCATGAAATGTTCTAATTTCTCGTTACTTTTTTATATCTATACAAGCTAGGTTTTTGTACGAAACTAAAACATTAAATATATAATATGCAATCATAAATCTTTTAGAATATAATAATATGGCGCCATCTGTAGTATATTATTTCCAACATACTACATTTTTTTCTAATGGCAGTCAATCAATACCTCAATCAAGGACATCATAATATATATAGTGAAGGTAATCTAAGCCTCACTTTGGAACATCATATATGTAGGATGAAATAACTTCATGTTTAAATACTACAATAATAGTTCGAGGCTGATATATTTGAGTCTACTCATTTAGTACATCCTTATAATATAGTTCCCCCTCCACTACAAGATTATCAATCTCTCTTAAATGCTACCAATTCAACACATCCTTTTCATATTATTCAACTACTATGTAATCCTCTACTAGTCATGGAGAACCTAAATCAACCTTATTAGGATATCTCGTGATGTTATAATAGAATTCTGAAGCATCATTTAGGAGGAATTTCCTTTGAGGAAAAGAAAATGACATATCATTTGATGGAATTTTTATGAATATTCAACCCTAACTGATATAATTCTTCAACATCTTATAATTGCCTACATTTGATCCATATGAGAGGACTTTTGATCCCTGTGAACATATTGTTCACTATATAACTATCATACACATTCAACATGTTTATGATACAATTATGTACAAGGACATCCATATATAGTTTTTTTTTTCAAATGGGACCTGCCCAAATTCATTAAAAAAAAAAAAGAATACAACCAAGACCCAAAAGGAAACAAAAAACAAAAATACTAGGACATAATCAACAACAATAGAAAGCAACCTCAAAAAGAGAATATGCAACACTAAATAGGCTGCAAAAAGTAAAAATGCATAAAAAAAGGGGTGAAGATGCCAGCCGGACTCAAGATGTGACATGAGGCTTCCTGCAACAACCCGCAAGCCAAGCAAGGATCATCCATTGGAGGCAGCTAACCACAAACCAAACAGAGGATAACCAACAAGCAACATCCCACTGCCCAATTACAAGCTCCCGAATAAAAAAGAGAAACGACCACCAAGGTTGTTAGCAAGTGAAGGCCAACGAGGTGGTGTGCAAAAAGCCGCCTCATCATTGCATGGATCTTCCTCAACACGCAGACAACACCAAAAGCAGGATCACGACAAAAAAAAAACACAGCAACCAGAGGAGGGAAAAGACCGAAGAGGAGTCCTATCAGGAAAAAAAAGATTACTTCTTCTTAGATTAATAATTGAAATTGTTACATCAATAATTGGCGCATTTCCATTACTAACCTTCGAATTAGGTGACAAAGGTGTTCCCAAAGAAGCCAAGGGAGAGTCAAGAGTAGTAGCATTCAAATCGCCTGATGACTCATTCAAAACAACCTTATTGACATCACACACTTTCATGTTAAGCCTATCCTTAAAATGAGAAAAACCATGAGCAATACCTTGACAAATGCCTAACTTCCACAATTCGATTAGCATCAAAAACAACATCATCAATGGGAATATCATCCCTGCCAACAATAACACCTACTCCATAAGCCAAATTGTCATTAAGATAATTTGAACCATTAGAATGATTTAAAGAAGGAGTTAAGATGTGGCTAGTTAAATGGTTCACAATACTTAAATCAAGAATAACATCCGCACTGTTGACACAAGATAAAGCCATCGGAGAAATAATAGGCGTAGGAACAATCGGACAATTACGAAATTCCCCCTCAACCTGAGACACAATCTCATTATCCTCAATATGAACAATCGGCTTTGCAATGAGAGCAGGGATCAAAAAAGGATTAGTAGCCATAGGATTAGGAAACTCAATAGCTTCCTGAGCAATATCCTTAGCATAACCATTCCCTAATGCAACAGGTTTAGCAATAATCGGTGGATCCTTGTTTGAATGGGGGTGACAGTTATTTTTAGAATGACTCAAAGATTTGCAATGCTCACAAAAGGAAGGGAACTCCTCCATAAAAACTTGTTATATATAACCTAAATTGTCCTAATCAATCCATACCAACTTAGGATAGGATTTGGAAATATCCAATTCAACGAGAACCCGGGCAATAGAATGCCTCGACCCGACAGTTGTAGCATTATCAGTTTTCAGAGGACGCCCTAATAAAGAGCCTAAACCAAGAAGAATTCGAGGGGAGAAAAGATGCGACCTAACGTCTGGGAAGGAAACCCAAACCAAAATGACTCCACCAAGATATCAAAAAACAGTGACCAATTAGCCAATTTCATGTAGTAATTGGATACAAAATAAGAATAATGATAAAAAAAACCCTACTGTTCAAATCGTTAATCATCTTGATTAAAAAGTGCCTTGAATCCAAAATAGTTACAGAACATTCGCTAATCAACATAAGGTTAAAGAAAAACTTATGAATCATTCAAGTGATGGTTTGCGATTCATAAATTTGCCCACTAGAGCAAACTCAAAAGGTTTGGCAAGAGCCAAGATTTCAGTTTTGGAAATCCACATACACGACAACACACGATGAGTCATTGATTAGAGATAGGGAAACTCAAAGGAGGAAGGAGGCCCAGACAATACTTCAAGAAATGAATAGGAAGATTTCTGCCCGTCAAGAAAACCACGGTCCTCCACCCGATTGAGCATCATCCAATCGAAAAGAGACCATCCGAGGAACAAACAAATAAAAAAAATTAAAAAAGAAGTAAAGATAGAAGAAGAAGAGTGCACGAGGAGAAGGAAACCCAAAGCAAGAAGGCAATGAATATGACAAAGAACAAGGAATGCAAGAGCGGCTGCTAGAGCGAAAACTCTAGCAGAGCACTCCAAGAGAGAGAGAGAGGCACTGACCATTTGAACACTTTCATGACATTCCATATATAGTTCTACTCTATTTTAGGTAAAGTTATTCATACTTTTATTGATCTAGCCAAAATTTTTGTAGAGTAATTCATTGTCAATTGAAGAATTATCAGTAACTCCCTCATCTTTCTAGGATTTACCAAATTGAGGGAGAGACTCTAAAAGAATACTTTCAAATATTCTCTTCTAAAACAAGTCAAATCTTAAGAATGGATTTGAATTACTGCTAATTATTTTTCTTAGAGTATTTTATCCTCGACCTTTGTATTTCTCATTAATGAGATAAACAGTCCACTCATGTAGTGACCTTATTCACTGAGTAGAAACATACATGCCTATTGACAAGGTCATCATATTTATCGAAAATAATTTGAACAATCCTCCAGCAAATATAAGAATTCGCCATAAAAATTTTATCAATCTCCTCAACGAAAAAAAGTAAGAGCACTTTCTCAACAAAGTCAATCTAAATCATCCAATTATACCCTATTAAATGCATCTAGGACAATCCTAATGCATAACCAAAATTTTGAACACTTTAACATAGTCTAAATCTTTAAAGAATCTAAATGGTATATAGTAATCTAAATATTGTAACTTTCATTATTTATGAAGGTATTCAATAAAAAAATATTTTTAATTGATATGATTGAACATATAATTTGTGAAGGATACATGTGTCATTATTTACAAGAACAATCACTACAGGAAATTCATCGATTACTTTAAACCATTACCGGCGGTCTTTTGCCTGCGATTTTTTTCACCAATGGTTTTTCGGCGGTTTGCACCGCCGGTTATATTCCGGCGGTTTGAGCGCCGGTCACCGCCGGTGTTTCCGGCGGCAGAAAATCCGCCGCTATTTCCGGCGGCATAAGCTTGCATAATGGCCGGTTGGGCCACCGATATTAACCGGCGGCCAAACCGCCGGGCAAATCGTCGTTAGTACCGGCGACTGGACAACTGCCGGTCCAGGCCGCTGGTAATCGATGAATTTCCTGTAGTGAACTTATAGCATTTGCTTCAAAATAGAAAAGATCAGAAGAGTCATTGCACATAAATTATTAAAATTATTAAATAGGAGTGTCATTCCATATACATTATAAGATTTCATCACTGAAACAACTTAATCTCATCTTCTTCAATTATGAGAAATGTAGGATTCTTGTGTTTTTTATTTTAAAGTGGATTATTAGAACTATGAGAACTATTTTAATTATCTCAAAATAAAAAGAAGAATTTTGATATTTATCTTTATCACATTTTTATAAATTTATTTATCGTATTATATATAGATTTTGCAAACGGGAGGAGCGTTCTTTCACGCGGATTGTGGACTTAGTCAACGCCGTCAACACGGGATGAAGAGCTTTTAGGCCTGCGGTCCATACTGATTTTTGGCACCCTCAAAATGTTTTTATATGCAAATTATTTGAATTTTAAGGTTCTATTTGGAATAATTTTTATGTATTGCACTCATCTTAAAGCATATTTAAGGGCGTTAAATTCGATATTGTTGAGAATTCTAGCGGAATTATTTTATATTTATCAATTAGTATCCTTTCTCATGCCGAACAATCTATGCAAATGATGCAAGCTCTCATTTATTATATGTTGACTTCTCAATCGGGTTGATATCAATTATCAGTCCTCCTCGATGCCTCTGTCATATTCGCATTAGCGTTTTGATAATCGTTTTTTGCAATCAATAAACAATCACTTTTTCTACCAAATATAGGCGCAACTATATCATAAGAGCACATAACTCAGTTTATTGATTGTGAGCTTAAACTTCCGATTAAGAGATTTTGAGTTCTAAATTTTATGCGTATCTATATAAATTTACGGTTAAATTCGTTCAAATTCTAAAAAATAATGTAAAAATAAGTTTTCCTTTCTCTTGAAATCATGATTGCTACTAAGAGTAACTAATAAGAGAGAAAAACTAAGAGCCCCAAAGCTCCAATTGCAACTCCACACTTATGCAACATAAGAAAAGGGTGATATTATAAAATTTACTTTAGTCTAATGAAATTTAATTTTGTGTGAAAAAGTAATCTTATATCAAACAAGTTCTTATTATTTTTCCTCAAATTTTTCATTTTTCTTATCATTTTATTATAACAATTGATTAAATCAAAATCATTTTCTCTCTTTCATAATAAACAAATCTGCTCGTAAGCCCAGTCAAATTCATAGAATTAAGATAGAGCTCTAACTAGAACATGATTGATTGATCAAGCTCCAACTATAGCTCGAGTTCAAATTGGAGCCAGATTGATTAATCAAGCTCAAGCTTAAGCTAAAAACAACTCAAGCACAATTCAACTTGTTCGCATCCCTACCTTCAACTATATCTTTTAGATAACACAGAGAACAGTAAGTACCTGGAAAACAACAACTTCACCCTATATATATATATATATATATATATATATATATATATATATATATATATATATATATATATATATATATATATATATATATATATATATATATATATATATATATATATATATATATATTGCTATACTGCAATGAATTGTTTTCTGCATATGTTCAATGCTCACTAATCCCCATAGGTTTAATTTGCTGGGTTGGTGGCCGAGCATGGTTGAGAAACCCCCAACTCATATTCGAATCCCCCCTCATGCAGCACGACCCCTTAAGTGAAGAGAAAATAACTACGGGTCCTGCACCTATGGGCTGGTTGCTGGTAGGCTAGCCGTGAGATTAGTTACGCCACCAAACGCCTCCTAAGGGGATGACAACGGATAGATACTCCTGTTCCAAAAAAAAAAATGCTCACTAATTATTAAAATGAATTCAGATTAAAAAAAAAAGTTTGTTCAGTCCAAACTACAGCTGTGATTATTGCTTCACCCCACACCACTTCTTGTTTGACTCTATGAATCATAATCTATAAGATATTGTATAAAAAAATCTTATAAACTCTCTCTCTCTCTCTCTCTCTCTTCGTCTGTCCTCTCTCTTTCTCTTTCTCTCTCTCTCCTCCTTCAGACCATCCATTAAAAAAACAATAAACAGCAGTACTGTTTGATGCAGAAGGGATGATTTCATTGATTGATGAAGATATCAACTGCTTCCAAGTGGCTTCCTTTGAGCAGTTATGTAGAGCTGAAGCAAAGGGAATTTTATATATATTTATCAACAGAGAGATCAATAATTGAAGAGTAGATCTCTTCTGACTCTGAATTAACAGATATAAGATTGAAGGAAAAAAAAAAGTGTTTGAGAAAGTTCTGTGATCTATTTTTGTTGTGGTGATGGTCATGATCGGGATAGATTATTACGTGTGGAGTTCCAATATAGAGAATCGTTCGATTTTATGATTGTGAACAGTAAAAACATTTTTACGGTCACAAAATCTAACAGTTTTTTGTGTCTGGATTCCGCACATAAAAATCTCTCCATGATCGGACGTATATTTGTTACATTTCCATCTAAATATCAAAATTTATGGTAAAAGTGTAAATTCTATTTTATTTTTAATTTTCACCCAATATCGAATGATTTGATTGTGGCGGGCACAAATACGAGGTTTAGTATGTAAAAAATAACATGAGTATTAGTTTTGTAAATAGATAAATTTTAAAGCTTATGTATGCAATTTTCTTTTTAAATATTATATATATATATATATATATATATATATATATATTATAGCTTTTATATATTTTGGGAGCTTTATGACTCATTTCCCTATATAAGATAAGGGGGACTAAGGTTTTTTTTGGGATAGTTTATAATATAAATTTTTTAGAAATTACATATATTACACCCAAAAATATGTTTATTTACAAAATTGACAGATGCCATTTTTTGAACCGCTCAATTTATATATTTATGTGTGCCACAATCCAATTGTTAAAAATTTGAAAAAAAAAAAAAAAAAACATATGAGTTGATATTTTTATTTTAACACTCAAAATAATAAAAAAAATAAAATTATAATTTTTAACAAACAATTTTTTTTAAAAAAAGATATATTTAAACACAAAATTTTTTATTGACAAAATTAATATTCTTTCAAAATAAATAAAATACTTAAAAATTTATCATGAATTTAATATATGAATGAGAAATTAATATCTTGAGATAAAACATATTAATTTTATAAATAATTAAAATCTAAATATTATGTATGAAATTGCCTCAGAGAAAAAATTACAAAGAGCACCTACAGCAAGTGCTTCTTGGTATTCCTCACATAGATGGATATCAGTTCCCACTGTTACACAATGAAGCATTCTGTCCATTTCTCCTCTAAATAAAACAAGTCAAGGCTTCACATCATAAACTCCTACAAGCCCAATTCTGCCTACCTTCCTGTTTAAAAACACTTCTGCTCTCTTCTTAAGGGTCTCATGGCAGATAACTGTTCATGAACTGCAAGCCCTCCTGACTCATCTGCTGTACCTCTGATGGAGATAAGATTCTGATGCAGCGAACACAGTTGACAAATTCACTGAAGCATGGAAACAGTGCTTGTCAAAGAAGAGAAGTGGTGTAAGAGGTCTGTTGAAAGGAAAATTATTCTGTGCGGAGTCCGGACAGGAAGAACAGTCCGGATTACTGCGTATTTACTAAGTATTTGATGAGTATTTCAACAAATACTCAGTACATACAAAGTAAATCAACAAATACTCACAAGTGAGTATTTGCAAATACGCAGCAAATCCGGACGGTTCTCACCGTCCGGACTCCGCATGTAATAATTGTAAGATTGTGATTTTCCATATAGGTGTATATTGCATTTGTTTGTTTTTGTATCTATTTCCTGTTTTATATAAAATGATGATTGTGTTGCCTAAAATGGTTAACACCTTTACATGTGATGTATGATGCACAAAGACTTAACATCATAGTATTTGATATATATTGCACATGATACATGCCTTACATATATTGGACATGCTCTCAGTGTCTTTTTTAAATAATAATAATATTATATCAAATATATGTTCATTTCTTATATTTTTAATGATAATGTATTGTGTGTTCGTGTAGTATCCTCATGGTATCCATGTGTTTGCATCGATGGATCATAGCATATGGTTACTTCTGATCAGATGTGATTTTCAAAAAGCATGATAAATTATTGATACATGAACAAGAAAAATAATACTAAGTGTTGCAGAGTTGAGGATGCTTAGGTGGATGAGTGGCTTTATCCTTAAAGATATCATACGAAATGAGCATATACATGAAAATGTTGGAGTAACTCCAGTGGAAGATAAGATTAGAGAGAGTCGCCATAGATGGTTTGGTCACATTAAACGGAGGCCTTTCGATGACCCGGTTAGGAAAGTTGAGGTATTAGATTTGACTTATGTTAAGAAAGGTAGAGGTAGACCTAAAAAGATTTGGTTAGAAAATATTAAAAATGATCATTCTTTATTAGATTTAAATGAGAATTTGACTTTTAATAGGATGCAATGACGAAAAAGGATTCATGTAGGCAACCCCACGTAGTGGGACAAAAGTTTGATGTTGTTGTTGTTGTGTTGAACAAGAAAAAAAATGAAAACTCGAATGATAATAAACAAGGAAGCAAAGTACTTACTCCCATGGATCATCTCCAACGAGAAGGACATCATTCTCCTGATCCACATAAACAAGCTTCCATTCTGATTGATTTGGATCATCAAGTTGACCTTCAAGCCCAAACATGCAAACAATTGCAGATTTAAGTTGTTCATAATTTCTAAAGCGTTTCAAATCGATTGACCTCCCGACCGATCCAAGCTTCTGAACCTACTCAGATTATATAATTAACATAAGTATTAGCTTCATGGTCATCAAAAAGAAGTTTTTTGCAGGATAAATTCTATAATGGCACCTTTGTATATGTTCTCATTGGCTGTTGAACAGCTTGTTTCATCGCATGATTACCCAAATAGTTGTAATCATCGCCAGCTGAGCACTCAGGAATATCCTGCAAAGAGAATTCTGGTAAGCTGGTAGAAGTCAGCTGAGATTGGATGTCTTGGTTCATAGCAAAGCAGCCCAATGAGTCTTCTAAAGTTACAGGAAAACTGGAGCCCTTTACCACACTAAACTCCTCTAAAACTGTACTTGGAACAGAAGAATCAGTGAAGATATCAGCATTGCTAGATTCACTGTGAAGATTGCTGCATGTACCCTCACTGGATAAGTCTCTAAGTCCACACAATTTCAATAATTCTGGGGAATCATTTTCTTTCATTCCAGTTTTCAGATTGTGAGCATGAAATGGCAGTATTCCTGAGACTGGGATTGCTTCAGATGGATTTATCTCTCTATAACCGTAGGCCTCTTCGGTAAAAATAGGCATAAATGAAGGAGAAAAAGTATCTGAAAAAGATGAGAACTGGCTTTTCTCAAATGGATTGAGGGATTCCAAGTTCAAGATGGAAGATATGCCTACTGAAGGACTTTCAACACTCTCAACTGCAGATAAAAATAGATTATCTGGTCTACTAGAGTTGATCAAACTGTTTGGTGCAAAAGATTGGTATAATGATTGTTGCAGAATTAACTCGTCATTATCTGAGCACTGATATAATTGGCTGCCATGATAAGGCAGATTCTTATTCAATGGATTTGCTGCTTCTCCAGTTGATGGTTCAAGCTGCTGCTGGTAAATCTGGGGATCATCAAGCCTGTTAGCTTGAACCTCTTTATTCTCAGCAACAAAAGAATTTCCAAGGTTTTCATTTTTATTGATTTCATTTCCAGGATGTGTTACAGGACTGAATCTTTCATAATTTCCTGTGAGTTGGTTCATATTCGATGTACTTCTCACTGTATTTTGAGCAGACTCTATATTTTCATTCTTTGTTTCATTATAAAAAAGTTCAGACTTCATATCAGTTTTTGCTTCAACTGCAACATCTTCGCATTTGTTATCATGCTCAGTTAACTCTTGGCAATTTCTCCAAGGAGTTTCAGTTGAAAACTGGTTTACTAGCTTTGTTGCCATTAGCAAACCATCCTGCTCTAGGCAATAGTAGATATTCTGATTTTCTGCTGAAGTGTTGTTGTTGTCTAATGCAAGTATTTGTTCCTGTGGCCCTGGAGATGAGTTTTGCTCCCTCATTACCTCTTCATGCGATGAAGCACCTTGTGTTGCCATGAGAGTTGGTAAGGTTGAAGATGAGGTTGCAGGGAAGCCACTAGCCTTGATTTTTTGTAAAATAGTTGCAAATACTGATTGATGGCATCCAATTTCACTTCCAGGAAGAGAACTTTGTTGTCTGATTACCTTCTTCATTAGGCTTTCTGAATTAAGTTTTGATCTTAAGGTATGTAGATTACCACTTCTATAATCTGAAGCCTGTAAAAAATGATTCACATTTCCAGCCCCGATATCTGTTCCTGCATATGTAAATGAACAGAAGTGGAGGAACAATCTTAAAATTCCAGCTTAACGATGAAAAGAAATGAATGTGGAGGGAGCTTCACTTAAGAAAATGTTCCAACATGCAAATTCAATAATCACTGTAGAAACTGGTAAGGCCTAAATTCATTATCATATATTTGCATTTGCTGCAATAATCGATTGGTTATCAATTTTTGCAACTAATTATTACAAGTTTCAAGCTTCAAATTGTTAAATCGTCAAGAGAAAAATATCTATATATTAATTACACTATTAATTCAAGCCTTTGTCCCACTATGTAGGGTCGGCTACATGAATCATTTTTCTCCATTGTGTCCTGTTAATAACCCAATTTTTTAAATAATTCATGTCATGATTATTTGACAAGTTTTACGCTGACTGTTGACTACCTAATGCAACCCTCAACTTTTCTCATCCAAGATTTAGAACCTAGCAACGGAAGTGTTATTATATATTAAGTACTCTGAAACAACAAAATTTTCCCAAGCATACAATTCTTCTAACTTGAAATCATGATAACAGTAAGTCACCAATTATTCTTAGATGAAAACAAGCAGTCAGATTTGTCATCCTGATTGGATAAAGAAGAAAACAAGCAGTTATGTATAGCTTAAGGTATAGATTTTTATGAAACTTTTGAGTACTTGGAATGTTAAAATGCTTGGGACAAATTAGACGTAAAAACATGAACATGACTAAGTAATAATATGTGCAAGACTTACCCAATAATCCTGGAATACAATGCCTTTTCAAACTTGGAGGGAAAACGAAAAGGCTTTCAGGAGTTTCAATCTCCCATATGCTAACCCTATCTGGTTTCTCATCATAACCAGGTTCATCCCATTCCACCTAACGTTAAAATAACACATAAAGATGAAAGTCTCCAAGGTAAGCTTGTTTTTGTAAATAGATTTTAGTGCTTTATACTAAAATGTGTCAACTGACCTGTAGATTTCGCCACTTCGAGTTAGGCCACCGTAGCGAATCTAAATCACTGATTCCTACAATGGTTCCCATACACCTGCGGAGGAAAAGGTGATATGATGTTAAGATAATCAGACAATAAGAGCTTTATACAAAACAAAGAATTATAATAGTTCAACCAAGAATTTGGAGAGAGGATAAAGTAGGATCAAGCTCGTTCAGTTTATTTATTTGAAGTTTTACTCTTTGCATCAATGGCTGGTGTGTTCTTTTCCTTGATTTGCATGAGGAAGAATTGTGAGGAGAAGCTAAATATCATTTAGTATCCAGTAAAAATGTAAACATCCCAAATCACTTTCTATTATACATCACAGGAGTCTATTTTAAATAAAATCTAAGATAAGATTTTTAAAAATAAGCATGACTTAATTAAGGATTTAAACAATTTTAAGGAGGTGGTCAAATATCCTTGCCCCATCTTCCATGCCAAAGGGTGGTTGTGCAGCCCCCATAAAGTTTTAAAATAAGATTAATATCAATTAATGAGAGATTTAAATTATATAAGGAAAATCTAGAACCTTTATCCTGTTACCTCTAAAAAGAAACCACATTACTCATAATAGCTCAACCTTTTGATAAATTCTATAGCCAAATTTTTGTGCTATGAAGAAAACACGCTATACAAATTTAGTCATGATTTTAGGGTAGAGCCCTAAAACATTATCTAATATTTGAGATTATTTCATTAAGATCATTATAACAATTTTATTGTATTTTTTATCGCCATAGATTTTTTATAAATAAAGAGGGGGGATTTGTCTTACGTTGTACATGAGAATTAGAGTTGTATTTCCTCCATAATCAAACCATAGTTAAATCTACTACGGTAACAACAAGATTTAGACAGCAATTAGGAGAATTTATATTAAATTTTGTGTGTTTTTTATGTCATGATTTTTCCCACTCTTTGTGTTTGCATAAATTTTGCCTGTTTTCTAGCACATTCATTAAGGGAATTGGTGCTTATGAATCATCAATTCCACAACCAGGATGCATGACTAAAAGGTGACTAAACACATATATAATTATTTTTTAAAATTACACTTTCCTCGCTTTTTGTTAGATATTACATTAAATGTTAGAATCAATCCATTTTTTAAGTTTACACTTGCCTTTCCATTTTATAAGATATTATATTACACGTTAACCCAATACTTTAACTAAGAGATTCAGAAATAGGAGGGAAGTGTAGTTGCAGTTACACAAGTGAGTTATGTATAATATTTATTATGTTAGTAAAAATAAGTGCAATTAATTGATTTTTTTAGTTTAATATTTCTAAGTTCATTACATAAGGCAAGAGCTAGAATGCTACTCTACATATGATTCATATCCAATATCTTTGAAAAGTATAAACTTCTGATGATCATGCATTGCATGTAGCATGCCAAGTGAAGGATGATGAGAGAGGAGAAAGAAGCAATGAAATAAAAGATATAGGTTTCGTTTGGGACGAATTTTTTACAGCTTTCTAAAGTAGTTTTTTAGTAAAAAAATTTCTTAAACTAGAAATCTTTATACTAAGAAGTTGTTCTAGAAAGCATTAAAAAAGTCGCCCCAACTGAAGCCATAATCTAAAAGAAACCTTCTTTTAGTTGCTTCTTCTGTTGCAAACATCATTCCAAATCTCATTCCAATGGAAACTTGAGCATAAGCAGCTTTCTGGTACTTGGCTAAAGGAACAATGAATTCTGAAGGACATGCCCTGAGAAATTGTCAATGTTCAAGTTTTAGAAAAATATAATAGAAAAGGTTCTAAAGAAAAAGAAAATGTACAGAAAGCTCAAGTAAAAAATATACCTTGGGTTGTAGTAAACAGTAAATGGACTACTGCTAGCCGCAGCATGGGCAGCTGCAGCAAGAACACCGATATGCATACTATCAGCAGATAGGACAGAGGATGGCAATGGTGATTGTTGACAATTGGAGCGTCTTAAACCCAAAAGTAGTTGTGATTTCTCATCTCTAAACAAATCATAAATAATTCTCAGATTGATAGACATATTAAATTAACATTTAAATAGTGGTATGAAAAGCAAGTACTTGGTTGCCCAATCTTTTGAGCAGTATGGATTCAGCAAGATTTAAATGATTAAGGCTCCGTCTGCGGCGGTTTTTTTTTATGGTTTTTAAAGTAGCTTTCTAGTAAAAAATTAAAAATTTTATACTAAAAAACTGTTTTAAGAAGTAATAAGAAAGTCGTCCCAAACAAAGCCTAAATCCATCAACTTCAAGTTTGGCAGTAATGTCCAAGTTGACATTTTTCTGGTCAAGCCATATTGGCTATCTTCAAAGACTCTAAATTGAAATTTTCATGAATATACTTACCGAATAAACAAAACGGAATCACCAGACTTAAGCCGCTTTGCTCCAACAAACAAGCTCCAACCAGTCGTCAAAAGGTGGCGCTTTGGCTGCCCTGGACAAATAAGGAGCATCTAAAATAAATCAGTGGTTAAAAGAGCAGAGAAGCTCAAATGGGGCATGCCAAATAGATGAAGCTCCCATATTAATGCAGGATTTGAGTAGGGGTTGATGTATACAACCATGACCATAAAATTAAACCATGCAACACAAGAAGAAGTTAATTTCAAGTTGATTCAATATAATTATGCAAAAATATTAAACAAATTTACAAAAATCAACTTGCTCGACGCCCTATACAACCTCAATCCCCTCACGCTTGTACATGAGATTCATTGTTGAACACAAGGAAATAAAATAAGTAGGAAATTAAATATACTAAATATTCAATAAGAAAAAATTATTAAAAAAATACTTGCATTTTTAATAACATTAGCTTCAATTTTCATTAATTTGGATGATAGGACCATTTTGATCTTTGTTTAAAGATTATGAGGACTAAATTAAGACTTTTAAATAGTCTAAGACTAGTTTGTTCCTTCCTAAAAGTTGAGGGATCATTTTTGTCATTTTATCTATGCATATTAGATTAGATATCAGATAGATCAAATAAATTTGCTTGCCCTTTACATACCTAAAAGAACAAAATATTCAAGGAAAAAAAGGGAAAAAAACCCCAATTGAAATGGAGCATTCTCATATCATCAACTCTTGCTTTTTTTTTCCTATCTGTCCTTCTTCATCCCTTACACAAAAAAATGAGAAAACTTAAGAAATGAAGAGCATGTCATTTTAAAATGGAATGTTGTCATGCCATATATTTCTCTTTCCTCCTCTTTCTCTTACTATATAGATCACATAAAGATCATGTCGATGGCTCAAAACAATGACATTCATATTACAATGGAGGATACCAAACCACGAGTCTAGATTCACCATCAAAAGAAATTAGAAAAAAATTCTATAATTTGGATTGAAGGAGTGCTACATATACGATAACAATGAACATCATGTTGGAAAGAAAGCGCAAGGTCTCTATACTAGAAGAAGGTATAAAAACACAAACATGTAACACAAATGCTAAAATTTGAAAAAATTTCCTTACCACGATAAATGTGTCTAAATGTCCAAATGTTATCCTGCAAGTCTCGAACAATAAGCTCTTGATTTGGGGGTTGCATTGTATAATCCTAAAAATAGAAAAAGAAAGCATGAAAAGACTGGTTAGATTAGACAAAAGAGGACTATTTAAACACCATTCTCATGTACTTACCAGTTGGGGAAACAGCTTTTCCGCAGCTCTTCTAGGTACTGAGAATCCACCATGAGTACTTGTATCACTTGCTGTCAAATTCTTGCAAAAGAATTCTGTTGGTTGCTTGCTTTTTGTATATCCAAAATCAGGAATTTGGAAGACATCGGCTTCCTTAAGTAGAAAAAGAAGAGTAGAATCAATCTGAAGGAAGGTCAAATATTACAGGCTTAAAGCATCAAAAGAATGCACATTCAAAGTTTCCATTACCAACATAAGATAATTAACTTAAGAACTTCTAAACTTCAACAAATTTTGTTTAATTTACTTCACAGCTCTTATTTATGAGATATTGATAACTTGCAGAAGAAATTCAGCAAAAAAGGAACTGTATTAATGCTACATCATTTAAAGCAGCAAATTAAGCGGGAAGGACATACAAATATCAGAAAAGCTATATATGATTTGAAATACTAAATTTCTGTATATGGGATAGATGACATACAGAATTAACTGGCTGAAGCGTCATTTGTGCATAGATTTCATCATTTTCCCTGTCAGCCTACAAGTGCATGAAGTGGCTAGATTAGGGACCCCATAAATTTTGGCAAAATATATAGAACTTAAAATAGATTATACTCACATGTAATGTGACATTATGAACTTGGCACATCAACTGTGATGGCAGATTTGTATAACTAGGGATCTGTGAATTGATGGCTCTTCTGGTTGAGGTTGACACCTATATTTGAAAGAAATTAAGTTACCAAAGAGCAAAACCAAGTACAGGAGTTGACAGTCTTGCAAATTGGAAAAAAACTCCGAACCGACAACACCCAAAGGTTCCCAATCTTCTAATAAAAGATTTTCCGAACACACCGTATTAGCATTGCATGCCCTACTCATTCCATGTTTGGCATGGCTGCCTCTCAGCTTAGTGGTTAAAATTTTGTGTTTTTAGTGGTTTCTTTTACAAATAATAATAATAAAAAAAACAGAAGATACTTGCGAGTCATCTTAATAATAGATGAAAGGGAAACTAAAACTTATTGTTTGATAAGGTGCAACGTGCCTCCTAATAAGTTTAACTCCAAATTTAATCCACATCCAAGTGACTAGATGGAGATACAAGAATGGATGCTAACCAACATGCATAAAGGTAAAACTTAATGTTAATTATGGTTACTGGTAGCAAACCTTTGCGTTTTAAACACTTGAATTGTATGCATAAAAAAAAAAACAAAGATCAAGTAGTTTAGATTATTCAGGGGAAAGCGCAACTCTTAAGATCAAGTAGTTTAGATTATTGTAATTTATCAGATTTTGTTGAACAAGTTCAGACTTTGAACTAATCTCAAGTAGAAAGTAACAGTTCAACCAAAAAAAAGGAACAAAGAAGAAAGAGTACGAAAATGGGCGATGGGAAATATTTACTCAAATAAAAAGGCATATCTTCTTGTTCTCGATCCACAAAATTGCAAAAGATTGTCACTAATTATTCTAACAACTGCAAGGAGGCAATCCAAACAAGCATGCTTCATATTGTGTAGTGCCTCCTCCAATGCTTAAACTCCAACTTTAAAGAAACTCCAAAATCACTAGGGACAAACAATAATCCATGATATACATCTTAAATAGGAAAATATTTACCACTGCTTAAAATTAGGAGAACAGAAGTAGGACCCAATTAAAATAAGCTATATAAATTTGTACTTACTACTCATAGTGAATAAAAAGCTAATATATACCAAGAACTCCTGTTAAGAGTCCTTAAAGGAAATTTTAGCGGATTATTCAAGAGAAGAGTTACTCTTGAGATCAAGTAGTTCAGGTTCATATCAATCCATGGCCTTAAAAAAGGGGAAAAAAAATTGGTTAGTTCTAGTATAATGAGAGAGAGAGAGAGACATGATATTTACACTACTCTTGTTGACATAATAGAACATAGAAGCTACAAAAGACTACTGGCATAAAAGATAAGTAGAAAAAAACGACAATCATCCTCAAATCACTATAAATAAATGAACTCAGCACAGAAAAAAGTTAGTAATTCTAAAACCTGTTCGCTATGCCCCTGGGGGAAGTAGTAAACAAGGCTTCCTGGCTGTGGCAATGATACCAGAGGACCCGCACAGGCATGCCATAGCTCTGAATTTAAAATCTTCTTTGCACCTAAACACATCGAAGAAGAAACAAAACCGCAAAAAGAGAAAAGTTTATATATGTAAAATAATGGTTTGGCATTACTAAATTCTTCGCTGTAACTAAATCCAAAAGGAAATTAATAGAAAAGTCAAAGAAAAAGACATAAAACTACCTGCGTTTGCTTGAACCTCTCCCAAAAGTTTCATTTCATTCAACAAAATGGAGGTAAACTAGAAAGCAGTATATTTTCTTGCTGTTGAGTATATGACATCCTCAACCAATCAACTCTGAAGTTAACCAGAAGCAGATAGCCACAATCGACACCATCTTACTACAAGAATCTTGTTTTCTAGTTGAAAAGATCATTTTTTTTTTTCATCCAGCACAGAAAACAGTATTCCAGAAAACATCCAGCACTGAATTTTTCAGTCCAATGCCAAACCAGAAACAAAACCTCAAATACGTCAAAACCTATGGACCCATGAGTTTCCTAAAACCCCCATTTCCCCAACAGATTCTGGTTCAAAAATCCCATCTTTCATTTCCTTTTCACTTATATACGAACAGGTAAAATCCAAGGAAAGTAGAGCCAAGAAGCGAATGAGAAGAAACACACTATGAAACATGAAGAATAAGGACATCTGAAGTTACTAGTAAGCAAAAGCAACAGTATACGAGGGCAAAAACTGGGAGCGACGGAGAAAAGCGAGGGCTTTGGGTAATTCAAGTGGGCCTTCGAAGTCCTAAAAAGGTGAAGCCTTCTCCTCCAGAAGCACGCGAACAATGGCATCATATGAGTGGTCGAATTCCAAGTTGTCTTTTTCCCCCTTTTTTTCTTACAAAGTTCTCTGCTTTTATTCGTCCTCCCCTTCCATTTCCCTCTCCTTGCTTGCCCAAAGATACCGACCTTTCAATAAGAGACCATGATTCCACTCCATCCCCTTTTTCGCTTTTCTTTCTCGAAATTGCATGGCCATTTTTCATCCATCCCATTTTCTCTTTCCCTGCTCCCATGGCAGCTTTTGGCTGCTGACAAACAAAATACAAAGTGCGGCAACGGAGGGTAAGAATGTAATGGAAAAGGAAAAGGTCGACTGGATGATGGGGTCTTCGATATCTCAAATACGTATAGGATTACGTCTGAATCCATCATCTTTGAATCTCTTCTGTTTGCTCAGTTGGCTTGCGTGTTTGGGTCCATTTGACCGTTGGGATGAGACGTCGAGGGCTGTTCAAGGAGACCGTGTCAAATGGTGAATGGGGAACTGTTCTTCTCATGTGGTATCCTTAGCACCTTTCCATGCAATATTGAAGGTATAGGTTTGATGAAATTTCAGCTGTCCTGATTTTCAAAAAAAAAAAAAAAATCCTAATTTAGCACACATTTTATCATCTGTGGGATCTCAATGTCCTATCAATCTATGATCAATTTTATAAAAAATATTAAGGAACAAAAATTGTATGATTATATATATGCGGGTCTTTCAACATTTGATTTATTGATGATTTGATGAGAGCGAAAAAAAGGATCAATTTTATGAAGAATATCATTAATGTTTAATTTTCGGGGATTAAATGGAAGAAGAAGGCATGGATTTAAGTTGATGGAAAAGGTTCACGAGGCATAGCTAGTGCTTAATGATTGTGAGGGTATCGATTATGACTAATGAAATTAAGTTATGAACATGAGTGAGGAGGTATAGTGGTCATGATCTAATGTATTAGGTTTTGGTGGGAACTAAGAATGGATTAATATATTAGGGTTCAGTAGGAGCTGAGATTGTAGAGAAGTCACTAATATTAATGTTGCTAATATAAGCCATTGCATGCATCTTTTTACTGGTGTATAATTTGAGATAAAGGTGAATTAAAATGTAATCATCATCATTATATTCTCTTAATAAACACTTTTGATTCACAATATTAATATATTTATTATTATTAATTTAACTCAATTTTTGTTCATGGATTGCATATCTTAGAAGAATATAATGACGACGTGATTTCAATAATTTAAGATTAATTAAGTTTCATATTAATATGCTATGTTAACTTATTTATTTCCTTAATTAAATTACTTTAATAATTTTAATGTAGGTTTCTTCGATTTAATGACCTAATCCTAAGAGCTTTAAGCATCACAGCTCAACTATCTTAAAATATATTCATTGATGTTTATAAGAGAAGAGAAGCTTACTTAAGTAGGAGAGGACACGTGAGTAGTAACGTGTAATGGGATACTCTAATGAACATGAGGAAAACCGGAAGATAGTAGAATTGATGATATCGACTTTCCAATCATAACAACACGGGCATTTGCATCAATATATGCTTTTAAGTTCTTATTACCGAGTATAAAAACACTATTCAATCTAAGGAAATTAAAAAAAAAAAAAAACTTTTTTTTGTTCTTAAACATTATAAAAACTCATCAAATTATACATTCCAACAAAATTCTCTCACAATCATTTCTTCATTAAATCAATAAAATTGAAATATTAATTGAAATTCCTGATATAAAATGATGGAGGTCTCCAGGTGGTAAAGCAATAAAGTGTACTGATGGTTTTGGGGGAAGAGAAAGGCTATGAAGATGAGATGAGATAGGCATGACATATTAAGGGATCTGTTACTAAAACTTTTCAGTCTTTTGCCTCTTAATAGGGAACCACTGAACAACAATTTTAGCTTTTTTTTTTTCTCTTTCTTTTCACTCTCCAATCTCTCTATAAAGTGTCAATTCAAAGATTGCTTAGTCAGACATTCACAAAATAAAGAAAATAATTTTGTATTTACAATATTTCATTTTAATATTTTTCACACAGTTGGTATAAAATAAATAGTGATATTAACAGTATTTATTTGTTAGCCAATTCAAAGGACCTAATCCATTAATTTTTTATTTTCATTTTAAAATGATGGAGGATAAATCATAATTCAATGATATTAAAAAAACAACTTTCTTTTTCAATTAATAGGCCCAATTTCATTTCATATTAATCAATTGGCATTGATTTAATATATTTAATTTCTATAATAGTAATTAAAAAATTTATATTACATTTTAATGCATTAAATCATATTATTTTAAATTATAAATATTAAAATAATAATAAATACATTCTATTTAATGTCTGATAAAATCATTAAATATTTAGACAACAATAATCATAGAAAGTTAAAAAAAAAAAAAAAACCAAACACATAAAATAATTTCACAAACAATATAAATTCATAAAAATATTTATTAAAATATTAAAATATACTTTAAGAATCAATGCTTTGAAACTTAGGCTTAATTTATATAATTTTCTTATTATTTTATTTTTTCAATTACAATTTATATTTGATCACTATTTTTTTTTTTTTTTTTTTTTAATAATTTTTGTGCTAGAAAGTTATTTTCTATAATAGCTTTTAAAAAACCGTTTAATCCGCAACAATTTTACAACCACTTTTATAAAAAGCTGCAGCCGTCTCAAACAGATCCTTAACCCCAATTTGATTATGGTTAGACCAATCCAATAGTACAAACACCTAATAAATTCTTACAAGGCTAAGCATATTTATAAACCTTTTGAATAACAAATACCTCCATAATCATATACTCAAATTACACTCAAGAAAACTACTAAAATCCTTCATAGAAATTCGACAAAAACGAACCAGAAACAACCCAACTCGAATCATCAGGTCACACTCGAACCTGATTGTAACAGATCGAGTCATATTTCGACACGAAAAACTCAGCAGGTATTAGCAGGTGTGCTTACCTTTCTTCAGATTTGATAGGAACTCCTTTGTACAATTCTACACGCTCTCTGAGAGCATCACGACGAGGCCTTGCAATCTTATTATTTGGATCAAAAAGAAGAACTTCTTCAAATGCTTTGAGAGCCATTTTCAAATTTTTCTTCTTCTCATAAGCGTCGCCCATATTGTTCCAAGCAGTTACGTAGCCAGGCTGAAGCTTCACTGCTGCTTCAAACTGGGCTATGCCTTTGTCAAGCTTGTTGTCACGCACATAGCTCACTCCTAAAGCATTGTAAACCTGCTTTGAATGCAAGTAGAGAAATAATACAGATAAGTGATGTAAATCTTTTAAATCCTATTTGTTTTGCTTTTAAAACCGCAAATACAATTTCTGTTTGAACACTATTTTTCACTGTTTTAAAACAAAATTTACTGGAAAATTGCTATCTACAACAGTTTTAAAAATCACTTTCTCAACAACAGTTTCAAAAAATCACTTTCTCTACAACAACTTTATAAAATAATACGAAAGTTATCCCAAACGAAGCTTAAATATAGGATTTAGCCTAAAAAGGGATAAAAGTGGTATTTAAAAAGGTTTCAGAATTTAAGTGAAAGAAATTGACTCAAGATATCAAGATAAACTTTTTGTCATATTTGAATTCAAAATTAGTTTATTTTATTCCAAATGAGTGCAATATAAAATTTGGTTGATTCTCAAAGCAAACTCAATACTTTAAAGCCCATTATGATCCAAATTTTTTCCAAGGATTTATATGCCTCAAAAAATTGCATGCAAAGATTTAGCCT
Organism: Dendrobium huoshanense; assembly: GCA_016618105.1. Taxonomy (NCBI): domain Eukaryota; kingdom Viridiplantae; phylum Streptophyta; class Magnoliopsida; order Asparagales; family Orchidaceae; genus Dendrobium; species Dendrobium huoshanense. The sequence continues at coordinate 2,713,228 of CM028360.1, read as the reverse complement.
ATAAATTTTAAATAATCTTTGGCTAAATCATAGCAACCGAACAACCTAAATGATTAAAAGAATAAATGATATTGCAAATCCGTAAGCTCAACTCATGAAACAAAATAAGAGAAGCTCAAAATGAAAAAGAAAAAAAAAATGGTGTTGTATAGACAATTATTCAATTTGATCAATTTGAAAGAGTAATACTTCTCAAGCTTAGTAAATTCATCAGCAGTAAACGCCAAAGTTGATATGACTGGCAAGCAACTCTTCATTTTTTTACTTGGAAGTGAAATAGGGTCCATAGCTGCCTTAGAGTGGGATGAGATGATATTTTGGGAGGAAACAAAGGCAGACCAAACAGAGCAGAAAGAGAGTTGTCATAATCATATTCTTTACACGATTTTTTTGAAATTCGTGTGATTTCTTCTTGCGATTTCCTGTGATTTTCGGCCTGGTTTTACGGCCAAAATGTCACATCTCAAGTGGGACAGTCTCCTTAGACACCTTAATAAATAAAATGTGCATAATTTGCTTGAGTGGCATGGCACATCACTGTGGATGTTAGATCTAAAATCCATTAGTTTAAAGTGCACTAATTATAAAAGATCGTAACAAGTATGGAGTCAATTGAGGAAAAGCTGACATTTTCTTAATTTTTGCCTTTTTCAAGCACAGGAAAGCTAGCTTTGGCAAATATGATCTTATTCTCCATAGGGCAATGCTTTTATTTGATAAAAACTTCAAAATTATGATCAAGATCCTGAAATCAAATCTCTCATATATCAAATTTATGCTTCTGCACTCAAATTAACTCAAAAAATGAAGAGATTATTACGTGCGGTGTCCGGACCGTTCGGAGACGAATCCGGACGCGCCACATCACCCGGATGCACTGGGCCCGGGTGATGTGGCGCGTCCGGATTCGCCTCCGGACGCCGCACCTAATAATTTTCCCCAAAAATGGGTGGAAAAAAATAGCTGACTTAGCTTTTCAGTTCTCCCAAACCAAAAAAGTGTATAATACCACCTGATGGACCAAAAACTTGTATCCCACCCAGTTTGTTCAAGAGAATGACGAGGGAATCTTTTACCACATCCTATGCTTCTAGCTATAATTATTAAAGCATATTCTATATCTGGCTATATAGGGCAATGCAGGCCACCCATTTATGCCTATGATAGCTATTTGAGTACTTGATCCACAAAACATTGAAACATGCAGCATTTTGTCATGGCTTTATTAATTTTCAGATTTTCAAATGCTCATAAGGGGTGGGTGTTTAGGATTCATAAATGCAATAGGAAGTATAAAAAGTTTTGGACAAACAGTACAGGAAGAAATTGAACAGAGTGGCTGCTAACATACTGTACTAATAACAAGTAGAAGTTCTAAATTGTTCTCAAAGTAGACTAGTAAGAGCCCAGCAGGTAAAGTTAGAATCACAAGGGTAAAAAATTATTAACTATAAGGAGTTTCTCAAAAAAATTCGAAAGCAATCAAGCATATTCTTACATCTTCATCCACAAACCAAAGCATTTATAGATTAATTATGCTTTATATTTGATTTTAACAAGGCTAGTTAAATAAGCATATATGTTGGATAAAAAATTGTCTGGTGGAATCTGGTTGAATCCTTTATACAGACATAAATCAAGCTTAAATATTCAATATAGAGCTAATTGAATTGAATTACGGTCTGGTCCCCAAGATCTCTCACAAGATATGTTGAAACGAGAATTTGATTGACAAAATCAAGACATGACATATGAGTTTTAAGAGAGAAAATGAGAGAGTGAGCTCTGGGGTTTAGGAATAGCTAGGAATCCATACCTGAAATTTTATATCAATGATCACAGGCCCTATCCCTGACATTTAGCCCCTATTTATAGACTGAAACAAAAGACGATTTCACAGGATGGGAAATACATGAGTCAGTCTATTGCGAAGGCAGTAAAAAAAGCTTTCCATAATTTATTTAAGGCATATAATCGAGCCCTTGGACAAGTTCTTTAAATGAGCATATCTACCAAGTACATACAGTCAATTGTATAGCAATTACCAAAGTACTTAATAGTCAATTGTCTATCGATTACTTATTAGTTAGTGAGCACTAAAAATCGGTTGTTTGCAAAGTACTACTTCGATGAGTTCTTTATGGATCGACCTATCTATTTTGAGTGATTAACTGACAATACATTTGCTCTTCATGTCATAAATTATTCATATAATGTTTTGGATAATTTAGTGTAGATGACTTTGTGGGCTTACAGATAATTTCAGTTGTTTTAACCATTTCAATTTGGAATGCTTGTTTATAGTTCAATCAATAAAAAAAAAGTCAAAGATGGTCTTCTAACTATTGTTGCCAAATGGATTTCGTTATAGCTATTTGGGCTCCAGGCTACTTGTTCTATCTCATTTTTTATGGATTTGCATAATGCACCTGCACGTTTTTTAGTGACATTGCACAGTGCATTTGATTGTTTTCAATATATTGACATATTTATTGGTACGCTCCTGCAATGTACTTGCATGTATTTCAGTACATTTATATAATATATCCGCACTCTTTTTAATATAAATGAAGTTTTTTATTTAAAAAAGATAGCGCACTATTTGTTATACTTGCCTGCTTTTTCATACCATGATGTACTTCTTGAGGTAGTGGCACACTTTTCAGGACTATCGCACAGTTTTTGGTCCTGTATTGCACTTCTCGAGGCAATTGCATGCTTCTCTAGATGTTAATACGCTTAACAATTCTAATGCACACTTCTTGAGGTGGTGGCAATCTTCTCCAGTAGGCGACACACTCTGCAAGGCTCTACATTTGAATTTTGAAAGTTGCATTTTGATGCATGTGAGATTTTAAAATATTCATATTTGTTATTTGCGTGGATGTTTATTATTAAAATGCGTGTAAAAATTTTAATTTTAAATTTTAAAAGAATGCTTATGTTAACTAGCACGTGTATGAATTGCGGATCTAGTGACGTTAAATTCAAATTAGATTTTATTTTCAAATTCCTTTAGCTTTTGAAATAAAATGAAATTCTCCCTTACATGAGTAAATTTAAAACAAGTAGGACCCATAAGGCATCTTTTTCACAAGAAAGCAATTCAGTTCATTTTTATTTCATTGTAATTCACTAAGTCCTTAAGGGTTGCAATTGCTCTTAACAGTAGCAGGGCCCTCTATGCTCGCAAGTGAGCCCATCAAGTTCATCATAAGTTCCCTGTAAGTTCATTCCTAATCTAATCTTTTATTCTTATCATTATAAATTTTATCGAATTGCATTTTTATTTTTTTTTAATGTTATTTTAAGTCATCAACAACAACATCAAGCCTTTATTCCACTACGTGGGGTCGGCTACATGAATCTTTTTTCTCCATTGTGTCCTATTAAAGGTCAAATTCTCGTTTATATCTAATAAAGAAAGGTCATTCATAATATTTTCTAACCAAATCTTTTTAGGTCTACCCCTATCTTCCTTAACATAAGTCAAATCTAATACCTCTACTCTCTTAACCGGGTCATAGGAAGGCCGCCGTTTTATATCACCAAACCATCTAAGGCAACTCTCTCTAATCTTATCTTCTACTGGAGCTACTCCAACCTTTTCACGTATATACTCATTTCGTATCCTATCTCTAATGGTAAAGCCACTCATCCACTTGAGCATCCTCATCTCTGCCACACTTAACTTAGTATTATGCTTCTCTTTTAATGGCCAACATTCAGCACCATAAAGCATTGAAGGCCTCACTACCATCTTATAGAATTTTTCTTTAAGTGTGAGGGGTACTTTTCTATCACACAACAAGCCTGACGCATTACTCCACTTCAACCATCCAACTTGAATTCTGCTGATAATATCTCCATCAATTTCACCATCACTCTGAATGATAGATCCAAGATATCTAAAACGTGTACTCTTATTAATGACTTGATCACCCAAAGTCACAATCCCCTCACTAGGTCTTACACTCCATATATTCCGTTTTAGATCTACTTAAGCGAAAACCTTTAGCCTCTAATGTTGACCTCCATAATTCAAGTTTACTTTCAACTCCCTCTCTAGTCTTATCAACAAGAAGAATATCATCAGCAAAAAGCATACACCAAGGTACATTCTCTTGCAAATGTCTAGTGAGAACATCCATAACTAAAGCAAAAAGATATGGGCAAATTTTAAGTCATGTTCACTAAGAGTCAACTTTGTCCAAATTTCACCACCCTCTCAAAGTCTCCTCCGCATTGGGAGAATCTAAGGGAAGTGCTAGTCCTTCCCACCACGCTTAAAAAGCATGCATGATCGTTGTCACAAGACACTGCCACCAAGGGATCTTATCCCAATACGCTTAAAAAAGGGTGCACGGTTCATCGCTTGTACAAGCAAAGAGGACGAATTTCCCCACAATGTTGAAACAACGCGAAAGGTACTTAGGTGTGTGGGTTTACTCGCAACATTGGAAAAGCGTGAATGGATACTTAGATTTATAAGTTTACCCATCACATTGGAACAACATGAGAGGATAATTAATTTCAAATTTTTGAAATTGCAACTTGTACGAGTCCAACAATGAAGACGTGATGATGAGGCAACTAGCGAGGGGCAAAAACTAAAGTTTTTCTCTCTTTTTAAATATTATATAGGGAGGGGGGGGGAGAGAGAGAGAGAGAGAGAGAGAGAGAGAGAGAGCATTACAAAAAGGGTAAACTCGCTGCTTAGAGAGAAAGAGAGGGTGATAAGAGAGGAGAGGGCAAAAGAGAATCTAGACAGAGAAAGTAGAGAGAAGGCAAGAGTAAAGAGGGGAGTTCGAGAGAGAATTTAAAGAGAGAAAAAAGGAGAGAGTGGGAGATATGATTCTCTATTAGAGATAGAGTCAGGGTTAGAGAGAGAGATAAAGATAGGAAGGGGATTGCCAGTCGGCGGCTGGGTTAATGGCTGACTGAGGAAGATTGGGCGGATTTGTGAGTGGAGGTTGCAGGGAGGTGAGAAGGCCAGCCAACACCTAGGTTGGAAAGCGTTGATGGAAAGGAGAGCTGAGGTTGATGACAAGTTCAATTTTGGCTAGTGGAGAGGAGGAGATGCAGGCATGTGAGTTTTTTGGCAGCTTGAGGTGATGAACGACAACTTTTTGTTGGAGTTGAAGGTGGTGGTACGTCAAGAGGAGTAGGCAAGCTCGACTAGGGGCTCGACTAGGGGCTCGACTGGGTGAGGTGAGGAAGGCCGGTGGTTTAGTTAGATGGAGAGAAGCTACAAGGAGAAGAAGGAGATAGGGAGAAGGTGTTTGATTGTGTGAGTAGAAGAAGTGTGTCTGCCTAGTCACGTGAACAAGAATGAAGAGAGGGAGATGCATGTGTGAGTTTAAGTTTGGCCCTTTATTTTTTATTATATTATATTTTTCTGTGTCGGGTTTGGGTAGCTTTGGGCAGAGATAAGATGTAGGGATAAGCTGGGATGGAAGGAATTTTTCTTAATGCAAAAAAAAAAAAGTAAATCGATCGCTCCAATGATTTCTCATGCAACCCGAAATACGTATAGTAGCCTCGCGCACAGGTAAACCACCTTTTTCTCGCGAACAACCAAGACAATTTGGGTGTCTTTTTTAAGTAATTTCGACGTTTCTGGATGCAATGACGAAGTCCTTTCCCAAAGAGGCAATGCTGCGCAACATTGCATCTATAGTCCATTTTTCATCGCAGTCGCTAGAATTGATCGCGAGAGATCCCTTTTATGTATTTTCGACGTTTTGAACGCAGCGACGTAGTTCATTGGCAATCAGGATACACTTGGGAAATTTTGCACAACGTTGCATCCGTAGATAGTCTTGTTTGCTGTCGCATGTCGCTTGATCGATCGCCATGAATGTTTCTTCTTAGATGAATTTAACATTTTGGACACATCACAACACTCTATTTTCACAAATGGACTATGTTTGAGTAATTTCATGCAGCATTGAGGTGCTTGAACTCGCTATGCTGAATTGTGAGCATGCTACATGTGAAGTTGAGTCTGTTGATTGTTGTTCTCATCATACTTGCTCAAATCAATTTTGGAGCATAGGTGGAGTTCAAGACCACACAATCAAAATCATGTTTTGCAGATCTTCATACTACAACACATAATCAAAAGAAGCCCTAGTTTTCGACTCTAAGTTCAAATCTAGCAAGCAATGGTTGCCACCAATTTCGAAGAGTTGGTCCATTTTTATTATAATTGTTTCCTGTCATAACAAATTAGAAATCCTAGTTATACAGTGAACAATTATAACTCAATCTAGTTAATTTAACTATTTTTCTGAACAAACAAGATCCATCTCTACCTCAAAATGCAAGAATGGTTACAATCTAATGAATGGAAGTTTAGTGAGGCACTTCTATAGTACACATGGTTGAAAAAATAATCAACCTCCAGGCATGGAATAAATCCAAGTAAATAAAGCCTCGATTAAAGGAAGAACTATTATGATTCTATGTTAAAATCAAAGAATTGTTTGACTCACCAGTAATTTGATACATCTTGGAAGTAAAACAACAAATAAAAAAGAAGATCAACATAGGAACACAAAGATAAGGCTGATTTTCTTATTTCTCTTCAACAAATAATGAAAGATACTATTGATTTACTATTCGAGAGCTAGATCAGCTCTCCTACAAACTCTAGACACCGTTAGGAACTCACAACAAACACTAGGAAAATAAACTCAACAATATCATCCCTAGACCATAGACAAACTCCCCCTTAAATAGCCCTAGAACAAAATAACAAAAATTAAAACATTCCTAATCAGCATAAACATAATTTGGAAAACCTTTCTAAATAAATAGAACATTCCTAATTAACATAAATATAATTTAGGAAACCTTCCTAAATAATTAAACATGATTTAAGAAATCTTTCTAAAAAACATGATTTAAGAAATCTTTCTTAAAAAACATGATTAAATTTTTTTTCTAAATAATTAAACATGATTTAAGAAACTTTCCTAAACAATTAAATACTTCATAAATAACATAAACACAATCAAGAAACTTTCCTAAACAACATCTGATGAAGATCAATGGCTGCGATCTAGAGTTTATTTTATTTTTTGATGTCTTATGTACTAGTTTATCTTATATTACTGTTTTTCCCATTTTACCCTTAGGAGTGATCAAGTGGTGTTGTTGTCCGAAGGGCGTTTTAATCTTTGTTATTTTTTTTTTCATGAGGCCAATTTAAATGCTAGTTTTCTTGTATTGAAGGATGATGAATATTGAATGAAATTTTATTTTCTTTGCTTGATCTCTAAGTGAGTTCATGGGAGGAGAGACCCTAGGTCCTAGGGTGAAAGCAATACCCATCAACCTTTAGAGGAGTCCAATGTTTGCGGTTTTACGATCTCTTCATAAGTTCTTAGATCTTTATTTTAGTATCCATCTTCCCTACCCACCTTCCATCCATACCCATCATCCAACAACCACCCTAATCCCAAGCTCCACCACTGCATGCACCCCGACTCCAATCCTACCTTCTAGAAGCACAAAATTCCCCTCTCCAACCAGCGTATAAACTCTCCCCTCCTTACACCCGACGTCATCCCCCCCAAGCCCCCATTGCCGCCGGCCTCCCCATTGGATCCACCTCCATTATGACGATTTCAATTGTCATAATTCCCTTCCTAAATTAGCTCCATGAAAAAAGAAAAGTAATGACCCTTGTTTGAAATTTGAAGTTCAAATTTCAAATACGTTCCTTATTTGGAACTTTACAAATAAGGAAAGTTTTTAAATTTCAATCCGATTTAATTTTAAATTAAAGAGGGTTGTTTATTCTCTTTTCTATGTAGCAAACCTCGTTTGGAAACTTATTAAAATATTCCCCATACTCCTCCCCTCATGATGCCGCCGACCACCCATTAATGGGCTAAATCCTATTGCTTCCTAATAAGGCTTCATCCCACTTGAATTTGAATTCGAAATTCAAATTAAATCCCGCCAAATCACTTTAAATCTGAAATAAATCTCAGATTTAATTCCCACTTAAAATTTATGCCTTGGTCCATATTCATTGAATGTGGACACAATCTTTCCCCCCTCTCCTTAGGCCGGCCCCTTCCCCCTCTCTCTCTCTCTTGCCTCATTAAATCACCTCCCATAAATTGCTTCAATCAACCTCTCATTAAGGAATGACTTTCCCACCTTTCTATGTTATTTGGGGATTCAAAACCTGGCTCCTAAAACCTGCTCTAAATTGCTATCCAGCAATTTTTCACTTAGAAACTGCTGTCCGGGAAACTCCAACCAGCCATAGTGCTGCCAGGTCTGCTCCTATTTGCTGACCAGCACTACTCCAAGTACTGTCCCAGAGATTTCTGCAACCCTTTTCTTTCTGTCCAGCTGATTGGTGAAGCCCCAAGTGTCATTTACTACCAGGGATTGCCAAAGTGCTGTCCCAAACAGCCAGAAAATTCGTGTTGCCATCCATTCCTTCCCAAACACTCAAACGACCACGTTGGAGCTCCATATTTGTTCCCTTAGTAAACTTTTCTTCCTACGCTTATATCTTCCTAATTCACCTTTCAATTATGGTTATACTTTGATTCACAAAGCTCATGTTAAGCTCTTCACCGCTACAGCTTAGAGAACTAGAGAGTTGACTCAGTTGAAGTGAGGGATTCTTGCATCGTGCCTAATCTTATTGTTAGCATTGGGATTTATAGTTGAAAATCATTCATGCACGCAATGTTAGAATAAATTGGCTACTTTACGATCTAACTCCTATACATGTAATTTAGCCTAAGCTTGTTTTATCGCCTTATTGTTTTATTTTAAACATTTAAATCGGCATAAATCTTATTTAATATTGTTCTCGAAAGATTAAGCGTGCAAATTTCCGTAAGCAACTCATCTTCACATGTACGTCTCACATCAACCTCCCTTGATTAGAAACCTTCCTGAATAAGTTTCCTTAATTAGAAACTTTCTTAAACAACTCGCTATTGATTAGAAACCTTCCTAAACGCCTACCCCTTCCTGGCTGTGGTGCTCCCCCAGCATATCATAATTTTTGCTAAGTTACAGGATATTCTTTTGGGGTGTGTGAGCGATGGGGGCGTTGGTTTGGGGACTAGTGCGAGGAGAAATTCTTGGAAGTTACTGATTAGGATTTTTGGCAAACCTGTGCTAGATCCTGGTCGTCTCTATCCCACTTCTCAATTGCTTGCTGCAGGTACTTCGTTGCAGCTGGGTAGAACTTTCTTCTAAGCATAACAGCACCCAGCTCAAAATACTCGGTTGCAGTAGCATCACCACTTCTGACTTGCTCCTGAAAGAACAAAATATGTCTAAGCGATTAACTAGATTTGGATTGTTAGTGCGCTCATATCATGAATTGTGCACATCAGAAGCATTTACCAAAAAATTAGAGAATTTAATAAATCTACCTGCAGTTCTTTAGCAGAAAGGTCAAGCTCTCTTCTAACAAGAACCTGGCGAATAACAAAGAAGGTTCCAAGTCCAAGAAGACCTAGTAGTATGAGCAAATAAGATAGCTGTATTCCCAGTTCAAATAACTCCCCAATCTCATAAACCATGTCTGTTTTATTTCCGACACTGGACTGTGCTACTTCACAAGAACTGAACCATGAAAATACCGCAAATGAGAGCACACATGATCTCCATAATTGTTCATTCTTGTTCTCTCTGCTATTGCTCAATAATAGTTGCTCTACTTCTGCAATGAGAGGAGGGAATTGATACATCACTACTGCTTCTGTGGTACAACAAAAGACAATGGAGGACTATGCCGTCTAAAGCAGTCAAACAGCAACTCTGACATGCCCCATTATTGAAAGAATTGAAAGCAAATGAATGCATTAAAAAAAAAAACTTTATTTAGAAAATTAAAATAGGGATCATTAAACAAAGGAAAATCTCCACCCAAAAAATATCTATGATGCAAATATTTTTCAAAAGAAGTCCAAAATAGTCCCCCAACTATTTAAATGACACTAATTTTATCCCAAAGTATCACATTTCTCTAGTACCTCGATTATAAAACATTAATCCCAAATGATATCTCAGATAGAAGTTAAAGGAAATTAAGATACAAAATTAATCCCAATTTAGTCTTCAACTAATAAAAAAGATCTCAATTTAGTCCCTTGTATAGTGGATAGATTAAATTGGAGAACGGGCATGCTCTAGGATTAAATTTGTTACATACGAATAGTCGGGGAACTATTTTGATATTTTTATCCTATTTTTCAGCATATATGTCTAAAGAAAATAGAATAATAATTGCATTGCAACCTATTATTACTGAAAGAATTCATGCAAGCGTAAAGCTGATCTTTTAGTTAAGCCTGTTATTCATTAGTGCGGTTAAAGCTCCTACCCTAAGACATTAAAATGATAAGATGCATAATAGATGTCTTCAATTTAATTAAAATATTTGCAACCTTCTGATGAGGCAGGTTTATTGGATTTCTTGTTGCGTCAACCCAAAAACCATGGACTATACGACATGAATGGAAAGGAGAAGTGTAATCCATTAGCAGAATTACTATTTCAAGAGTAGATTTGAAGTAAAATTCATCAGCAAGTGCAACGTGCTAACAGCGTCAAACCAAGAAAGATGCTGGTCACCAACGGCATGCCAATGTGACTTATTACCCTTCGCCAAGGTGACTTATTACCCTTCACCCTGGAACCCAACCAATGGATAGGGTTAAAATAAGAAACAAGTCAACCATGGAATTCATGATCTCCGGACCAACAAGTGGGACTATTATTCCACCAGGAGCACAGTTCCAAGATCATGGTTTGTTTATGCTGGTGAAGAATGCAGGCAGGAGCACTGAAACAGTTTTATTCAGAATCAAGCAAAAGCCAGGAGCAAATGCAAGGGCTGTGATAGGGAAAAGAAATATATATGTAGGAACTAACATATTATTATAATTTATAATGGATGTGATTTGTTTGAATTAGCAAAATATATGACTAGCATGACAATGAAGTAACAAGTATAGTTTATGGCATGGCTGAGAATGAATAAGTATTAATTTTTATAACTAATGGTACAATTTCAAAATAAACATAGTTAGTGAGGGGAAAAACTAGAAATTAAAGCATAGTGTGCCTAAGAGAAGATCTATGCAAATATGCGTTTATGTAAACGAAAAATAAATTTAAGACTCTACGAAAGTGAAAATTAAATAGAAAAGAGATACCGACCAGAATAATTCCTTGAATTTTTATGGACCAAAAAATCTCCAACTATTTAAAAGTCATCTTAAGCACTTGACTTTTTAAATAGGGGCCTAAACGATCCCACGGGAGGACTAATTTGGTCCCTATTTAAAGAATCGAGGAACCAAATTGTTACTTTTATATAGTCGGGGACTCTTTTGGTCATCAAAAAAAGTTAGGGACCAATTAGATCCTTTTCTCATATAGAAAATATCACATATAAATTCTTTATTTATTGATATTTATATAAACTTCAAATGTTTCTAAGCAAACATATGAAAACAATATATAAGTTCAAAGAAAAAAACTGTATTGATAAACATCAGAGTTAGAATAGTAAATCGACATGTAGGTTACCTTCAGATTTTGTAAATGTATTACACAATTTTGAATGAAAGATAACCAAGAAAAATGCAAGCTATTGTAAAAAAGGCGAAGACCATTTAAGGAATTTATGTTTATAAAATGTCATTGATTTCTTTTCCTTCACTTAAATGTATTTTCTTGTGCTTTCATAAAAACAGCTTCATGAATATGCTAATACAAATTACAATTAACAATCTGCTATCAACATATAGAAATAGCCAATCTAATAATAATGACTGTTAAAGTGTTTCTGTAAATGATGAGTAATTTCTGAGGAAATAGAAGAAATCAAATAAAAAATTTCATAGCACATCAGGACGAACAAAACCTTAGAAATAATTAATCTATGCATTCATCCTTTTCTCCTCAACCCTTTGCTCAACATACTTCATTAGACTATGAATACAACTAAAAAAGAAAACAAAGATCAAAAGGGTAGAGGCAGGTAGCCCTAGCAGCTCTTTCTCACTCTCTTAGAAAATATTGCCATTGCTACCTTCGCTCTTCTAGGTCTGAGAAGAGAGTGAGAGAGAAGCACAAGTAAACGAGAGAAAGAGTAGTTCATAAGATAGTGCAACTTCCTCACTTAAAGGTGAATGGCCTTGGTTTCTGCAACTATAGTCTGATGCGTGAAAATTGACCGTTCAATTGTTCAAATACTATATTTTTACAAATAAATTTATAAATGAGAATTGAAATTAAAAATAAAGCTGAAACCAGCTTTAAAAAGATATAAGCAAAAAACACAATTTTTAAATTAGTTCATATCAAGCAGAAGAAGACTAACCTTCTAGTTGGAAGTTTTTTTTCTTCATTTCCATTTCCACGTCAAAAATCTGTCTTCCTCCAGCAAAGAATCAGAAGATATTGAAGAAATAAATAAAGATTAGTAACCCTTAATTTCCTGAATGTAAAAACAGTGTAGCTAAGCTGTCAAGTCTTCCAGTTAATTTGTCTCTATTTTATTTTTGTTACGTCAGCAACCACTGAAAAAACCAACTAAAACTGCTAGCAAATGTTTTGTCAAAGAAGGCATCAGTTACTGTTGCTAATGTTCAAGAACAAGTACGAATAGTATTAAAAGTTTCTTAGAGTTGCATTGGAACTAGATTTTTGTTCACACACATATTGACCAATGCCAAAAGAAGAACTTGCATGTTGATATGCACTTTATAGTCAAGATTGTCTGTACAAATATCGCATTCAACGTTTGGATAGAGAGGAATAACTGAATTATCTGGAATTCGATTAGACTCAAAGAACAAAAACTCAGGTAATCATTGCTGAAACGTTTTATCTGCATATAAGAGACGTTGAATAGAGAGCTAGCGCTCCTTTTTTTTAAATCAATCCTCAGGAATTGGTTCAGCTATATGATTCGAAGACTGCAAGTTTTATTCCTGTACGATGTGTCATCACATTTTTCTATTTTACCGTATTAAATTAACAGGGAAGGCCCTCGATCTAATCAAAAAAAGTTGTACAGAAATTTTGAGCTCTTGTAGCATCGTAATACTGATTATATTTTATAAAAAGTATGGTGCATAAACCAGAACATTCAACCTGAACTGCATTGCGTAATTTGAGATCAAATCAATGAAAATTGTTAAGATAGTTTTTTTTTTTTTTCCAATGCCTTGCTGCGTTATAAAACCAACTAAGCTTGGGGAGAATAAAAATTGGCTCACAATCTCCCTCACAAATCAAAGGATAGAGAACCAAAGGATGGACTCAGCCATGCAGCAAACTGATGCCGGGATATTTCCACTGAGAAGAGGGTGACTTAGCAAGAGCATTGATCTCCAACGTGAAAGAAAAGCTCGCCATTCTCAACCTGGTGCCTCTCCACGATCGTTGTCTTCCGGAATTGGAGCAGATACTCAACGACACTAAGTAAGAGAACATTAGCTGAAACTTCAGACTTCCCTCTGGAGACGAGGATCAATTAAAGGAAGAATGAACAACCCGCAAATCAAGCTCTGGAAAGCCCAACACATCATTGCCTCAACACAAAGACAAGAGTAGATGGAATACGAATTTATATCCATGGCAAAGTATCTAGAACAAATGGTACGGAAATTCATGGCCACCTTTGAATTTTAGAAGGAATAGGCCGTCGAGAAGAAAACTGCCACTTATGAGCATACGTCCAAACTCATACCACTGCAATGAGGATAGCTCACGTGCAAAGACTTGTATGAAACTACGATAGGGCCGGTTCTTGTAATTATCCATGATACCTGTCCTTTTCTATTTATAATGAATTTATGAATGGTTGTCTATCATATTGTAAGTTCAAATAATACCCTACGGTTTAGAATTTGAACTCACCTTTTGTAATCACCATCATTTCCTATAGCAAGGATGGAAGTAATCTGATACTTGGATCCTTGAGGAAGACTTGGGTAGTCTAACTCTCCTCTAGGTCCCTTTGCATGGTAGATCTACAATATTTGGTTGCGACTAAGGGGTTAGTTGGTTTGCCGAAAAAAAAATATATAGAGTAAAATAAAATGGGATGTAAAAGGAATGTATATATTTGAAATGTTTGGAATTATTTAGATGAGTGTAAAATAAAAGCAGATGATTTTTTTTTTTTTTTTTTGCTTGAAGTAAAATGAATGCAATGTAAAGCCCAAAGATAGTGGTAGGCAGATAGTGGTCGATGACGGCTGGCGGTCGACTTGGCAGGGGCGGCCGGCGGCCACAATGACAAAGGATTTACAATGTATTTGGAAATTGGTCAAAATCTAATAATTTCTAAATATATCAAAATAGAACAAGATGGTGATTACATATATTTTAAAATATATTATGCATTTTTTTTTTTACTTCAAAAAAAACACAAATATTTTCAAAACATCTATATCAAAAATACTTTACACAAATTTTACTTCAAACCAAACATCCCCAACATGCCCCCATAATGCGAGACTTTGACCATTTGCTTTCTCCAATAGAATAGAGTAGAGCTTACCCAAACAGGTTAGATAACTTTGCTCTTTTGGCATTTGGAGTGATTCAATTCTATTAGGGGAGAGATGAAGTCCCTAGCTTATGTGGAAGGAGTAAATAGACTCTCAAATATGAGAGAATGTACAAGGACCTCTCTCATTATTGGGCAAAGAATGTATCGAATCTACCTAGTTAAGGAATGTATGACTCTATCACCCTAGAGAGGATTTGAGCAAATCTTATACTCAGTTGAAGGACGTAACAAAAATTACTAGCTTATGCGAGTCAATTAACTCTATCAATTGAGTAATAAGTTAATTGGCTATCACTAGAAGTGGGAGAGGATTCAACTCTCACCTTAAAAAAGAGAAAATTCATATGTTCCCGACTTACGGAGGATGAAAATCAACTCCCAAGCAAGGGAAATGTACTTGAACACCTCTTATTTTTAGCTCAAAGATATATCAACCCCTATTAGCTAGAAGGAAGCATCAAATTTCATCATAAAAAGGATTCAATTATCTCTCACACATAGTTAGAAGATGTGCCCACTCCTACAAGCTTAAGAGGGTGTATCAATTTCATCATCCAAGCAGAAAGGTCTTCAGACATTTTTGTCCCATGGAAGTAGAATGAAAATTAACTTACAGGTGCAAGGGAAGGTACTCAAACGTCTTCTCCTCATTGGGAGAATGAAGATCAACATTAAGGCATGGGAGAATGTACTTACATCTCGTATTATTGGGAAGAAGATGTGTCAACTCATGCTAATTAGGAGAATGTATCAACTATATTACCCTAAAGAGGATTCAAGTATCTCATATCTAAATTGGAGTATGTGCCGACTCCTGGTAGCTAAGGAGGGTGCCTCAATCGAACATCTTTGTCTCATGGAGAAGAGGCCGATGGGTTGAAAATCAGATGCATCTCGTTGTCTAGTAAAAGATATATCGACTTCACTTACTAAGAGGATGCATCACCTCTATAACTCTGAAGAAGATTCAAGCAAATCCTATATTTGGACGAAAGATGTACAGGCTCCTGCTAGCTTAGAAGGGTGTGAAAATCAACTCCTAGGCGTGAGGAAAATTAGTCAAATAAAAGAATGCTCGGGGTACTTGAACCACAAGATACTTGCAAATATAGAAGAGTTATAACAAGTTAACAACATGTAGTGTATCATGCAATCAGGAAAAAAAATTACAAATTCGTCACCTACCTTCTTGAGTCACGAAGTTCACGTCTCGACTTCTAAAGTATACACTACACAAAAAAAATAAGAAAATTTTTCAAATTGAGTCAACTTCTTCTAGTCAAAACCATAAAATAGAAAATTTCCCTAAATGGAATGACCAGTGGTAGAAATTCATTAGGTCATTGCTATCCCAAATCCTTAAGACGTCAAGCCCCCCATATATTTGGAGCCTGTAAGATCTGCCCAAAACGTATCTAAATGATTAGAGGACCTCCCAGTACAACTTAAGCTTGACAATTTCATTTTTCCTTTTCATCCTGACACCAAATCTCTAGCATTGGAACTATTTCTATTTATAGATCTATACAAAATATCTTAATAAAGAAGTAAATAACTACAAAATCATTCATAATTGCTCTAATATAATCCTTCCTAAATCAGCCAACTAAATATAGAAATAGATCGGCGTGATCCAGGTGAGCCTCCCATGGACTCTCATCTTAGCGGTGGGATCAAAATGTCAAGGGACGACTGGGATTTAACACTACCCCTTAAGCTGGGGAATACATATCGATCATTCCCAGCATGGTAATCAGTCCTAGAAAGATAAAGTTATCGAGTTCCTTGATAAGAATGTCTGCAAGTTGATCTTTTGATGAGACATGATCGATACATATAAGACCACTGTCTAATTTCTCCTTTATGATATATTTGTCCACTTCTATGTGCTTGGTCCTATCATGCTGAACCGGATTATGAGCGATGTTGATTGTTGATTTGTTGTCACAGTTTAGCTTCATAAGGCCCTTCCCACTTAATCCTTAGGTCTTCTAGAATCATCTTGATCCATAGTAGCTCACAAATTCCCAGGCCATAGCTTTTTATTTTGCTTTTACACTAGACCTTGCCACCACATTATGTTTCTTACTCCTTCATATAATAAGGTTTCCTCCAAAGAATGTGCAGTGTCCTTAAGTAGATCGTCTATCTACTAGTGATCCTGCATAATCTGCATCAGTATATGCTTCTGGCATTATTCCACAATCACTTTTGAAGAGAATCCTTTTATCTGGGTTCCCCTTAAGGTAGTGTAGTATTATGTCTACAACTTGCAGGTGAGTATGCCTTGTATTTTGAATGAACTGGCTGACCATGCTTACTGCAAATGCTATATCTGATATGGTATGGGAAAGATAGATTAATTTTCCCACAAGTCTCTGATAAGATCATTTATATACATTTAAATCTTATTTAGCTCCTCCCAATTTAAGATTTGGTTCTATTGGTGTTGGTGTTGGTTTATAAGCTAATTTGCATATTTCCTTAAAAAGATCATCAAAGTATTTTTGTTTTGAAATGAATATTCATTTGCTAGAGTGGGCCACTTCAATTCCAAAAAAATATTTTAATCTACCAAATCTTTGATCTCAAATTTCTTGGCAAGACATTCTTTTAAAATCACTTTCTTCTTTTCATCATTCCAAATCAAAATGATAGCATCCACATAAACTAATAGAATTTTGACTTCCTCTGAGTCCGAGTGCTTGAAGAATAATGTATGTCCCCCTTGGCTCTGTCGATAACCATTAAGTAGCATAACTTTTGAGAATTTTTCAAACCAAGTTCTAGGTGACTACTTTTGCCCATATAAAGCTTTTATTAACCTGCACACTTTTTTACCCCCAGATTTCTCCTTGAATAATGGTGGAATCTACATAAATATTTCTTCCTCCAAGTCCCTGTAAAGGAATGCATTTTTGACATATAGTCGTTCTAGATGCCAATTGTAATTAGCTGCTAGTGAGAGCAGGATTCTCATGGTGTTCATCTAGGCCACATGTGCAAAAAGTTTTCTGGTAGTCAATGTCGTACGTCTGAGTGTACCCTTTCACCACCAATCTTGCCTTATACCTTTCTAATTGATACCAGCAAAAATTAGAAAAAATCTAATTTTTGCAAGAAAAAAAACACTTCCTAGAATATTCAAAAGACTCCACTTAAAACAAAATATAAGACCATTTTATATAATATAAAGACGACCACACAACAAAAGATGCTTACAAACTTATGAAATAACGACACATACAACTTCCTAAAACTGCATTTCATAAGTTGCTTTGAGAAGAATGATACAAGTGGCATCGAACTTGTGGAGAAAAGAATGAGATAAGAAGCCGAGACGAAATGGAGGACAAGCTCGCAAGCTTTCCTAGAGGGAGAGGAAGAACGGAACAATCTCGCAAGCTTTTCCACGAAGAAACCCGCATGTTTTGGCTTCCAAAAATCAGTCACATAACTCTTTTTTTTAACTCTCTGAACATCACATATTTATAGGTGACAAAAGGCAGCCAAACAGTCCTTAAAATCCTCAATTTAACCAATCAAAATAGATAATATAGAAGGCCAAAAGTCAGTCCAAAACAGCACCCAAACAGCCACATAAAAAATCCAAAAAGGCAGCCAAGGGGGAACCGAAATAGCCGCCAAAGGGATCCAGAACAACACCCGAAAAGGCCACACAAAAAATAGGGAAAAGCAGCCACAGGACAAGCAGCAAGGGGAGGAACCGAAGGGGCAGAGCAGCCACTAGACAAGCAGCTAGGGAAGAAGAACCAGGAGGGAAAACCGAAGAGACACGGGGAAGGGAAAAGGAACCTATGGGGAGGAAATCAAAGTGCCACATAGAGGGGGGGCATGAACCTATTTAATTTTAAAATAATGAGCTAAATACAGTAGAAGCTCAACATTAATGAGCTGAATTTTAGTAGCTCACCAAAAAATAAAACCCAAAATATTTTGACCCCCCCCTTTGCCTACATCACCAATGTACCATCAACTTCGCATTTCACAGAGAATGCCCATTTGCAACCGACTGATTTTTTTCCTATTGGTAAGTCGATGATCTCCCATGTATTGTTCTTCTTCAGGGCCAACATTTCATTTTTATGGCACTTTTCCAATTTTTAGTAGATAAGGCCTCATAAATATCATTAGAAATATGAATAACATTTGGTGTAATAAAAAAAAATTATGTGAATGTGAGAAGTTATGGAAGGATACAAAGTTGGTTATAGCGTACAATGGAGGTTTTTTTGGTAAACATGTATTTACCTCAATTTCAGGAGACATTTCAGATTATTGAATCTACTCTAGAGCATAATTTGGATTTGTACGTCTGGAATACATTTGCCCAAACCTCATGTTATCCATAATAACTTTGTTCTCAATTTTCCTGCCTTTAATTTAGATTTATGTGGATTGATTTGAGATGGAGCTAGAAGGTCAAGAGGAGCAAGCTCACTTTTCTCATCTTCCTCAATTTTAATCTCCCCCTAAATATGAGGTTTGGTGAAATAGGGTTTTTGTTCATCAACAGATACAAGAGTCTTCTTGGTGAAGGGATGATAACAGTTATAACTTTTTCGGGTGGATGAATATCTAACAAAGATACATTTGAGTGCTTTTAGATTTAATTTTCCGCTATTTTGTCTATGAATGTGAATATAAAGGTTATTATGGGTTCAGAATTCGGGGTAAAAAGAGGATAGAATATCCATTGGTGATTTTAGTCCTAAAGTTTTTGAAAGTAGTCGATTTATGAGATTTGTGGCAGTTAGAAGGGCTTCCCCCTAGTATAATTTGGGTATATTATAGTGGAATAAAAGTGCACGAGTGGAAGCTAGAAGGTGACCATTTTTTCTTTATGCAACCCCGTTTTATTGTGGGGTGAGAATGCAGAAAAACTCATGAATGATATCTTCTTTTTGAAAGTAGAAGGATAGGATTTGGTTGAAGTAATTTAGCATTGTCTGAACAAAATTTTCTTATTTTTACCCCGAATTAGTTTTGGATCATGGTATAAAAATGGGGGGATAGTGTTAATATCGAATTTATTTTTAAGGAGAAAGATCTAAGAGATTTGAGTGCAGTCATCAATGAAGGATGCAAACCATCGGGCTCCTGAGATGTTAGAGACTTTTGAGGGTCCTCAAATATCACTATGAATAAGATAAAATGGAGTATTACATCTCTCATGTTTGTTTGAAAAAGAAACTCATTTATGCTTCGCTAACTCATAAGTTTCACAATAAAAATCTTCATTTTCCAACTTATAAAAACTTTTGGGTACATATTTCTTAAGGCTTCAAAGGATGGATGTCCTAATCTAAAATGGTGAAGCCAAATAGTAGATTTTTTATCGAATAGGGATAACATAGAATAGTCATTATTGATAATATTAGATTTGTTTAGATCTAGCAAGTTGTACAATCCATCTCTCTCCTTAGCAAGTCCAATATTCTTCCCCGATCTATGGTCCTGAAATAAGCAACACTAGGGTTAAATAAGACTTGACAATTATGGTCACTAATAAGTTTGTGTATAAAGATTATGTTTGAGGATAATTGAGGTACGTTGAGTATGGTTTTTAGAGTGAGAGAGGGAGATAAGGGTATGTCTCCTTGACCTACTACTGTGATAAGAGAACCATCAGTAGTGATGATTTTCTTATCAATTGGGTAAAGAGTATAGTTGATGAAGTGGGTGACAGAGTGTATCGTGTGATTTGTGGCTCCTGAGTCAATGATCCATAATCTTTTCAAATGATTTCTAGAAGCACTTAATCCAATGGATATAGAAAACTTACCTGAAAGTGCAAGAGAAGAAGATGCATGTGGTTTTTCAAAGGATACCTGAAGTTATTTTAGTTTATCAATATATTCTTTATTGAGATCTCTAAAGCTAAACTGCATTTTTGGGTTAGGTTGATTTGTTGTAGTGTTGGCTTACGATGTGCCCTTTATCCACTTTTTTTATTACACTCCTTATTTGGAGGCTTTTCATATATCTTCCAGCATGTCTCTTTTGTGTGTTAATAATAGCACCAAAGAGAGTCTTTGGCTTTAGGTTTTGAGGAATCCTTAGCTTTTTCCTTCCATGGCACCTCTTTGATTGACACCATTGCTAAACCTTCAACTACCTTTAGCTTTAGCATTACCCCTCAGCACGAATGACAGAAATAGTCTCGTTTAATGAAGGTGTCTCCTCTTTTCAAAGGATCTGAACTCTAACCTGATCCAACTCCACATTTAATCATGAAAGAAAGTTATACACTCTATCTTTCTCAGTAAAATTTTTCAGGATAGCAGCATCTTCTGGACACTTGCTCTCTATACATTTGTAGTGATCCAGTTCTTGCCACAAGTTTGAAGGAGAGTGGCATATTCCATTACAGTTTTGCTTCATTATTTTGTGCTTCGCACCTTGACCTTGATTTCAAAGATCTAGGGAGCACCCCGAGCCTTTGAAAAGGTTTGCCTGGCGGCATCCTATATATCCTTTGTAATATATAAGAACATAAAAGTATCACTAATTTTTGGAGCCATAGAATTCCACAACCATGACCTAATCATGTAGTATGCTTCATCCCATGCTCAAAAATTAGGATCTCCTTCTTTTGGTCATAACCCAAGGAGGTGATTCAACTTTCCTTTTTCCTTTCAAGTAGATCTTCACAAATTGAGATTACTTCAAATAATTATTTCCATTTAAGCGATAGGAAAGTTGCATATTTTGGAGATCTCCTCTTCCTTGATGCATCATAGAGTCAATTTGGTCAAAGCTTTTGAAGAAATTTGCTTCAGACATTGCGGCGACAAATGATAGCGATGAAGGTTATATCAAGCAGGGCAACAAGGAAGGCTGCGTTAGTTATAGATAGGATAAAAATAAGGGAAGGCCGACAATGAAGGCACGGTAGCACAAAAGCTCAAAATTTCGGCAATGACAATGAAGGCTCTAATACCATGTTAAATTTAGAGAATTGGAGATGGAAAATGCTTAATTTTATTGCACAAAACTATCCCTGTTTATTTATCTATACAAAATATCTTAATAAAGAAATAAATAATTACAAAATCATGCATAATTGCTCTAATATAACCCTTCCAAAATCAGCCAACTAAATATGGAAAGATATCGACGTGATCTAGGTGAGCCTTCCACGGATTCTCATCCTAGCCATGAGATTAAAATGCCAAGGGACGACTGGGATTTAACAGATGAACCTCCCGCAGATCCTCCCACTGATTCCTATCCTAGCCATGGGATCAAAATGCCAAGGGGCGGATGGGATTAGGTGAGCCTCCCACAAATTTCCATCCTAGCCGTGGAATCAAAATGCTAAGGGACGGCTAGGATTTAACACCATATAACGAACTACTCATTTGAATAATGTGAACTTGCAACTGTCGAAGCTGAGAGGTCATGCTCCATCAAATAAGAGCCTCTACTATGTTGGAGAAAGAGTGTGAACCTGGCAAGTTGTAGCAGTAAGAGTAATGCTTGGAGCCCAATCAACAACAAAAAATTGGTCCACCCTATTATGTGTGGAATATGATTGTGTTGATCAATCAGGTTGTTCTGTTATCTCAGACCTCAAAGTTTGTCGTGTTCACTGGGGAGTAGGGAGGTTTACCCCTTGCTAGGATTCTGGTGCTGTGCACCAAAATTTTTTTTCCATACAACGCCCCAGCGCTGCGTACCTGAGTGCCCCGGTGCTGAATGACAGAGAGCAGAGCGCCGCAGCAACATAGATAGCACTGCAGCGGATCAAGATAGAGATTCTAGCGCAGCAGCGCTCCAAACTAGCGTCATAGCACTGCAAGAAGGACTAGATGATTTTCTTTCTCGTTTTTCTGAAGGGTAGCGTTCCTTGTGATTATTTTACTTGTCTTTCTCTTTTATTTTGATAGTGTAGACATTAAGAATGGTGCATATAAAAATAGAAGCAATGAGAGAGTGAGAGAGAAGAGAGATATGTACTTATTTCTCCCAATTTTCATAGTAGATTTGTTGGTGTGGTGTGGCTCTGTGGTTTTTTTTCCTATTTTGAATTTTTCCACGTCAAATCCTGGTGTCCTTTACTTTTTCCTTTGTTTTTACTTTCTTGCTTGTTTCTTCATTGTAGTGTTTACTCATCATCATCCCCAACACAACCATCTTCCTTTGAACCTATCTGTCTTTTATTTCAAGAGGTTGAGGATGACTTTATTGATAGCCTCCACATGATTGTTAGTTTTCAAATAATGAACTTAGGCATCCTTCAAGCAAACATCAATATTTTATCATAAAATTGTAGTTATTTATTAGTTATGATTATCAAAGGAATGCCATATATACATGTAATTTTCATCTACATGAATTTATAGACAACCATAATGGTTATCCGTTCAGGGCGTTCTCCTTAATCCCCATGATGAAGAAGTCAACCAGGTAGGGTTGTGACATAAATTATACCTTCTTTGATTGTTAAAGGTCTCTAAAGGTCCTGAAGATGTCCCTGAGAGTGCTCAGATGACACTAGAAAGTGCTCTGAGACCACATGAAAGTTCGTTAAGGATGTTAAGCCCTTATGAACTGGCTCAAGGCTAACAAAGATAGAGCTGAATTGGATAACTTTAAAACCAAAGATAAAACTCAAACCAAAATCACCACAGAAATCAAAGTGCGGAAGAAAATAATGCGGAAGCAATAATAAGAAAAGAACACACCGGATTATAGTGGTTCGGTCAAACCTTGACCTAAGTCGTGCTAGTACTGCCGGAGCCAATGAAACCCGTCCACAGATTCTGTCTTAAGCTGGGAGCCTGTGCCACTCCTTGGAGGCACCCTCCAAATATTGCACTAAACTAAGTGTCTCTCCTTTAGCCCCCACAGCTAGGCGGAGAAGCCCTTACAAAATCACTTCCACCTTCCCCGGTGCGGTGGAGTCGTCGGGTCCTTTGACACCAAAGAGATCTTCTTCTTTGGTGAACTTCCCTCGAGACAAGTCTTGAATCCGACGGTATTAAGGTGCAAGCCTGCCGGAGCAACCGTGTGGAATCCCCCTCCACACTCCCTTGAGTCCCCCCTCACAGGATCTTCTCCCTCTCACAGACTTCACCCATTCCTCACTCCCTTTCAAGCTTTCTCTTCAAGTTCTCCAACAAGAACGAAGCTACAATGGCTGCCAAAGACTTACAAAATGTCATGTCATAGCTTAAATAGAAGAGCTCAAAACAAGCTCATTAATACAAGTTGCCGATTTTATCGTCCATGATGATAGACATATCGTCCTGGCCGATTAGTTCAAATATGAGGAAAATTATCCTAAATATCGCCCTGAAATGAAGCTGGCCGATGTCTAATCGGCCCGGACGAAATCACCATTAATTGCTTTCCAAAATTGCTAGAGAAATTTTGGAAAAATTGTCCTGGATAGTCCTGGCCGATATTTTATAGTCCAGGCCGATCCACCAGGTCGATATCCAAAAATAAGAATTTCCTAAGTAGATCTAGCGGCAAATTCTTTCTGAATTGAGCCTATCGTCCTGGCCGATACAAAATCATCCAGGACGATGTGTTTTGCATAATGACGGCTGCTTTAATGAGGATGCCCTAATTAGGGTTTCTACTTTTGATCAGATCATCCTGGCCGATATAAATATCGTCCAGGACGATGTTACCAAAAACAGTAAACTCTATAGAACAGTTAGAAACTCTTATACATTTCAAAACATCAAGAGCCACAACAAATACAATAGACTCAAGAAAGAAAAAAGTGTACAAACTGACTCAGACCTAGTCTACCCAATCTTGAGCTGGTTCCAAATTGCAGTCCGATCGTGTGAACCTGAAATGTCAGTACATAAGGCAGTCGTAGAGAAATAAAAATATTTGTTATCATCAAAATCATAAACCATTGATCCGCAACAGTCCCTCCTTCACCTAGCTTTTAACCAGGATATCAAAAATACAAACCTTCAATTTCCACTCCTGTTCATGAAAGATCGGGTTCATCATCCATTAGTCAGTAGCTCTTGCATTCTTGAGAAAGAAAGGCATGAATTTGTAGCAATAAACTCCATCATTGTCTTTCCTTCATCAATTAAGTGCATCCAAATTTGACCATAAATAAAGGAGGAATCCAAGAAATTTATGGCCTAGTATTCAATATTAAATTGACCAAAGTATCTATTTAAGTAAACCAGGGTACCATTCGTTTAGGTAGGTTTAGTTTAGGTTAGTAAAATCAATGCACACCCTCCATTTCACAATATTCTTCTTCACCATAATGATAGTTGAGATCCGCTTAGAGTACTAAACCTCCTAAATAATACCTCATAGAACCAATTTCTAGACATCCACTCGAATATGTCCCAAAAGTTAAGCAGTTGCCAATAATTTATTTTGCTTCACCAACCTATTCCATTAATCAATGTTCAAGCCATGACATACAATATTAATAACAATTCCTATCAACTTGAATACAAATCAGGCAATTGTTACCGTTCAAGTGTAAAAGCAAATGAGCTTGGCTCCATTTATACCCAAACTTTAATAATAATTATCCTCGGTAGATCATGCTCATTCAGAGAACTTCCATAACTCCTATGTCAACTTCTAATCCTGACACTAAGTTCAAGCATATTGGGGCTCAATAATTGACAGCCTTTAAGTACCATATATAAGAGTGGTTGAGGTCACTGCATCAACAAAGAAATTCATTATCAAATGAAGAATCAACATCACTACCTAGAAAGTATTCGTCGGTGATCCATTGAATATAATATTGTAGGTAAATGATAATTTGAATATTATATTGACATGGAACTGTATATTGACCATCATCACCACAAGTGATCAATAGAGAAATAGTTTTGTCATTTTCAAGTTAACAAGGCCATACAAAGGACCCATCTGTGAGCCTCATCACTTGTTCTTCAATGTTCATTGTCTCAAAGGATTGACAAAAATAATGTTGATCAATATCGGACCAATATCATGTTGTAATTCTTCTCTCCATATTTGAAATAGTTTCCATCAAGTCACTATCATGCTGTCAGAAGCCTGGCACCTAGGAAACCATCATAACCACCCAATAAACTTCCCGACCCTCGAACTAAGGGGCTGTTTGGTAGCACTTGGAATTTCATTTAAATAGGATTTTGTAAATCCTCTAAATCCGAATTTATGAAATCCTGGGGAATAAATCTTGAAAACTGTTTGGTAACATTTATGATAAATCCTGCTAAATCACAGGTGTTGTAATCTCCTGGCAACATTCGTTGCAACTGCATTGCCATGTGGACGCCAACTCCATTGGATGTCAAAGGCAAGCAGCTGCTGCCTCCAACTAGATCGGTTCTGCCAATTAGGTGGGTAAAGCTGAAATATAGGCCTACATTTATCTCCAAGGAAAATTTCTAGAAATGCATTGATTAGATTTCCAATATATTCTAATTTTTCAAAAATTAAAGAGTACATATACCAGATGGGATTCGATAAGTATACCTGGGAAAATTGGCAAAACTGAAACCGACTCTTGAATCCCGCTACTCTACTTCCACGAAACTGCTTCCGTCTCTGGCAACAAGAATACAAAACTCTCCCTAGTATCACAAAAACTACAACTTAACACGTTGAAACTTCAAATTTATAATCCAAGATCAAGATTACCAGAAGGAACGTGCTTAAGAAGACTCTTTTAAAGCATATGGTGCTCCGCAGATTTTGAAATTTGCAACAAAGGGATTTCTCCGGGATTCCATTGGGGCAAGTAGGAATGGCAGCGATCGATTTCGAGATTGGCAACAAGGGCGACGCCATGGGAGCTGTGGGGAAGCAGGAGATGGCCCTAGGGTTTCCAGAGGGCGTCGAAGGAGATGATGAGCGAGAAAATCATTACTGTGAGTCTTCCCGCTCCATTGTCTATCCCGCTCTGCACGGTTGCGTTTCTGCTTCGCTTTGTCGTGTGGATAAGCTCAGTAATTTATTTTGAATTATTTTATTTATTTGTATTTAAATTATCTCTAAATAATAAATATATTTAAATGATGTGTTTATTTGCAATAAATAAAAATAAATAATTAGTTAATATAATTTTAAAAAGTAAACCTATTCAATACATAAGCAATTGTATAAGTAAAGTTTATCATTCTTAAATCTTATTTAAGCTTTAATTATTTTATGTTGATATCATAATTATTAATTAATTAACATATTTCCCTAATTATTAAGTAGTTTTATATATTATACTTATTCATTAAATAATATCAGTTTTAAATAATATAATTAATATTTGAATCATATCAGTTTTAAATAATAAATTATTAAAATATTTAAGTTTTGATGATATTAATTACAATACTAATAAATTCTTAATTACTCAACCTATTTGAATCTAATTGATTACTAACAATCTATTGGGGCCTATTTAAATAGTTGGTTAGGGGCGGTTTATCCAATTCCGTATTATGTGTCTAATTGATCTAATTCGAACACATTGGATCAAATTAGGAATTAACAGACTCTAACTTAGTTCAATTGTCAAATATGATCAATTCACTTAGGATTTGGTGATCTAAATCACATTGAAGAGGCTTGACCAGATTAATAGATTATTTGATTTAAAATCACCGAATAGGTTTAGGATTAAGAGGATAGTAAGGGTGGTTTGACCATTGATCAAACTTAGGCCCACATATCAAGCTTAAGAAATCTATAATTAATTATAATGCATAAGCATGTTATTGAACTAAAGAACAATAGTTTTAATTCTTATACCACTAATCGAGTCTGCTTGGACTGATTAGGATTAAGCTTACAAAAAATCTACCTTCGAGCAAGCTAAGGTCAAACCTGTCAAAAAAATAAAAATTGATTTAGAATTGAATGATTACAGACATCTTCTTGTAGTATTTATAAAGTCTAATAGGGATCCGATAATCATTCTAAGGTCAAATCATAGTAATAATAAGCTAAGGGCATATGCTATGAATTGAAATTTGATATTTGATAAAGAGGAATGCTTGAAACATCTTTAGGAATTTGCTAGAGGTCAAAGCAACAATATTGACTAATTCAACTTCAAATGATTGAGATAAAGCATGGTCAATGCAAAATCACCTTGAACTAATCAAACATATGCAAAAATTATATATAATATTAACATTTTTGTACCACTGCACCTCCCCTCTGAGTATCCTCAAAAGAAGCATAATATTTCACTTGAAACTTCTTGAGATGTCTTTCTTTTATGAGCTTGTTGACCAGAGGATGAAGGCCCCTATAATATTTTGCGTCATGTTCGTGGTTGTGATATTTATAAAATTTGGATTGATATTAGATGCAATCCTTCTTCGCCAAGACACATCAACTTAAAAAATCCATCTTCTTGATTCTTTCTTGATAGTAAATAGTCATTCATTATGCAACAATAGATTATATCATGCAACTTACTCAATAAAATTTTCCTTCATTCATGTGATCCTTTGTTGCAAGCATTCCATGGCGATAGAGGAAGGTCCTTCTAACCTTTTCTTTGGATAACAAAAACTAGGGTGCTCATCTTGTGACATCTAATTCCTATTGGGATCATACTTCATGTCAAACCTAAATTAATTGATTTGGTCATATATTCTATGGTGAGAATAAATTTGGTGGCCCAATGAAGTAGGTTGACCATGGTCACCAAAGGATTATTAACCAGGGAGAACTTGAAGGTGCTTAGGTGCAACCCCATAATAAAGGTGATTGCCGTCGTGTTATTACCACTACAGGAAAACCTGTTATTACCGGCGGACGGAATACGCCGGAATTAATGTAAATTCCGACGGAACCGTTCTTTTCCGGCGCATGTTCCGGCGCAAACATCTCCGCCGGTTTGAGGTGCGTCGATAAATTGTTTCCGACGCATCTTTTGCGACGGAACACCGTTCCGGCGTTGTTTCCGACGCATTACCGGCGCATTAAACGGTTTGCTTGCCGACGTGAAAACGTTAAAATTCCGGCGCCTAATGCGCCGGTATTTACCGTCGCAGTATACGACGGAAGTTAACGGCGGATTAAACGCCGGAATGTCGCCAGCAAGATTCAACGATTATTTGCGGCGCAATTGTTACGCCGGTAATTAACGGCGGAATATTCGCCGTTGAAAACGCTCGATACATACGTTGTATCGTAGTTTCCGGCGCATAATCCGCCGGAAACCTGTAGCATTAACAAAAAAAAATTGCCATCCCAGCCAACAATCCCATTTCCACACCTGCAAACCTATCAATTCTAACAGATACAAGTTTTCCCAAAAGCAAGCAATTCCACAACTTCACAATAATTTAACAGTTTCACAACAGTTTAGAACTAAAAATCAACTGATAACATCATTTTCAAAGTAATACAACCAACAACACAAGTTAATAACACAAGTTCACATAAAAATAAAAGTTCTTTTCAACTAAATTACACTACTCTGACTCCGTCGACTCCTCCTCAGGTGAAGCTACGTCTTTTCCACTCAGTTGCTCCCTCATCTTGCGCATTTCATCCAGCAACTGATTGTGTTGCGCCTGTGCTTGCAGCTGAGCTTGAACCTGTGCTTGAACCTGTGCTTGCACCTGTGCTTCCATTTGAGCTTGAATCTGTGCTTGCAGCTGAGCTTGCCAATCAACTTGTGATTTCCTTACTTGTTCTAGCTCAACTTGAAGGGCAACTATTTGTTGAGCTTGTAAGGACTCATGCGAACTGGATGCGAAGCTGGATGCAGTAGAGGAGGTCATCCCCTCGTATGCCTGAGCTTGCGCACCTAAGCCATATACTCTACCATGCTGCATTCCTCCGACGGCCTGTGACCACATGCGATACTCAGAATATTCCATAGAGCCGCCAGAAGAGCCCTCACCTGCTGCGGCACGAGTCTCTCGAATCCGTGTATATTCCTCCTGTGAAAATCGAATATAAGTATATATATAATTAAACTAAAACTTATAAAATATCAAATATTTATAAATATACTAACATGGGCCTTCCTTGCTCTCTCATCAATCCATTGTTGATCCTCCTGTCGCTTATGAGTGCGACTATGCAATTCCACAGGAGTTGGTTCTCTACCAAGTGACGCTTTCTGTTACAATTAAGAGAGTTTTATCAATACTAATTATTAAAAAACAATTTTAAAAAATAATTAAAATTCATTACCAAACGACGCCTGTGCTCAGTATGTGGAACGGAGCCTCCTGTATGAAGTGCACTACCTAAGCCCCCAACATCAGAAGCTCTGTTCTGTCGATTTTGATCCCTCCTCCTAGTGTACTCTTCGCTGCCCCAAGCTGCATTCAAGTCAGCCCATATCTCCTCTCCAATCCACAATGGTCGCTTCCCAACCTTTCTAACATCTGTGAACATGTCGCGCATCCGAGTAGAGCCACGCTTCTCAAAATTCCTTCTAATCCTGTCATTGTGTTGGGGCAGCCAACAAAACTCTTTCTGCAATAAAAAACAATCAATTAACCTTAAGTAAGAAAGAATAAATCATTTAACATAAAAACAGAAATACCTCAAACTCTCTAAACCACATCTCCCGGACTTCTTTTGGGACTTTCTTCCAAGAAATATAAGGAGCGTCAAACCTGCTCCGTATGATGTCCCGTATTTTATGTGTTGGTTGTTTTGATGGATAGAACCTACAAATAAAAAGTTATGTAAAACAAATATAAAATATAAGATAAAACAATTAGTTAGTTTAAATAAAAGTTACCATACGTACGTGTCACCCTCAGGTGCTATCAACATTCTACCATCTGTCTGCTGCTCTGCTGCAGCTGCTGTCGAAGGTCCAGCTGCTGTCGAAGGTCCAGCTGCTGTCGAAGGTCCAGCAGCTGTCGAAGGTCCAGCTGCTGTCGAAGGTCCAGCTGCAGCAGGCTGATAGGGTGGTGGGGGATAGTATGGTGGAGCATATGGTGGAAATGGATAAGTAGGAGGGGCACCAGCATAAGGTGGGGGTGTGAAGTATGGGTAGAAAGGAGTAGCCTGCCCGAGATCTGGTGAAGGAAATCGAAGGTCCGGTGAGTAGAACTGCGGGCTACTTGCTCCAGGAGTGGGTAAAAGCTGTGTAACAGGCTGAGGCTGTGAAGCAGGCTGAGGCTGTGTAGCAGGCTGAGGCTGTGTAGCAGGCTGAGGCTGTGTAGTAGGCTGAGACTGTGTAGCAGGCTGAGCCGAGGTGGTCTCCTCAGTATGTAGTGACCTATGTGGTCCAATTGTAGTCTTCTTAGTGCGCCTGTTAAAAATATTTTTTATCAACCCTCTACTAGGCTGCTCCTCACCTGAAGCCATCTGCACATAAATAAAAAAGAAATATTAGAAATATGAGTTATAACAAAAATGAAAATTAACGCAGTGCAGTAGCTAAAAAAATTTAACTGAAGTAAAATACAGGTAAGTAAAAAAAACGGAGTGCAGTAGTTATAAATAACATGAAAGTAAAATACATGGAAGTAAAATAAAAAGCAGTGCAGTAGCAAGAATAAATTTAATTTACCTTATGTTGTTAACTCATCATTTGTTGATTCACTTTCATCAGATGATACACTCCTAGCACAATCAGATTCATCATCACTTTCCTCTATGTTTAAATCTACCTCCTCTAACTGCAACTCGCTCTCATTAAATCTGATTTGGTCATCTACATTGATTGGGAGATCTTTTAAATTAGACATAAACTCTTCTTGGTGTGCTGTTGGTATCGTACTGGTTTTCTCAATTACTCCCCTTGGTTTAGTCTTCATAACTACCAACCAATCCTGTTTGCCTCGTATTCCGCTTGGATAGTTAGCATAATAGACTTGAGTTGCTTGACTAGCAATGATGAAAGGATCAAACTTTGCATATCTCCTAGCCTGCTTTACTTCTGTTATACCGTAAATTGGATGAACTTTCGTGCCTCTATTTGGTACTGGATCAAACCATTCACAATTGAAGAGATACACAATATTCCTCATACCGGGATATTCAACCTCTAATATTTCTTGTAATACCCCGTAGTATTCAGAATCATCGCCTGTATGTGTGTTCCCTCTTACACATACGCCTGAGTTTTCTGTCTTCCTACCTTCACACAAATTTTTTGTTTGAAATTTATAACCATTTACCACAAATATTTGATAGCATTTTACTAATCTATTTGGTCCCCAAGCTAACTCAGATAACCTTGAAAACTGGGAACTATCTTCAGCGTGTACCTTTAAATGTACAAGATGTCATTGTTACTAATATTAATTGCAGAAATAATTAACTCATTAAGTAAGAATAATTATTCAAAATATACCGTATTTTTGAACCAAGCAGTGAATTCTTTTTCCACTATCTTCTGGACTTCTCCTTCTTCTGATATACTAAGACCATCAATGAACCTCCTACAAATTCATATCTTGAGTTTAGAAGAAAGTTAAAAGAGAACTAAAAATATAACAAAATGAAATTATACTTACTCGAGATACGGCTCAACTTCATCACAATTAAGCAAGATGTACAATGTGATAACTGTCATCTCTTTATCAGTCAAATAGCGCACGGTGCTAGCGCCTAAAGGTTCCCCAATTCCACTAAATACAGATATATTAGAGGATTTACCAACATTCTGAGATGTTGAACTTTCACCAGATTGAGATATTGTTTCAAAATAATACGAGCAAAACTGAGTAGTCTCGTATGTTAAATATGCTTCGGCGATAGAGCCTTCGGGTCGTGCTTTGTTCTTAGCGGTCTTCTTAAGTTTATTTAAATATCTCTCAAAAGGATACATCCACCTATATTGAACAGGTCCACCAACCATAGCCTCATATGGTAAATGAATAGGTAGATGCTCCATAGAGTCAAAAAAGCCTGGAGGAAATATTTTCTCAAGTTGACACAAAATAAATGGAATTTGCTGCTCCATATGAATCAAATTTTCCACATTTAATTTAGAAGAGCATAAATCTTTGAAGAAGACACTTAACTCGATCAAGGGCTTCAAAATCTGATCTGGCAGATAACTGAAAGCAGTGGATAGTAGACATTGCATGAAGATGTGACAATCATGACTTTTCAATCCAAATAATCTACCTGATCTTATGTCAACACACCGGCTTAGATTGGAAGAATATCCATCAGGTACTCGTAGAGTCTTAACCCATTCACAAACTGCTCGTTTTTGCTCTAAAGTTAATGTGAATGGAGCTTTTGGTTTGAGGAATTTTCCCGCTCCACCATCCTTCAATTCCAAAGCTTTCCTTCTACAAATCTCCTTTAAGTCCATCCTTGCTTTTATATTATCTTTTGATTTCTCTTTGATGTCCATAACTGTATAGAAAATATTATCAAAAACATTTTTCTCTATATGCATAACATCCAAGTTATGTCTAATCAAGTTTGTTCTCCAATATGGCAATGACCAAAAAATACTTTTCTTGATCCAATTATGGTAGACACCATATTCCGGCAATCTGAACTCAGCTAATCTTGGAGATTCCATTATGGTGGGCAAGAACTCTACTCTTTCAAAAATTTCTTCACTACTGAATCTTGGTGGAGGAGGAATCATCACCATTTTATTTTTAGTAAAAGCTTCTTTATTTCGCCTGAAAGGATGACTTTGAGGCAAAAACATTCGATGACAATCGAACCAACTGTTCTTCCTACCATACTTTAAAGTGAATGATTTTGTATTTTCCAAACAATATGGACAAGCTAACTTGCCTGAAGTGTTCCAACCTGAGAGCATACCATATGCAGGAAAGTCACCAATTGTCCAAAGTAATGCTGCTCTTAGTGTAAAATTCTGTTTGGTGGAGATATCATATGTACTTACTCCTTCTTCCCATAATAAACTTAAATCATCAATCAGAGGTTGTAAGAAAACGTCAATCTTTAATTTTGGATTATGTGGCCCTGGAATTATAAGTGACAGAAACAGATAAGGAGTAGTCATACATAACTCTGGAGGAAGATTGTAAGGAGTAAGTATCACAGGCCAATATGAGTACGGTGTAGCCGACTGACTGAATGGAGTAAAACCATCTGCGCATAAACCTAATCTGACATTTCTTGGTTCTGCCGCAAATGTGGGATGTGTACGATCAAAGTGCTTCCAAGCCTCTGCTTCTGATGGATGTGTGATAACACCTTCTTGTGGAATGCGATCATTATGCCATCTCATATGTGCAGCAGATCTCATGGATGCATATAGCCGTTGTAGTCTTGGAATTATTGGAAAGTAGAACATCTTACTAACAGACACATCCTTCTGCTTTCTTCTATTTCTAGATTTGGGTTTAAATCTTGGTGCATTGCAATGACGGCATACAGTTTCTGCAATATCTTCTTTAAAGTATAGCATGCATCCATTGACACAACAATCTATCTTTGTGCATGTCAAACCAAGTTTCGAAACTAACTTCTTTGTCCGATATAGATCTGTAGGAACTAAATTATCTGTCGGATTGGTTTCCTTAAGCAGCCCAATGAATTGATTAAAACATTCACGAGCAACATTATATTCAGCCTTGATGCTTAACATCTTCACAGCAACAGATAGTTCTGAGTGAGTCGTGCACCCTTTCCAGATTGGTTGCTGTGCAGCATGCAATAAATCATAAAAATTCTGTGCCTCCGTATTCGGTAACTCTTCATAAATTCCAGTTGCATCATGAACTAATTCCTCAAGATTTGGACGGATGTTTTCAGCCTCAGCAACATTACTACTTGTAGAAGGACCGCATTGATAATCAAATTGTGGCTCATACTCACCATGACAAGTCCAATACCAATACCGTGGCATGAATCCTCTGCGATACAGATCAACAGTTACGTCATCTGGTTCTAGGATCACTAAATTTTTGTGTTTAGAACATGGACATCGAAACTTTCCTTCAGATATAAAGATCGGCAGCTGTTTCGCTTGCTGAATGAAAAGGTTCACCCCATTGATGAATTCATCAATTAATGTCTTCCGACTTTGAGATAATCGGTTATACATCCAACTTCGTTGATTTCTAATATCCATAACCTATAAATAAGAGTAAAAATTTAATGGATTTATATATTTCTAATATCCATAACATAAAATTATGTTACACTTATTAATGAATTGTTCGCTCAAAGTCACAATACCCTCACTAGGTCTACTAACCACTAAAGCAAAAAGATATGGAGTAATGTTGATCTCCATGTATAATCCAACTTTACCTTCAACACCCTCTAGTCTTATCAACAAGAACAATACCATCAACAAAAAGCATGCACCAAGGTACATCCTCTAGCAAATATCTAGTGCTAACAACCATGACTAAAACATAAAAAAAAATAGACTAATGTTGATCTTCATAATCCAAGTTTACCTTCAACTCTCTCTCTAGTCTTATCAACAAGAACAATATCATCAACAAAAAGCATGCACCAAGGTACATCCTCTAGCTAATGTCTAGTGCTAACAATCATGACTAAAGCAAAAAGATATGGACTAATGTTGATTTCCATAATTCAAGTTTACCTTCAAATCCCTCTCTAGTCTTATCAACAAGAACAATATCGATCATCAAACAAAACCCTAAATCCTAAACTATCCTCTAGCAAATGTCTAGTGATAACAATCATGACTATAGCAAAAAGATATGAACTTAAGGCTAATCCTATATGTAATCCAACCGAAATAGCAAAAAAAATTGAAAACAAAAACCAAACCTTCGGTTCTCCTCGGCGGCGCGCGACTAGGCAGGCGTGCGATTAGGAAGGAGGCTCGGTGAAGTCCGGCGATCGTCGACGGCGAAGTCCGGTGACCGTCGGCGATGTCTAACCACGGCGAGCGACGAACGGCGACGGAGGGCGACGGGCGAAGCAGTCGAAGTGAGAGAATGTAAGGAAACAAATGACGGCCAGACGGGTTCGGGTTCGCGAAATAGGGCTTTTACCGGCGGACGTTCCGCCGGTAGTTGCATTAGTAACGTCGGTATCATTTCCGACGTCTGTTCCGTCGGTCATATTTCGTTGAGTTTAAAATAAGCCGGCGCAATTTCCGCCGGTAACATACGCCGTAACAGTTCCGCCGTAACGTGCGACAGAAACGGTTCAGGCATCCCTGTGCCGTCGGATTTTCTGGCGGAACATTCGTCGGTACATTTACGGCGTATTTTGCACCGGAAAGGTTGACGCAAACTTTACGTCAAACACATCCGCCGGAAACGGCGCCGTTTATTACCGTCCAGACTTTTCCGCCGGAAAATCCGACGGTATTCGCGTGTTTTCCTGTAGTGTACCATTACAAGTAATATCATGGGTATCCTTATTAAAATATTGAAGGTAGACCCACATGCTCTCCCCTTCCCTCTTCTATGATGCAAAGTAAGAATTGAGGATCTTTGATAAGCCTTTTTATCGCCACAATTTGTGAGAAAAAAAGGATAAGAAAACTCTTTTAAAATGTTAATGTTATAGAGAGGCGTATTATTGAACTACCTTCAAGCAACGTCTTTATAAGTATTGTTGAATGTCTGGAACTTGTGGAATGTAAAACAAAATCTACAAGAGCACATTTGCACAGGTATTGATACATGATCATCAGGTTTGATGGTCCTATTGTAAGTCTCCTATACAATAATTAAAACTTACTAGGAGCAAGAATTTATAGAAAAAATAAGGAGAGTTGGTTGAAATATAAGATGGGTTGTAGTGCTGTAAAGATATAAGAGTGCCCTTAATCATGATTATTTGCCTTTAATGCTTGGGAGGAAAGGACTATGGTGATATATAAAGATAGACCATGCAAGTTCCATGAGGCTAGTAATATAATATTGCTTGACCTTGAAGTAGGTGTATTGTTGGTTCAGGCATAAATTCACTATACCTAAAGGTTTCTCTTACATGAGTTTAGTATTGGATGGGGCATGATGATAGGCAATAGCTTTGAAGGTTGATTAAATTTGGAGTTGTCTCCCATGAGCTTACATTCATACTAATTTAAAAAAGTTAGGAGCTTACGTTGATGGTAAGGATTGAGTTATGTTAAGATTCAAGATAGAGACAAGAAAAATCATTACGACCAATATTACTCATTCAAATATAATGAGAAAAAAAAATGGTGTGGTGAAGCAAGAAATAAAGTACAATATATTAGAAGACAAAAGTTTAAAGCCGGTTTGGCAATGGAGATGAACATCGACTTATTTAAGGTGGTGGTAAGAGCTTTTACTGATGTCATTAAGTGTTATAATGTCATGCCCTATAATCTAATTTATTTTTTATTTTTTTCCTTTTATCAGACAACAACAAGAGATATCTACTTTCATTTATCAATAATTAATGATAAAAATAAATTATATAATTCAAAATATATACATATATTTGTATATAATACTCCAAAAATTATATACAATATTCAACAATCATATAATCATATTTTGTCTTTCCAAATCCTGAGTACAAAAAATAATTAAAACAAAAGAAAAGGAACCTAAGGGATCTTGATTAATCTCTCATTCTTGCTCCCTTGCCCTAACTCAGAATCATTTAAATCACATATAATAAGCTAAAAGTTTAGCATGTCATACTAAAATCCTATAACTAAATTCAAAGCACGATAGAGAAGCAGTATGCAAGTCATCAGGCAATTCATAACAGTAATAGTTAAATGATCAATAATTAATACATAAATAGTAAATCTCTTGTGTAGTAGTTATAGAACTTGTAACCAATAAAATAGTGTGATACGGAAGCCAGTAAATCTATGCAGTAGAGTAATTGATAAACCAGTATATGTATCAAATCAAAAAAATAGTTGTCGTATCAATACTATCAATCTATAAAGTAATCATATAAAGTGATAAAAAATAAAGCACCAATAAAAAACTATCAAACTCAAATTTATATAATAAAATCTCATAATTATGTATAAATA
This sequence comes from Dendrobium huoshanense, assembly GCA_016618105.1. NCBI lineage: Eukaryota > Viridiplantae > Streptophyta > Magnoliopsida > Asparagales > Orchidaceae > Dendrobium > Dendrobium huoshanense. The sequence continues at coordinate 2,675,744 of CM028360.1, read as the reverse complement.
TTATCTAGTTAGTCTATATCAGCATCATATGATCAGTATCTTAATTGCATGTCAATATATCATTTGCTCGATATATTATATGCTCATTATTAATAATCAGGAAAATGAATCAATAACAATAATAATGAATTAGTAGTAGTTTCGATAACACTATCAATGTATGTATTGATGTTGGTAAATCCAATGGAAGTAATAGTAAATCAATGTTATAACAACAATTTGTATAGTGATGCTAAATCAATATAGTATTAATAAAGTTATATATATATATTAATAATGAATTCATAACATGTATTTCAATAGTCACATTAAACAAGTAAGAAGTCATGACCATCATAATGTTTTTTAATATCATATCAATAGCAGTAAAAACTATTGGCTTAGTAAATATAGTTGTCACTTTTTATTCGCTGATATAGTAATAACTCCTTATAATCCTCAATTGTTGCTCTAAAATCATTGTATCTCTATTGTGATGCCCAAATATCAAATTTTAAAAAATTATCTATTTATTATTTTAAGAATATACCAGCGCTTATATAAATCATCAATATAAATAATAACCAATGAAAACAACTAAAATCATATACATCAAGATATTTTACTATTCATTCATCACAATATCATTTACACTAGTTAGAAGATCACTAATTTATTACAAGCTCCTAATTATTAAAAAAATAAAAAATGCATAATAAAATTTAAAGAAGAGCTTGAAGATCTTTATCAGTATTATTACTTATGATTCTGACCCATTCCTTGATCTGAAATCATTAAAATCTATTTAATGAGCTAAAAAGCCCAGCATAAAAATAAAAAATTATCACTACTTTCAATGCAAGGCAAAATAATCAATATATATGTTTCAATTCTAGTCAATATTAATCATAACTTAAAATGAGCACTTTTTTTTAAAAAAAATCAATAATAATATTAATATGATCAATAAAGTCAAAAGAAATCCATCAAATTATAATAAATATAGTAAAACAAAGTATCATCCAATGCATCATGTCAGTATGATATGCTATGTTATATTAATATATATGCCAATATGATTTCAATTATACTATTAATATTTCATATTAATATATATGCAACAACTTTTTCCACCCCAATTATTATCCAATTGACTATCAATATTAATCAAGCCCAACTATCAATTAATTGGTATTGGTCAATCCCAATTATCACCTAGTTGGATATCAGTCTTAATTAGGCCCAACTATTAACTAATTGATATCAATCTACCCCAATTATCACTCATATGTGTATCAGTCTTAGTTGGGCCCGACTATCAACCAATTGGTATCAATTTTCATCTTTTATGTTAACAAACATTCTTCCATTAGACAAATGTTATATTTTTTTTATCAATGTTATGCATGAAATATAGTAATTCATAAAATATAAGAAAATAAATGAAATATTATTTAGCAAAAATAATTAAGTGAAGTATCAAGTTAGCTTTGTATTGGTAAATCATTTTATATAGAGAAGTATGATTTAAAATCATATATGGCATAGATAATATTTTAATAGATTTGCTCTAATAAAATCATTGTGCTTTATAGAAAAAATATATATAATTGTAGGGGGTGGGGGGGCGGCGCACGTGCCCATGAACGGAAGAGACTCTTTCACCTTCTTCGGCAATTGCCTAAAAGCCCTTATAATAAAAACTAAAAAAATTAATGAAGAGTTCAATTTGACCCTTCAAACTGTTAACTAAAATCATTGCATTCGACTCTACACATTCGTGTCAACTTCTTGAGAAATTATTATGTGCGGTGAGTAGATTGTCCGGAGGCCAATTAGGATGCGCCACCTCACCTGGTGCACAACTGTACACAACAACAATATACCACAAACAAGTGAAGTAACACGTCCTGATTAGATATAAAAATATTATCCATTTATAGATGGAGCTTCCACATAAGCTAGATCTAGAGGAAAAGTTGTGTGCATTACGTTCATGCATGACTTCCATACCAAGATTAGCACGATTTATGATATCATCCTAAACGGTTCAAAATAATAATAATAATTTGTCACGAAACTAGTCGTCCGCTGTTTGGGAAAAGAAGGAAAACCTGTCACATACCATAGTCCGCAGCCCGCAGGACTTCCCTGTGCACGGAATCAGCTGTCCGCCGTCCGCCTGTGCGTCCGCGCTTTTCCATTTCTCTCACAACGGTAGCTGCTCAGAGCTATCCCTTCCGTTATTCCATCTTGGATCGGGCCGGCTGCAAGTAAGGAACTTTTTTTTTGTTATTTTATTTTCTATCCATTTGTTTTGGTTATAAGTTTTTTTTTTATACCTAAACTTATAATTTCATTTTCTGAATAAGCTGAAGGTGAATCATCAAAAAACACAGTAACATATATAGAGAATCTTCAATCGGATCCTGGATTACGTATGCCTATTTCTGATTTCAGCTTTAACACGCGTGATCAAATTCGAAGATCATATTTGCAAAGAGGGTCATGTCAGCGTCGCAATCATGACTTCCCTAAAAGTAAATTTGGGATGAAAGAAGCGACGTTTCAATCCGAGATGGTATGATAGATACTCTAGTTGGTTATAATATAATATTATGAAGGATAAATCATATTATTTGTATTGTTATCTTTTTGGAGTAGAAGGAAGAGGAAAAGAAGAAGAGGATGCATTTGGTAGAAATGGTTCTCAAATTGGAAAAAATCTGATAGGTTTGATCTTCATATTGGAGGACCTAATAGTGTTCATAATAATACACGGTAAAATTGTGAGGATTTAATGAAACAAGATTAACATATTACCTTTGCCTTCCCGGTACAATCTGATCGAGCTACAAAAGCATATCGTGTCTGCTTGAATTCTTCTGTTGATTGTGTAAAATTTCTTCTACGACAAGGTTTAGCATTTCACGGGCATGATGAGAGTTTTGATTCCAAAAATCAAGACAATTTTCTTGAGCTATTGCAATTTTTAGTAGAACATAATGAATATATAAGTAATGTTGTATTAAAGAATGCTACAGAGAATTTAAAATTAATTGCACCTGATATTCAGAAAGATATTTGTAGAGCCATATCTATTGCAATTACAGACTACATAAAAGCAGAAGTTGGTGACAGTTTCTTCTCTATTATCGTTGATGAAGCTCGTGATGTGTCAGTGAAAGAACAAATGGCTGTCGTTATACGATATGTGACTGAGAAAGACAAAATTATTGAACGTTTTTTTGGGTATTGTACATGTTCCTGAAACGTCAGTTCGATATCTCAAAAAAGGAGTTGAATAAGTCCTTTCAAATTATACTTTGTCGCATTCTAAAATTCGTGGTCAAGGTTATGATGGTGCAAGCAACATGAGTGGAGAATTTAATGGCCTAAAAGCACTTTTTCTGAATAATAATAACTATGCATATTATATTCATTGCTTCTCACACCAGCTTCAGTTAGCGTTAGTTACAGCTGCGAAAAATCATGTTCGGATTGCACTATTATTTACTATAATTTCATATGTGATGAATATTGTGGGTGTTTCATGCAAACGTCGCAATCAACTAAGAGATAAACAACACGATTTGACATTAAGTGCATTACAAAAGGGTGAGGTGTTCACTGAACAAGGATTAAATCAAGAAATGTCTTTACGGCGTGCTGGTAAAACAAGATGGGGTTCTCATTATGAGTCACTAATAAGATTAATTATAATGTTATCTTCAGTTGTTGATGTGCTTGAAATAGTTTTGAAAGGGAAGCTTTTGCATTATTAGATTCAATGCAATCTTTTGACTTCTCTTTTTGTCTACACTTAATGAAAGACATACTTGAAATCACTGCTGAACTCTCCTATGCTTTACAAAGGAAAGATCAGGACATCGTAGATGCTATGCATTTAGTTCAAATATAAAAAATCAGGTTACAAGATACGAGAGATAACAAGTGGGATGACTTCTTTAAAAAAGTGTCATTATTTTGTGTTGAACATAAAATTATCACTCCAAATCTAAATGATAAATGGGTTACCCGTGGACGATCACGACATGGACTTCAAGAAATGACAAATTTACATCATTACCGAGTTGATATATTATACATAGTACTTAATATGCAACTACAAGAGTTGAATAATCGTTTCACAGAAGCTAATACTGCATTACTTTTGTGCATTGCTTGTTTAAATCCATCAAATTTATTCTGTGCATTCAACAAAGAAAAATTGATTAAAATGACCCACATGAACCTATCCGTGATCATAAAATAATTTTTTTTAATTTTTAACCAAAAAATTAATATATTGGATTTCATTTACAAATCAAACAATCTTAACATATTAAAATACAATATATTTTATTTACACCATATTTAAAATAAACATAAATTTAATGTTTAAAATAAACATATATATATATATATATATATATATATATATATATATATATATATATATATATATATATATATATATATTTAAAATACTTGAAGTTAAAGAATATATCTATATTTCATGAAGTTTAAAAATATGTAGCCGCCTATAAAATAACTTCAAATTAAACTCCAAATTTATTTCAGCGCACATTCGATGCAAGCTTTGCAGAGTTTTCCTGTAGATTACTTCTCTTCATCGGCTTGATTAGCAGGTCTTCCTCTCCTGCCGTCTGCAGGAATGGAGGAGATCTCATGGAGCTTTGTGTTCTCACTTATTCTCCTCGTTCTGGTATCCCAAATTGCTACGCCAACCCTAGGGATCCGATTTCCTCAGGCGATCCCAGAAGCCTACCGCCAGAATACTAACCGCCCACTAAGGGCGGCCGTCTTCGCACTTGGAAGCTTCTGGAGATCGGAGGCGGCCTTCGGATGCCTGCCCGGCGTCGTACGGACGTTGGTTGGCTACGCCGGCGGCATCAAGCCTAACCCCGAGTATCGGAACCTAGGAAACCACGCCGAATGCGTCCAGGTCAGGTTCTTCCGCTATTGATAGTATTTGTATTCCCCATCTTTGTCTCGATTATTTTTCTTCTTTTATATTTTCTCTCTTCTGAAGAATACAAATACATGAGGAGCATGCCACATATTCGGTGGAATTGGATCTGATAATCTCCAAACGTTTGGTGTATCCACTCAATCGCTAGAATTGCGTGAGAAATGAGTGCTCCAACTTAAGATGATGAAAAAATCAGTCATAGTAATCAAATACAATAATGACATGAACGTTTTGACTTCATGAAACAATTTAACATGAACGTTTATGGTCCCTAAGGTGTGTTCTCTCATCGGCAACACGGCAACTTAGTTTCTGATACTGTGAAATGATTTCCATATTTTGGTTTATTGATTGAAATGAATGAGTGTTTTGAATCTGAATCTATCAATGTGAACATGTGTTTCAGATTCCAAAAACAATGTACCTGTCACCAACTGTGGTTCTTTATGCATTTCATGGCAGCTGATTGAATATGCCCGGGCTCCAGCCATCGGGTTTCCCCTGACGTTTTGGTTGTTATCGCAGGCTTAACTTAACGTAGTTCGTATCGGTAACTAACCATTCCTCCCTGCCATCTGCTCAGCTCCACAAAGTTGGCACCAGAAGCTCCACCTAATTTGCAGTTACACCTTTAATGGTCAAAATCCTTCCACGAGTAGAGTTTCTTCTTGTTGGCAAAATATTGTCCCGTGTGGTGCTCCTCTGGTTTAGGCAAGAATTTGCCCAATTTTTATTTTTCTAAGTAGATTTTCTTGCCCTTGTTGGGAAGTTCTTTCTCAACATCAATCTCAAGGGAAAGGAGAATAATAGAAAGAAGTTGTAACGAAGCTTTTTTATTGGGGAATTTGCCCAACAAAGCTATAAAAGTAGGCCAAAAGATTGCTAAGTCATTTGAACTAATTTCCTTTCGGCAACTATTCATGTTGCCCATCAAGGCCATTGGGAGATGGATGAAAAAAACTTTACTCCTCTGAGTCGATCCCTCTTAATAGTGATGAATACAATCAGAACATGGAATACTTATTAGCCGTGAAAATGCAAGTGCCTTACAATAAGGAAACCTGAATAAGTTCAATTGATACCTCGACAACATAATTGAATATTGACATCTGTATATCTTGATCAAGACTCTGATAAAGTAGGGACACTTGAAATAGGTCATTTTTGAGCTTCTTAGGAATCATGGGTGGTAGTTAATGTTGGAGAGCTTAGTTAACCAAACAGATATCGGTATTTGTGGTTGTCAGGATGCTTTTGAGAGATGCTATAAAATAAGCTTCTCATCTATCCCCATTTTGAATTTAATTAAATTAAGCTTAAATGAGTCCTCATATTTAATAATAGGAAGTAACAACCTAATAACAAACAAGATGGGAATACTTGACTTTCAAGTCAAATACAAGTAATTAGTCATCTACTTAATCAACAAAAAACAAGCAGATAACAAGCCTCCCTAACCTCAATTTTGATAGGTATGTGAGAGAGAATGAGGGGCGATCAACTTCGGGTAATGAAGGGTTAGGCCCTTTAAGGTTTCATTTGGATGGCTTATTGGGGTGGTACTCTTCGATAACGTGATGATGCTCCTTTTAGTAGAGCTTGTTGGTGATGTGGCATTCTTTGATGCTTAAATAAAAAATTGAGGTATTATTGTGTTGGTGTGTGGCATGGAAATGTAGTTCCATGTGGGTTTATGGAGCCTGAGTAAGCTAAACCGTAATGGTTTCAACCTAAAGAAGCTAATTCCAGGGGAATTCATCAAGTGGTAATCCGGATCAACTTGCCCATTTTTCTTAAAGATCCACCAGAGGTACTATTTCTCCATGAATTGGGGAAAATATGCGGAATTAATGCGTTCCATATTATCTTCGGAGTATTGAAACTTGAAATCATTGTTTTGTCCTATATATAATGCCAATATTAGTTTCTGTTTTCTCTTATGTGATTCAGTATATTATTTGGTTCGTTGCCTGCAGATTGAATATGATCCGACTGTAATTTCATTCAAGCAGCTCTTGGATGTTTTCTGGGCCAGTCATGATCCTAGGCAGGTTTTTGGACAAGGCCCTGATGTTGGTAATCAGTACAGGTATTCAAGCTAACGTTTGCATGTCACCTATCATTCTTTTTAGAAGGTCAGCTTTTTTCGTAGTCACTCTCAAATATGATTGATTCTATATATTATTCTCTAGTACTTCTGATAGTTGTTGAGCCAAGTATATCAGCTTTTTTCTTATGCGCAAGTATTAGAATTTAGAATCCTGGGTCATGGTAGATTGGGTTCAAACTTCATATATCATACTGTTCTGGTGGATGATTCGGTACTATATGACTTACAACTACATGCAGTTGACTTACAACTACATGAAGTGAAGAAATTTAATAATAAATTTCATTTTAAATATCTTAAGTTCCTTTGTAATCTGAAGATTAAAAATTCCACAGACAATTAGGCTTCTTGAAGATCATTGTATACTTATTTCAAAGTTGTGGTATGCATTTGAAACTTCAAAACGAGTTGCTTGGCCACATTTAACAGATTGTTGTCGAGAGCAAAAACAAAGAAATTCTTTTTATGGTTTACTAACTGAAAGCAAGCTACAATCATATCGTTTTCACTATCCATGCTTCCATAGAAAATAAAAAACAAGTGAGGAATAAAAGGAAAATGTGATTTTCTTCTTAATCTGTAATTATATTTGAAGTTGATTTAGTAATTAGAAGAAATATTCAAGTAATAATAAAGATTTCTGTTCGGTAGTATGAATTGATTTCCTTTTTATGGGTTTGCTCAGCTTTTTTGACCTACCTAGCATTACTTCTGAGAAGTATGTTCTATATTTTTTATATTCATGTTGATGTAAGAGCACACAAGCATCCAACTTATCCCATTGCTTTGACCCTACTAATATTCAAACTGGCTATTAGTTTCATAGCATTTTATTTATATTATTCATTTATTTTATGTCATGCATTGTTTATACCATTGTTTACTATGTGGTACAGTTTACTTCATGCCGGTGTTTAATTCAATTTTGTCTTTGATTATGCATGAGTTAGGTAGTCATTACATATTTTTATTATGATTATTTTAATCTTCATGTTGAGGGTCAGAATCTTTATAAAGATTTTTTTGGGTAATGTATTGTTGTATGATTTGATTAATGAGAAGCATGACTACAGTCAGACAAAAGCTCCATATATTACCCAACAATCCTCTCTCTCTCTCTCTCTCTCTCTCTCTCTCTCTCTCTCTCTCTCTCTCTCTCTCTCTCTCTCTCTCTCTCTCTCTCTCTCTCTCTCTCCCCCCTTCCCTATTTCTCTATTTAAGGATAGTCCCTCTCTGTATCTCTTGATCTATCCCTCCCTCCATTTACAAAGCAAGGTCTAAGGCTCTAAGGATTTGATTGTGGTGATTACTGCATTTTTTTTATAGTGCTCTACACAAACAATCTGTTAGATTGGTCTAGCAGGCCCTAAACCAAGGCTGGCACCTGGTTTATACCAAGCGGACCAGGAAGCCGCCAACCTCCTTTGTGGGGCCCATGAATTAAATGCAATTTTCAAATAGGAGGAGGAGGAATTATGAGGGAAATTAACAAAAGAGGATTGTTTAGTAATTATGCATTTAATTTATATTCTCTAAATAGGGGGGAAGAGTTAGTGTTAGAGTTATGTTGTTGTTTTGCTGAATTTAGGAGTCTCTAGGTTTTGCTTGGGCTCTAGCCGTCGGCTAGAGATTTAGAGAGCCGAATCTTTCTCTCTAATTGAAGATCCATTGTATCTTATTTGTTTTCTTCCGTTTTTCTTCTATTATTAAGTTTCCTACTGATTTTCCAATGGATGTTCCTCAATTACTGCATTGTTCTTCCAAATTTCAGCCATTATTGTGGTGATTTCTGAACTTGTTTCCTAACACAGTCCAAGGAACCTTTCATTGTAGAGAAACATGGAAAGTGAGATTGAGATCTAAAACATGAAAATCCCTGTAGATAGACATTGGTGTCTGTAGATAGAAACCAAGAGGAGAGAGAGGAGATTGTTTTTTTAGATTGGGGAATCTAAGATTTGAAGTAGGCATTTTTTTATTAATCAAATCATAAAAGAGCACATAAGACAATGAAACCCATCATCCGGACTGGGACATAGTTCATGACGTAAAAAGTGACACCGGTCATGTAAATAATGATACAAAGTAAATTATAAATCATAAAAGTGACAAAACTCATAATACCATGAACGAAAACATAACGTAAGTGAGTCACTATGAAGTTGATGTTCAATGTGAAGATGAATTGGTTTGAAGTCCTGCAGTTGTTGGAAGTCTTGGAATGCTTCTATATCATGCCTTACGGGAGCCAAATTCTAAACAATTAAAAGCAAAGAATCAGAAGCTATGATGCACGGACACGACACGACAGGGACACGGGATACACAATTTTTAAAAATATAGGACACGGATGCGGCGTGGACACGGCATAATAATTTTTTAATATAATTACTTGTGGTGTGGAGAAGTAAGATTTCTTTCTTTGCTATCTTAAATTCTTGTACCCAATGTGTTATTGGTTGTTTAAAAGCTCCAAATGTAATCCTGTGGAATGTGATTATTGTTTATGGTAATAAAGATATGTATGAGAGGAGAATGTTATGGGGGATGTTAAAAGTTTATACTTCTAATGATATTCCATGTATCGTAGGTAGGGACTTTAATTGCATTCCCAGAGGGGAGAAAATGGGAGAAAAGAGGTTAATGTTCACTCAAGGTTCTCAAGAAATGAAGGGTTTTTTTTTTATAAAAAATGATTATTATGATAGAGGAACAGTTGGTCCCAAATTTACATGGTGCAAAAACAATGAGAGGTTAGCTCGGATTTGGGAGAGACTTGAGAAATTTTTTCTTAATTCAAAAGCTTTATATCAGATTTTATTTGCAATTATAAAGAATTTTCCTAGAGTTGCTTCTGACCATTATCCTCTTCTTCTTAATCTCCTTAAACTATTTATTTCAATCTAAAATCTATTAAATTTGAGAATGGGTGTGGTGATTAATGCTTGGAGGAAGAATGATTTTTCGAAATGCTTTAGATATCCTTCATAGGGAATTAAATAGGTCCCTTAAAAACCTATTTTTTGGGAATAAAATTAAGCTTAACGAGCTGAATATGACCAAGGGGGCGCTGCCCCCGAAACAAAATTTTATTGTGAGAGTAATTTTGAAGTTCTGCTTGTTTTTAAAGTTCGTTTATTGTTTGTATGGGAAGATACCGAGTGGTACCGAGTATGTACCTAGCAGTATCGAGCATATATTGAGCAGTACCGAGCATGTACTGAGCGGTATCGAGCATATATTGAGCAGTACCGAGCATGTACTGAGCGGTACCGAGCATATAGTGATCAGTACCGAGCATGTACTGAGCGGTACCGAGCAAGTATTTAGCAGTACCGAGCATATATTGAGCAGTACCGACCATGTACTGAATGGTACCGATCATGTACTGAGCAGTACCGAGCATATACTGAGCAGTACCGAGCATGTACTGAGCGGTATCGAGCATGTACCTAGCGGTACCGAGCGGTATCGAGCATGTATATTAGGCTTTTCAAAAATGAAGAGAAGAAATGGCGAAATACACTTACAGGTCTTGGTTCTCTTGCGCGCAGAAGGTGTTCTGTTTGGCCTTGATTGCGAACTTTGCCTCGGATGACCGCAGAAATTATGCAAGAATGAAGGAATGGGAAAGTCGAGCTCTGCTTGGCCTCGGCTCGAGCAGAGATGACGAAGGAACGGAGGCGAAGACAGCGGGCTCCATTTGGCTTCGACTGCGAGCTCTCCCGGTCCGCCCTAGAAGATTTCTTTCGTGGATCGAAAAAATAGGGCTTCTAGTTCGCGAAATAGGCTAAATAGAACGAACGATTTTATCATTTAATAATCGGATACGCGTGTCCGATTTTAATTTTAATTTTTTAAATTGCGACACTCCAATGCCATGTCGGACACATGTCCATGTCGTGTCCGGCGCGTGTCCGTGTCAGACACGTGTCCGACACTGCATACCCTCTTTAAGAGCGCGTGTCGGTGCATCATAGATCATAAGTAAACCATTGGATAATTTTCATGAAAATTGAGTTATCAAATATAATTGTTTAAATAAAAGCCCAAAATGGAAAGGTTACCAAGTTCCCATTCATCTTTTCATGCTCCTAAAACTAATCAATTGACCAATTTCTCATGGCACAACCCCTATGATTATACATGTTTCATCTGCATATTAAGGCATTTGTGCATTTTTCGTTGTTGCATAAAATAAATATGTGCTAAAAAAATGTTATTCTTAGACTAGAAAATGAATTAATTCATAGATTCCTGTATAAAATTTTTGCATCCGAAAACAATACATCATCAGTTAAATTAATCTTCATAACTATAGAAAAATAATCCCTCTGGATCTCGAATTTAAGTGGTGCTCCTAATAATCACACTGATAGTTTAAGTTTCGGTGGAGATTGGTTTCTTCCTTGGTTGATCTGAATTGAAAGATGACTGAAATTCCTATTTTGGCTAGTTTCAGCTGAAAATAGCTGTGCTGGTTCGGTGCCAAAGAACAAGCAGCTTTTTTACAGATACTAGCTTGCATTTGTTCGTGCCCTCACTCAGAATCTACTTTTTTTATTTTTGTATTTTTAATGTTTACTATTTGTTCAATTGGGTACTCAAAAGATGAAAATAAATATATCTTTATATTTTTAAATTTTTATTTTATTTTTAGAAAAATTTGATTCAGATAATCTATGTCAAAATGTTCTATGATTAAATCTATTTAATTCAAGTTTTGCGTGATTAATTCAAAATTACTACAAAATTTGGACACAAAATTAGGATGCTTTAGAAACCTTCAAAACTAAAGCTTCAGCAGTTAGTTTTATCCCAGTTTAAAACCTTTCTCATTACACAAAACAACCTCCATGCAAATATAGGGTTAAGTTTGCTTATATCAACTCCTACCTAATCGTGAATTGGCAGAACCTCCATGCACTATATATACCCTTTTCATTATTTTCCTGCTGCTAAGACTTGAATTCCTCTGTTATTTTAGAATTGAGGAAACTAGAGGCAACCTGTTGATGTTGTTCAAAATGTGCCTGAACTACTATTGGATCCTTTGCTGGACGTACTGTTGAGTTAGGCTACTCGAAGGAATCTGCATAATGAACTACTATGGAAGAATTGTTTGAGTTTATGAAGTGCAATTGAAATATATCTTATATGACATAGAATTTGACTTAGTAAAATCATGAAATTAGGTCATGTGTGCATGTTAGACCGGTCCATTGGACTGGTCCAACTGGTCCACACGGGACCGGCCCAGGCGCGAATGAGGCGGAACTTCTCCGCCTCCCGCTCTAGCCGCATGAGTCGCAAGATCCACGGGAGCCGATTTGGAAGGATTTTTTAGGGAGTTAGGAGGGAAATTTGAATGTAGGGATTGTTTAGAGATTTGGTTAGGGCATCTTGAATTTGGCTGATTTTGGGATCTCTTAGATTTGGGTTTTGGGCTCTAGATTCGTCTAGAGATTGGGAGAGATCAATCTGATAGGAAACACTTGGATTCCCAAGTGTTTCTCACCAAAATTGAAGTAGAATCGATGGAAACAGCTGTCCACAGCAGGAAAACAGCAGATTTAAGCAGAAAAACAGCACTTGTCCGGGAAAATCTGAGAGAAAACTCAAAGGAAAGCGTGTATTTCACTAGTAGATGAATAAAAACAGCAAGATACAATTGATCCTCAATTCGAGAGGAGGATCGATCTCTCCCAAATCTCTGGCAACACCAAGAGCCCAAAGAAAACCTAAATCTAAGAGATCTCAAATTTCAGCCAAATTCAAGATGATCCAACCCTGGAAAAATCAACTATTTAATGCATACAATTCAAAAGGAATTCCCTAAACAGTCCCTACAATCAATTTCCCTCCTAAAATTTTTCAAAATTGCTTCCTAAAACTGTCCCGCGAGCCGCGCGTCTCGCGCGGCCTCCGCCCAGGCGGAACTTCCACCGTTTTGGTGCCTGGGCCGGTCCCGTGTGGACCTGCTAGACCGGTCCACTGGACCGGTCTAACAATACTCCCCTCCCAAAAACCCACCTTGTCCTCAAGGTGGAAATATGCTCGTGTTCCCGCGGAGGTGGCCATCCTTGCGGTGACTGAAAATCCTCACTGTATTGCTGAACCAAGGGCTGCATGGAAAGAGAAACATCCTCTCCCACCTCCATCCTGATCACATTCAGCTTGTGTAGTCCCACCAGATAGTCTTTCCCCACCTCTTGCATATCTCCGACCATGGTCTTAAGTAATGTCATGGCTTTGGATAGCCCTGCATCTCCTCTTATAACCACCTTTCTCCCATCTACCATTAATTCCATCGTGAGTGCTCCCTAATTGTCCTTGGTTTCTCCCAAGGTTTGCAACCACTTCATCCCCAGGATGACATCAGTGCTTCCTAACTCTAGTGGGAGAAAGTCCTCCTTTACTTGAATCCCCTGGATGGTCAACACCACACCCTTACAGATTCCTTGGCCTTTCTCCACCTTCCCTGTACCCATCATCACCCCATAACAACTGGTGTCCACCAATTTCACTCCCAGTCGGTTGACAACCTGAGTGGAAATAAAATTGTGGGTAGCCCCACTATCAATTAGCACCACCACCTCACGGTCAGCTATCTCTCCTTTCACTTTCATAGTGTGACTCGGAGTGAATCCCACTACAGAGTTCAGAGAGACTTCTGCCACATCCAGGTGCAACTTTTCCTCCGCATCAGATTTGCTCCCACCTCCCTCCTCGTCTCCTTGTCTTCACAGACAAGGAGAACCTGAAGAGTTCGGTCCTTGCACCTATGCCCGGCATGTACTTCTCATCACATCTGAAGCACAACCCCTTTGCCCTCTTCTCCTGCACCTCCTCTGTCAGCCTCTTGAAATTTTCCCCACTCCCTCCTACTGGCTTCTCCCGGGTGGTCTCATTAATGTTGCTTGATGCAGGCCCCTTGGGTGCTAGAAGAGTGGTCGTCGTCCTGTAAGAGCCTCCTGAATGGTTTCCCCGATTCCCTCTTTCAGAGTTCTTCTGGTCCTCCACCAACTGGGCCAACTCCATGGCCTTTCCGAGACTCCTTGGCTCCAACACTCGGACTGCTGTTCTTAGCTCTGGTTTCAGCCCCTTCATGAAATTCCCTTCCAGGGCTGACTCCGAGATATAATCCAGCCTACTAGCCAGATACTCAAATCTATCCCGGTAATCGGCCACGGTCCCCTCCTGAGTCAGAGCAAAGAACTGTTCATAGAAGTCTCCTCCCCCATCGGCTCGGAAACGTTCTAATAAACAATCCTTGAACTCTCTCCAGCTCCTGATAGGTTCTCTCCTGTCTCGCCACTGATACCAGGACAACGCCTTCCCTTCCAGACACAATCCTGCCGCCGTCAGCTTCTCATCGTCTGTCAGCCCGTTGACAGCAAAGTAACGCTCCACCTTGTAGATCCAGCCATGGCCATCTTCACCCTCAAAGATGGGCATCTTCAACTTCCTCACCTTCGGATCCCTTCCGTTACCCCGGAACTCTCCATAACCTCCCATTCCTCGAAGATGAGGCGCTCCCCAAGTGTCCCGGTCCTCCCTCCAACGCTGGTATCCGATTTCATCGTCATAATCCCCCCTTCCTCTTTCAAAATCAGCACCTCGACGCTGAAATTCAGCACCTCGACGCTGATATTCCTCTCTCCTTTCTCCAAAATCTGCACTACCTTCATATCCCCCTCGCCTGCCTCCGAAATCAACACCTCGACGCTGAAAATCAACACCTCGACGCTGAAAATCAGCACCTCGACGCTGAAAATCAGCACCTCGACGGTCATTTCTCATGCTCATCTCCTCTCTAGAGATTGGCTCTAGAGGCGGCATGTCGTCGTCCCTTTCAAGAATCTCTACCTCCGGATTCCTCCTCCCGCGGATTGGGTTTGGATTTCCTCCTACGCCATGGCCGTCAGTAGTCTCTCTCACTTCCGATGTCTCCGGATTGGTCTTCATCTCCAATAGTTTCTTCATCATTTCTTCCATAGCCGCAAACCTCCCTTCCATCCTGTCATTGTTGGCGGAGATTTCCATGAACTTTCCTTCCAGATCTGTCTTCAGTTGTCCGAACTCGCCTTCTAATACTTCCATCTTCTTTCCGGCCATCTTTCTTCTAACGGATCCCACAAAATCTTCTTCCGGAAAGGAAAAACTTGCTGAAATTTCAGAATTTCAGCCGCCAGTGGTCCCAAATCGACGCTCTGATACCAATTTGATAGGAAACACTTGGATTCCCAAGTGTTTCTCACCAAAACTGAAGTAGAATCGATGGAAACAGCTGTCCACAGCAGGAAAACAGCAGATTTAAGCAGAAAAACATCACTTGTCCAGGAAAATCTGAGAGAAAACTCAAAGGAAAGCGTGTATTTCACTAGTAGATGAATAAAAACAGCAAGATACAATTGATCCTCAATTCGAGAGGAGGATCGATCTCTCCCAAATCTCTGGCAACACCAAGAGCCCAAAGAAAACCTAAATCTAAGAGATCTCAAATTTCAGCCAAATTCAAGATGATCCAACCCTGGAAAAATCAACTATTTAATGCATACAATTCAAAAGGAATTCCCTAAACAGTCCCTACAATCAATTTCCCTCCTAAAATTTTTCAAAATTGCTTCCTAAAACTGTCCCGCGAGCCGCGCGTCTCGCGCGGCCTCCGCCCAGGCAGAACTTCCGCCGTTTTGGTGCCTGGGCCGGTCCCGTGTGGACCGGCTAGACCGGTCCACTGGACCGGTCTAACACAATCCTCCTCTCGAATAGAGGATCACTTATATCTTATTGTTTTTTTCTGGTCTATTTGATTCTTACAATAAAATTTCTATTTTTTTGTTTTCTTTTGGAGTTTGGAAGAGTTTCTCGCTGATTTTTTGAAATTGATAGGATTTACTTGAAATCTTCAAGTGTTTCCTATCAGTGCACCTACAAAACAGAAATATTTGTCCATTTGTTTTGGGTTATTAATATTATTGACAGTCATGTCTTCACCAGAAGATTTCCTTTTTTTTTTAAGGGAAGAAATTAATTTGGCTAATTCAACGTAGATTAAACTGTTCTGAAATGAATTGATTTTAGGTTTAGAAATTTGATTTGATAAAACGTGTTGAAAAAATCTGCTATTCCAGATCCATTATATTTACAAATGGAAGTGTGGAGGCCAGGTTAGCTGCTTCTAGTAAAGAGACGGAACAAACTAAGAGCAGAAGCAGCATTGTGACAACCCAAATCCAGCAACTAGGAGTTATCTATCCTGCTGAATCTGATCATCAGGTACTCCATTTTCCCATCTTTAAAGGGCACTTTGACTACAAGTAGGATTTAGTAAATCTTTGTAAATTCATTGTTAATAAACCCTGGAAACCTTATATCCTAATACTTGTTTGATTTGATTAAATCTTACAAAATTATTTAGCAGATTTTTTCAGAGTTTAGGATTTAAATGAAGAAGAATATGAGGCATAACAAGGATACATAACGGAAGGAGTTGTTTGGCAGTATAATTTTTAAATCTTACTAAATCTTGATAAACTATTTGTTATTTTGTTTTATGGTTTAAGATTTATAACTACAACATCTTCAAGTCTTTATCCCACTCCGACGGGTTGGCTACATGAAATTTTTTTCTTCATTATATCCTAATAAGAGTCAGATTTGTAAATATGTAAGAAGGGGAAAAAAATATGTAAATACATTCTAAAAGGGTTGAATCAGGATTTATTAAAATGGGTAAGTTTTAAAATTTTGAAATTCTTTTAGGTGGGATTTAAGCTTTAAATTCTACCTAAAATACGATATCAAACAAACCCTAAATCTCTTAAATGCCAACTCTCCTCAAGATTTACTAAGGCTTCGTTTGGGACGGTTTTTTTTATTGATTTCTAAAACGGAGTTTTAGTACAAATTTTTTTATTTTTTTATTAAACTTAAAATGACTGGAAAATAAGATTAAGAAGGCAGTAGGATTCATTTGGCTCAACAAGTTATTTGGCAACATTTAGGCTTCATTTGGGATGGCTTTTTTACTGCTTCTTAAAACAACTTTCTAGTACAAAAGTTAAATTTTTTTTTCTCGGAAGCTGCTTTAAGAAGCAGTAAAAAAGTCATCCCAAAAGTAAGCCTTAGGCTAAATCTTATCTAAATCTTGCAACCAAACTGCTGCTAACTATTATATGCCAAGTGGCTGTATGGCTGCTAGTATAGTAAAACCTGTAAATCCAGATTTAGTACAGCTTGGGGGGATTAAGGTCTGCATTATTTGACATGACAAGTATTAAAGTTTCATTTGGGACAACTTTTTTACTGCTTCTTAAAGTAGTTTTCTAGCTAAAAAATTTTGATTTTTTAACTTAAAAAATTGTTTTAAGAAGCAGCAAGAAAGCTGCCCCGAATGAAACCTAAATCTCGCTAAATTCTAATAAAGTGATTTCTCTTTCCTCCAAGATTTAAGATTCCTTCGAGGAGAAATTCTTAAATCTGTTAACTCCTCTGAATGGTGAGATTTGACAAACCCTACGTTCATCCAATTAGGGAGTTGAAATGAGATTCATCAAATCAATAGGATTTAAAGTTCCCAAAATTCTATTTAGCAGTGTTTAAGCTTAATCTTACTTAAAATAGGATACTAAACAGCCCTTACGTTTAATTTTCTTAATAGCCTGAACTGCTTTTCTGAACGCAATAATGTGCTTCCAGTCTTTGTGCTTATTGTCAATGCTGCATTGTTGCAGAAATTCGAGTTAAAGCGCAACAAATTTCTCCTGCAACTGATTGGAAACATAGAGGAAGAGGAGCTTCAGAAATCAACATTGGCCGCCAAATTGAATAGCTATGCTGCTGAACTCTGTCCCCCTAAGATACAAAAGCAGATTGATGCCAAGATTGATGAGATTCTTAAAATTGGTTGGCCCATCCTTAGAGAGCTGTAGATGCATTGAACTAAGGTTTCGTTTGGGACGGCTTTCTTAGTGCTTCTTAAAGCAGTTTTTCAGTATAAAAATTAAAATGTTTGTACTAAAAAGCTACTTTAAGAAGCAATATAAAAGTCGTCGTAAATGAAGACTAAGGCTTCGTTTGGGACGGCTTTTTTACTGCTTTCTAAAACAGAATTTTAGTACAAAATTTTTTATTTTTGTATTAAAACTCCGTTTTAGAAAGCAATAAAAAAGTCGTCCCAAACGAAGCCTAAATTTCGGTAAGTGTACATGTTCTGAGTATGTTGTTTGAGATTATCTGTTAATCGATTCTCTTTCATGTGATCATGTATCATTGTTGCCTGTCGGAGATGGTTTCAAATGTCGGTAGAATGTGAATTGATGGGTTGGTAATTTTGATCTTCATATTATTTTTTTGCTGTTTTTGAATTCTTTTCTTTAATTATTAAAAAATTGTTTTAAAAACAATAAAAAATTATTCTAAACGGAGCTTAATGTCTTGCACATTTATTAAAATAGAAGATTATAAAGTTAATGTGATGATTATGGTTACGTTTCGGATGACTTTCTTATTGCTTCTTAAATCAACATTTTAATACAAAATTTAAAATTTTGTACTAAATGGTTGCTTTAAGGTGTAAGAAAGCCGCCCCAAATGAAGCCTATGTCTAAGAAGATATAGAGTAAAAACTAATTTCGGAGAGTTTTTTTGTTGGGAAGTGGGAAATTTAGGCTTCATTTGGGACGATTTTTTTGTTGCTTTTAAAGTAGTTTTTAAATACAAAAATTAAAAATTTTGTATTAAAAAACTATTTTAGAAAACAACCAAGAAAGTAGTCCCAACAAAGCCTTAATACGTGCTTGAATGAATGGTTTTTGGCATCTTGGTGAGGTGGGGTAATTCGGGTCAACTCGTTTGTGAAACGAGTCGGGTTCGGGTTCAACTCGGAAACCCGCCGGTCGACCCGAATTATTGCCATGGGCGTATCCATACCCACCCAAGCACATTGGGTATGGGTGCGTGTGGGTATGAGTACCAATGCAGGGCTCTGATGAATACTCATTCTTAAAATAAAAAAAAAAAAAAAAAAAAAAAAAAAAAAGTATCAATAGATTATCTAATTATTACCTAGAAAATTACCTGCTAATAAAGTCAGGTGCATACCTCATTCTTGAATTTTATACTTTTTTATTCTTATATTTATAACATTTTAAATTATATTTATTCGTCATACAAATAAACATTAAAAATTTAGATATTAGATTTATAATTTTATAAAAATTCAATTTGATTATATAAATAATTAAAAAATAAAATAAAATAGACCTACAGACCGACAGTCAGCTACTAAGCTTAGTTCCTCACTCACAGGCTCGCAGCTCTCCGCGTCCCTCCTCCTCCGTTCTTTCATCCTCTCCGCATCTGAATCTATAACGAAGCCAAACAGTCGCCGGCGGCGATTGGTGACCGGCGACACTCTTCTAGTAACTGCTGTTGAGGCCGCCGGTGATGGGATCAGTTTCCCTTAAGATTGGCGACGGCACCGCCCGCTTCCGGCGCGCCACCTTGTGCTCATCTGCTCTCCACCTCGTCATGCTCGTCTCTGTTCTCACTACCAACCTCTTCGCCCTGTACGCCTTCACCTATGCACCAAAACCCTCAGCCTACGCTATTTTCCACAGCGTTAGGAATCTCTCCGTGATCTCCGAGCACGTAGCTGCCATTCTACGCGAGATCGATTCCTCCGAGCGCCGCCTACACCAGATCGAGCGCGAAATCTCGGGATACGATACCCTTGATCCCTCCCTTCCCGCCTTGCCCCCCGAGCTAAAGCTTTTTCTCACTCGCCATCCTCTCCCACTCGGCCCTGATTCCCGCTCCAAGATTACTGAAATGGTTTCTTCGGTTGCACACTCCTGCGCTCGCTCGTCCGATATCCTTTCCCAGTTCATGTCCTACAAGCCCAACGCCCTTTGCCCTACCGCTGATTCTCATCTTTCCCAGAAGCTTATCTCCCGCGGCTGTGAGCCCCTTCCTCGCCGCCGCTGCCTATCCCGCACCAAGCCCCGACAGCTCCTTCCCTTGCCCAAGTCGCTCTGGAATACCCCTTCATCTACCGGCGCTGCAGTCGTAGACAAGCAAATGTGGGTCAAGTCCCGAGGAAAAAATGATTTCCTGATCGACGAAGTATTGGCTTTGGGTGGCAGAGGTATTAGGATCGGCTTCGACATCGCTGGTGGAGCGGGGAATTTCGCAGCCAGGATGGCGGAGAGGAACGTCACTATAATAACCTCGACTCTGGACGCCGAGGGGCCTGTTGGTGAGTTTGTGGCTGCTAGGGGGCTCTTCCCTCTTCAATTATCTCCGGCCAACAGATTTCCATTCTATGATTCGATTTTTGATCTGGTACACACTATGAATGGATTGGACGAGGGTGGTGTTTCTGGCATGGGGCAGGGGCAAGCGGAGGCGCTAGAATTCTTGATGTTTGATATAGACAGGATCTTGAGGGCCGGAGGTTTGTTCTGGCTAGATAATTATGTTTGTGTTAATGATGAGAGGAAGAGGATGGTGACAAGGATCATCGAGAGGTTTGAGTACAAGAAGCTGAAGTGGGTGGTGGGTGAGAAGGCCGATTCCAAGAAGACTCTGGTCTACTTGTCGGCAGTGTTACAGAAACCAGCTCGGGGATGAATGCCAAGTATGATTCCTAAGCCATTGCACCTTTTTATTTATATTTTGATTTCTGAAGAAGCACTTGTGATTTATGTGCTAATGCTTTCTTGGTGGAAATCTGATGCAACATTCTATTTTCATCAGCCGTGTGGGAAATAAGGGTAAAACGCTGATTGTGTTTATTTTGTACCATTAGGTAGACTAGTTGTAGAATATATTATCTTCTGGGAAATTTTCATGTTGTGGTTTCATACAATATTGTTGTACCATCTTAACTTTCCAAAGGAAGAACACAAATATTTAATGAAAACTGCAATCTTTTGAATATTTATCATTTGTTGTTTCTCTGTGCTTTTTCTATATAGATTCTTAAATTTGCTAGTTTAAATGAATTTCTCAGACATAAAAAAATATAAGCAGATTGCTGAATCCTTTGAAGTTTGATTTGGAAAGGAGATGCTGTTTTTTCTTAACCTGTATTCATTATGGCATTGATCATCATCATAATTAGTGTTAGGCCAAACATTTGGGTTAACCATTATACAATCTTGCATTATATTTGGTTAAATGCACTACTGAACAAAATGCTTTAATGTTCGTGTCAGAATATAAATGCTAGCTCACTAATGGTAGTTGTACACTAGCTAATGTATTTTAGCATTTGTGAAGATAATAGAAAGTGTAATAGCAATGACAGCTGTTGATGCATATTGCTTTAGTATGTCTACGTATGGCTGTATACTGTTATTATAATATAAAAAAATAGACATTGAGTGCTTGCCAATCCCTCGGCATCTGTCTTATCAGTTGCTAATGCAAGCATTAGCTTCTCAAAGTGTGACTGTATTGAAAAAGATGCCATCCTTAATTTAAAGAAAAAATTGTCAGAAAGGTTCTTGGATTATTTGTATGACATCATTATTGTCCCTTGACTATAAATGTATTTAAATTAATCCTTGACTCCTCTAATATGATTCGAAATAGTCCCTCTGTTGGGTTATTTTGGATCATATTTGAGGAGTTAAGAAACTATTTTGGATCATATTTAAGGAGTAGAGAGATTAAATTGAACACGTTAAATAGTGTGGGACTAAAATTGTAAAACCTCTTAGTAAAAAAAAAAAACTGCTAAACTCTTAAAAATTGAGGCGTCTTTTAGCATCTTTTGGTGTAATTGTTGGAGTTTAATTAGAAACTCTAAAGTTAAATGTGCTCGTATATGAGCACTCTTGGGATGAGTGACCTACTGAGAAATTATACCAATAAGACAAAATCATGAGGCCGCTAAGCTAAAGCTGATAGTACTTATATAGTTTTTACAAAATGGTATCAGAGCAATACACCAGCTAGAAGATGAGACATAAGTGCCATACAGGATAATGTGCTATGCTATGGGGGCCACTTCTTGAACCCTATATGAGATAAAGTGTCATATGGTAGAAGTAGTCACCTGAATTTGGAGGGACCACCTCTAGAATCCTATCCGCCTGATGAATGATTCTGAGATAAATATATTGATGATGAAGTCAGTTACTTAAGTGGGGAGATGTGAAACTTCTTAAGTAAAAAAGCTAAACTCTTAAATATTGATTTGCCTTTTTTGTGTAATGATTAAAAAGTCTACAGTTAAGCGCGCTAGTATAGGTGCACTCTTGGGATGAGTGATTTATTGAGAAGTTATACCAATGAGAAAAAACCATGAGGCCATTAGGCTAAAATGGACAATATCTCGATGGTTGAGAGCTTTAGCTATTACAAAAATGGTAATATATAAATAGTCTTGAGATTATTTTAACATTTTTCTCTTAATTTAATACACTATTGCTACTTAAAAATGGCATATCCCATGCATGGAGCTCTAGCTAATCAAGGACTTGAGGCGGGGTTGATGTTCCTAACTTTACTCTTGTATGTGTGGTGAGGATGCTTTTGTGATTAAACCTCAAACCTCCAAATTACACTAGGCAACTTAAATTCTCCAACCCACTCCGTATCATTGCTACAGTTGTATGGAAAACATCAACGGAATTGATAAAGTTCAAAAATAAATGGATTAAAGTAGTATTTTATGAGAAGGATTTTGCAATGTACTTATGTATTATGTATCTTGAAGTTGAGAAGCCATGGGCAGAGGGAAGGGGTTGGAAGTTTAAAAAATTATATCGGAGACCATTTGAACTCTGATTTCAACAAACTTATAGTCAAATTGAACGTCTCGAAAATACAAACCCAACGACATCAAATTCGACTCAATCCAAGCCCAAACGAGTCCAAATCAAAAACCTGAAGCTCATTTGGAGGGTTCAATTCATAATTTGGATTACCAAACATGTTCCAAATATGACATGCTTAAAGTTGAATCGAGCGGCTCGACGAAACAAATCCAACGAGCCCAAGATTGTCAAATTTTGATATCATTAAGACATTCAAATGCCTAGTAAATGGTCCATGATCAAGGGAATCAACATTGGCAATCCATTCAATCTCGAGTACATTTTAGTTGAAATTGTATTAAAATCATTGAATTTGAAACTCACTTAAATTAGCTGAAATGAAAAATGTTTTAAAGAATCTCAAGTAAATTTTAGCCCTCGACCCAAACGGTCTGCTTCATTTTCCGCTTTGCTCCTCTCACGACTCACAACTTACGACCTCGAGCATGACATTCGTTTCCCTTTCACTCCTCTCTTGCCCACAAATGGAGACCGCCGGTGGCAGATATTTATGTCTTCTAAGCTTTATAGACCATGCTATTTGCATTTTTAATTTTGATATTACAGCTTCTCTTGTCTTCGGTAATGAGACAACAAACAAAACTATTTTAATTTAGACCCCCCTTGAATAAAATTTCTGGCTCCGCCACTGTTGTAAAGAATACTAAGAAGGACACATTTTAAAAACAGAATCCTTATGTCTTTTTATTATTAGATTAAAAACTGAGAAAATAATTTTAAAACTAAGCGCCACTGTTGAAAAGAATACTAAGAAGGACACATTTTAAAAACAGAATCCTTATGTCTTTTTATTATTAGATTAAAAACTGAGAAAATAATTTTATAACTAAGTATAGTCGTTGGCTTTGCCAGCGGCTGGTATTGATGTGGCTGGCCACATTAGTCAGCATTTAAAAAAAATTATTTTTCTTTGATTTATTTTGGAAGACAAAAATTTAAGTTAATTCTAAATATATATTATTATTGTACTTTGTAATTTTCTTTTAATTAGGATTTGTCATTATAGATGGTTTCATAAGCTTGTCATGTCTCTTGAAATGATAGTTCAGAATAAAAATGGCCACTTTGTGTTGCTATGAGTTGACTTTCTTGGCTAGCATACTTAATCAAAGGTCCCTTTTTCAGTTGAAGTTTTAGCTTGGTGTTATACTTCCATCGACAAATATTTTTTGCAGTTTTTTGGGCTTCATGTTTAAAGTTTTAGCTTGCTGTTATACTTCCATTGACAAACATCGTGAACCTGTTATTTTTATTTGAGTTTGGATGGTGGTTTTCTTTGTTATCATATTTTTTACTAGGGCTGGAAATGAACCAAGCTGAGCAGGTGCTTGATCATATTTGAGCTCGTTTATTATCAACTTTTTCAAGCTTGTTTAGAGCTTTTCTATTTGTTTCAAGCTTGATTCGTTTAAAATGATAGAGGCTCATGTTTGGTTTGTGTTTTGTTCATATTTGATTCATTGTATACTTATCAAATTTTAAATAAATGAGTTTTATCCAACCTACTAACAAATAATTATTTAAAGCCTATTTGCGAACATATTTAGTTTGCATATGGGAAATGTTTCTTCGTATTTGGTTGAATGCAGCAAAACATTTCCCGTTTTCGCCAAATACTTGTTTTCGATTCTCATATTGATGTGAATATTCGATGAATAATCGATTGTATCTGAGCATATTTGAATAATTTTATTGCTTATTTTCTCCTTTTTTACGGCATTGGTGATTGAGTTTGTTCTAATCAGCCAAAATTTTCAAAAAGTTCCGACATTGAGAAGTGGAGGAATAAATTGATGCATTGATGCAAAAAAAAAAGTTTCTGTATATGCATGTGCGTACTGTTTGCTATTATTCCCTCCGATGCTATAAATACTTTTGGCAAATGCAAACACATCACTCATTCACACGATTGGCAGAGTTTAGTTGGAGGATTATTTTTTGAATTCTGATTTAGTAATTTCAAGTTACAAAATACATGTTGGAATTTTAAATTTTTGTTATTTCTTTAAGTTTCCTTTGTTTGTAATTTTGAGGATGCAGTAGAAAAGAGGTTACTTCACTTGAATGAATGGATAAGATCACAATGGAGGTTTATGAGAATGCCTAGATTTATAAAGAACAAATCAAAATATGTCATGATCTTAAGTTAATTAAGAAAGAATTTGCACAAGGACGAGAGCTAATTTTATATAATTCAAGTTTGAAATTATTTCCTAAAAACTTAATGTCTGGGTGGTTTGGTCTGTTCACTATAATCAAAGTGTATCCTTACAGAGTTGTAGAGATAAAGGATAGAAACACTGTACAAACATTTAAATTTAATGGACAAAGATTTAAGCCTTTTTAAGAGATAACATAGACCATCTTAGGATAACCTTAATTTTACTCAAATGTAAGAATTGGCATAGACATCGTACAGGACGATCATTCAAAAAAAAAAAAAAAAAAGGCATAGTGTAGCTAAGGATGATAAACTAAGCATTGATTGGGAGGCAACCCAGAATTGTGGCGTTTATGTTATGTGTAATTCCTATCAATTGTTGAGTTTGTTAAGTGTATGAATTTTTTGTATGTATTTGTATGTGTGAAGATGAAACTTATCAAATCTAATTGCATAAAAAGTTTGCTTGCAGTGCCATAGTGCCCATCATTTGGGCGCCGTGGCGCTTAACTATTTGTATGATGTTGGGTCTGCTTAGACCACCGCAATGCTAGACATTTTGAGCGCCTTAGTACTTTACTCTCTGTCATTATCGGAATTGGTAAGTGCTGCATTGTTGAGCCTTTAAAGCACAACAACATTTTATTCTCTATCCTTATTGGGTGTGTTGAGTACCACAATAGTGAGCCTTTTGAGTGCTACACCGCTTTGTTGAAGTTTGGCCTGCTTTTAATGGAAAATTATTAGGTCCGGACACCGGACGTAGAGATAGGTCCGGACATCCACTAAAAATTTGACATGTGGAGTGCACTTTAATTGCACATTATTGTGCTTTTTACTTGTGCTTTACCTGCGCTTTAACTGCGTTTTTTTAGCTGCGCTTTTACAGTGCTTTAGTTGCCTTTTAGTTGCGCTTTTGATGTGCTTGACTTAAAGTCCCGCGGACACATTAAATATATTGAATATCCATGTATCCACGCCATGTGTCAACATTTTATTGATGTCCGGATCTATCTCTACGTCCGGTGTCCGGACCTAATAATTTTCCGCTTTTAATACAATCAAATTTTTGTATGTATTTTAATAAAAAAAGAATAATCTTGAATGGCAGAGGCTTGTTGTTTAACTGAGGCAGTATTGCAACACTCGGTAATATAACATTGCAGCATTGTAACATCTATAAATAGGTGCTGTGGGTTTTGAATTCTTCATTGCACATTGAAAAACTCTCATATTCTTTGCTTTTTAGGATTAAAGTTAAACTTTAAATTACAAAAGAAGGAAACTTAAAAATAAAAAAAAAAACAAAATTTAAAATTCTAACCTGTAATGATATACTGATATTCATGACATCACAAGCCATGAGGGCTCTCACCTAAGATTAAATCCTTTAGGTGCCGTTTCACTTTTTTTTTTTTAAATATATACTTAGTTTGTGTTTTTTAGCTGCTTGTTACTTTGAAGATACTAAAAACAACTTGTAGGTATTTTTCATGGTAAAACATTTGAAAGAAGTAGGGACAAATTTGATTAGCTTGATATTCATAGAGATTCCTCACAAGGTAACAAATACTATTTTTTCTAGAAACTATTCTTAAGGTATCCTTCTATTTGTTGTTGTTGTTGTAGTATCCTTCTGTTTATTACACTGCACATTATCATACAAGTGTAATTGGTCAAAACTACCTCCATATTGATGAAGAAGCCGAAGAATTTGTTGATCAGTCTCTCTTACCATTATTATCAAAATTTTCATATCGTACTGTCGACAACTTTACTTGCAAATAATCCACACATCTACTCGTTTAGGTTTTGTTTGGGACGGCTTTCTTACCGTTTCTTAAAGCTAGTTTTTAGTTAAACTTTTTTACTTTTTACTACAAAACTGTTTTATAAAGCAGTAAAAAAATCGTCCCAAATAAAACCTTAATCCAATTCCAGACCTCCCTAAACCTCTGCTAAAGCAGCTGCTCAGTTTGCTTAAAATCCCATTACAAGAATCTGGAAGTATCACTATCGTTATTGCTGCTGTAGCTCCATTTCTCCACTTCTCGCTGAGTCAAAAATGCCGAGTGAATTTGTAAGATCTGAGTAACTATGTAGGAATCACTTGTATTCATTCTCTAGTATGTTGGGCTATAACATTTTATGTTACAAGAAGTTTGAGCAGTTCCAGTCTTTTCTTCTTGTGATGCAGGATCTGGATGAATGGCCCAAGTGATCTTTTTCTTGATTAAGATCATAGAGCAAAACCCTTCTCTAAGCCTAGATTATGATTTTGTTACAAGATAGCCAAGCTAGGTTGAAAATCATGGAGTGAGATCAAGATCTAGGGTTTCAGTTGGCTTTACCTCCCTTGATCAGGGAGTGTTTGGAAGCTGAATCTTCCTTCGTTTCGCTTTGCTTGCGCTTTATTTTCTGTAGATCTTGGCTCATTGGGTTAAGAAAGAGATAACAAGTAGAGAATATGAAATGCTCGTGTTTATCGTTTCGAGTTTTTACACTCTTAGTCTATGTTGATCATATGTGCTCTTTCTTTTTTTAATCCACTTCTCGGTTGCCCTCAATGCGATATGTCGTCGACCCAACTCTCGAGGGGTTTGGCACCACCCTAAATGGTCACCTTAGCTAAGAAATGTAATGAAATAGATGTACAATTAGTAAAACTATTTTCATCACACAAAAGACTATTGTAGAGTATAAAATGCTAATCATTGCATTAAATTGTGTTATTAACAATGTAAGCACTTAAATTTGTATAAAATGCATAACCTAAAGCCAATTTAATCTTCACTACAATCATATAAGTTCTCTGCATCATATCATTCTTAATGTATTAATCATATATCTATCACTCTTTATCCCCAAATCATATAAGCTCTCTGTCTCTACAAGATTCATTTCTCTAGAAATTAAAACAACACTTAGCTTTAAAGTTTAGCACCTTATGGACGCGATATTATAATTTTTATATTTTAAAATTTAGTGTATAAAAATTGAATAGTATAATATTAAAAATGATTTAGAAATAATATGTCATTTAATAAGTGTTTAAAATGATTAATATTAGGATGTTGAGAGTCGAGCATTGATGATGTGTATTAGGCATCGAGAGAGGAGATGATTATATTATCGAGAGTTAGGCAACAATGTTATGTAGTAAGTATCAAGCGTCAATGTCAAGAGGGTGTCTGTCATTGATATTGAGAGGGCAATGATCCTCAATGTTAAGAAGATGTCGGACAAAGTTGAGTTGTCAAGTTCTGGATGTAGAAATAGGTATGCCGAGCATCAATGTCAAGATAAGATCAAACTTTGATTTTGAGATGATTTTGAAATGTCGATGTTGTAACGACATCAAACGTTGATGTTGAAATGACATCAGAAATTGTTGTGAAACTAAAGTCACGACCCGTCAAAGAGAAATGAAAATGAGAATATTCAATGAATGAGGTATTGAGTGCGAACGATTGATTTGGTGTTGTGCATAGGAAACAAAAAATTTAGTTTTTATATTTTAAATAAATAAAAATTTTAAATACAAGAAATTAGATTTTAAAAAATTATAAAATATTTAAGTCACACGTGTCGGACACGGATGTCCAACTTTCTAATCGTACACGTTTTCGATGTATATTGCACTTGTCAGACGCGCGTGTCGTATCTGAAACGAGTCAGACACTGCACCTTTCTTTGAATAGAAATGTCATTGCATCATTCCCTATAATGTACCAACAACAATAATATCAAATTTTTATCCTACCATGTTGGTTCGGTTAAATGAATTATTTTTCTCTATTGTGTCATATTAATTAAGAGCTAAATTCTCATTTAAATTTAATTAAAATATCATTTTTAATATTTTCTAATCACATATTTTTAGGTGCACCTTTATCTTTCTTAATAATATGAACTTGCCCAAATAGAACATGTCATAATATTAGCTATAATTTTGCTTTGTATTTGAAATTTTTTAAATCAATATTATATTATGGAGCCTAATTTTTATCTTATAAATGAAATATGATATGCTAATATCAATTGTTGATATCCAATATTTGGTGGTTATTTCATCAAACATATTTTAAAAATTTAATTATATTTTCATTTATCATTGATTGCTTTATTTTTTTTAAGATAATTACATAAATAATACTTAAATATTATTTATTTACCAAATTATCATCAAAGTTTTTTTTTTTTTTTGAACTAACAAATACGTATATTTTATAATCAAACAGTTGAAATTCATTATGAATTTTGATATTTAAGTTTTAATTTAAAAAAAATAGAGGTTGGAGGAAGGCAATTTTGTAAATAGTGAAAATTTAGGTGTTATTTATATAATTACCCCTTTTTTTAAATAAGAAGGGAGCACCATCTTTATATTTGCATCTAAAATATTAATATTATAATTTCTTACAATTTAGCTATGGCAAAATTTATAATCAATCAACTTGAAAAATAAAATAAAAAATAAGAGAAATATATAATGAAGCTTTCTATTACATTAACTAATACATTCTCCTTCTCTCAATAAACTACCTAAACTATAGCTTATATTTGTTCATTTCTCTCCCTTACTCACCCTTATTGCTTTAATATATTTGAAAAAAAAGAGATCAAAACATTTTCGACGTATCTGGCACTTGTCAGACGCGTGTTGTATCTGATACGAGTCAAACACTGCACATTTCTTTGAATAGAAATGTCATTGCATCATTCCCTATAATGTACCAACAACAATAATATCAAATTTTTATCCTACCATGTTGGTTCGGTTAATGAATTATTTTTCTCTATTGTGTCATATTAAGAGCTAAATTATCATTTAAATTTAATTAAATATCATTTTTAATATTTTCTAATCAAATATTTTTAGGTGCACCTTTATCTTTCTTAATAATATGAACATGCCCAAAGAGAACATGTCATAATATTAGCTATAATTTTGCTTTGCATTTGGAATTTTTTAAATCAATATTATATTATGGAGCCTAATTTTTATCTTATAAATGAAATATGATATGCTAATATCAATGGTTGATATCCAATATTTGGTATTTATTTCATTAAACACATTTTAAAAGTTTAATTATTATTTTCATTTATCATTGATTGCTTTATATTTTTTAGGATAATTACATAAATAATACATAAATATTATTTATTTACCAAATTATCATCAATGTTTTTTTTTTTTGAACTAACAAATACGTATATTTAATAATCAAACAGTTGAAATTCATTATGAATTTTGCTATTTAAGTTTTAATTTAAAAAAAAAATAGAGGTTGGAGGGAGGCAATTTTGTAAATAGTGAAAATTTAGGTGTTATTTATATAATTACCCCTTTTTTTAAATAAGAAGGGAGCACCATCTTTATATTT
Organism: Dendrobium huoshanense; assembly: GCA_016618105.1. Lineage (NCBI taxonomy): Eukaryota > Viridiplantae > Streptophyta > Magnoliopsida > Asparagales > Orchidaceae > Dendrobium > Dendrobium huoshanense. The sequence goes on along the minus strand of CM028360.1, from coordinate 2,645,257 downwards.
GCATCTAAAATATTAATATTATAATTTCTTACAATTTAGCTATGGCAAAATTTATAATCAATCAACTTGAAAAATAAAATAAAAAATAAGAGAAATATATAATGAAGCTTTCTATTACATTAACTAATACATTCTCCTACTCACAATAAACTACCTAAACTATAGCTTATATTTGTTCATTTCTCTCCCTTACTCACCCTTATTGCTTTAATATATTTGAAAAAAAAGAGATCAAAATATTTTGATCACGATTGATCTTGAACTTATTAAATATATTTTGAGATGAATGTAATACATAAAAGATTAATAGAAATTTATACGAAGTTCATCTCAAAGTAAATCTAGAAGTTTTGAGATCTATCGTGATAAAAAAGCCATTGAACTCAAAGTAGATACATTTATTTATTTCTAATGTAGTTGAGCAAGTCACAATTCTTTGCCCGCACGTTATCTTCCGATGAACTCAAATTAGCCCTTAGTCGTCTCATCTCCACCACCTTCTTATGAGAATTAGAGTGAATAGAAGGGATAAAACTTGGGCTCTCTGCGGGTCGGTATTCGGGGAAAAGTCGACCAGACTTGTACCGAACACCACAAGCATTGCATAATGTCTTTGGTCCCATTGGCCCAGCCCGCCATTGTGGAGTTTTCCGACTCTCACAATGCATACATTTTCTCGTCATGTTACAATCAACCACATTGCTCTTCCTTCTCTTTTCTATGGTTTCGGGCTCAGGTGCCCAACGGGTCAACGAGGGTGATATGGGACGGGTGACTTGCGCCCGTGGGCGCTTGGTTCGGGTTCGGGTCATGTGCGGATTCGGAATAGAGGAAGTGGAGGCTATATTGGTCTCAAGAACAGAGATTGGACTTTGTAATCCAAATTCTATAGCATTGAAGAAGTTGAGTTCAGAGTCTTCTAAAAAGTTGGAGAGCCAATCTGAATTTATAATTTCAGTATCATTGCACTGCAACGGTCAAAAAATTGAATAAATCATCTGTTAGCATGAAACTTTCAGTAGTTATAAAATTAAAAAAGTTTAGAAATGTAATAAAAATTTGCATTTCATCCAAAAAAAATTAATTTTAAGCAGCTGATTAAAGCTAAAAATTACGCTATTTAGAAAAATCAGTGGTGATTAAAATATTTAATTTTGTTGTTATTTATAAATCCTTTTTTTTAAATAAAAAATTAAATATCAGACATGAATTTGAAGAACTTACGCAGAATTTCAAATAATCAGCTTAAGTATTTACCATGCTTAGCGCATCATCTTCTGAGCTAATCTGCTCGTCGATGATGGCAGCCGGACGGCCATGAATCCCTCCGGTGATCGCCGGAGCTTGCAGGGGAGCCACCGAACCTCCATTGCCACAACCATCCACCATTTCAAGCAAATCATCGTAGTTTTTGAAGTCAAGCAAGTCATCAATAGAATCAAAGGGGTCTTCACACAGCATCTTTGTAGCTGAAGAAATTAGAACAGAGATTTTGAAAATATTCAAATAAAGAAATGAATACAGATTCAAAATTAAAAAGTTTTTGAAGCTTCATTTCATTGCAATTAGAAATCTTTACGAATCTTAATCTCTATAAGCATTCACAAAATCTCTTAAAAATGGTGATTTTATTTCATACTGAGAACAAAATCTCAACTTTCATAAAAATTATAGTTTCTATCTTCAAACAACCAAATAAGACCTTTTTTTTCATATATTTTAGCAGAAAAAAAAAACTATGAGAAACTGATAAACACACCTAGAAATAGGAGAGAGAAAGGGAGATAGAGAGAGAAAGAGAGCTAGAGAGAGGGAGAGAGCTATAGAGAGAGAGAGAGAGCTAGAGAGAGAGGGAGAGAGCTAGAGAGAGAGCTATAGAGAGAGAGAGAGAGAGAGAGAGAGGTTGAGGAGGTGAGGTGAAGGGGAGAGGGCTTAAAATGGAGTGGGAGGAGAGGATAAAGGGGAAGAAAGAGGAAGTGGAAAAGAGGTGGAAAAAAAGAAAAGGTAAGGAAATAAGATGAACGTGAGGGAGGTGAAGGATAGGTGGAGAAGACCGAGAGTGCCATTAATAATTTAATACTTTATGAGACTAGCTTGAAGTATAATTTATACATATTTATGCTTATATATGACTATTATAAATATACATATATGTATATTGGATATTTTGAGAAATAAAAAGAAACAATAAATGATTTTGAACTGGTTTGATTCAAATTTGAATGGCTCGAACTGGGTTGATTCTAGCCGAGTTGACTAAAGCTCAGGCGTGAAAATATAGCAGCATAAAGGATAGTGGAATCACAATAGACTGTTGGTTTTTTATTTATTAGGTTACAAGTTTTCGAGCTTTAAGGTCTGTTTGGGATGGCTGCAACGTCTTATAAAGTTGATTGCGAAATTGCTGAAGGGAAAATAATATGACTGCTATGGTTGCTATGATGGTTGTTATTTGAAAAACAAAACAACAAGAAAACTGTCCCAAATAGGCCCTTAGATAGATTAAAAAGTATTGATGATAATATCTATTTTAAGGAAAAGATATTGTAGTACTTATTATTTTCATAACCTAATAAGTCAATGCAATGACCCAATTCGCTTATGATATGAATGATGTTTTTGAGTGCATACATGATTCTTTTAGTGAAACTAATTTTACATGTGTGTATATTTGATAGATACAAATTATATGCATGTTATAGGTGTTTCAACATGTCTGAGGAGCCTAACAATATGCAAGAAATAATTGAGCAAGGTATGTATCTTAAATCGTGAATTTACTTTGAAATAAGTACATTAAAAAATGATAGATTAATCATTTATTGCACCCATTTCAAAGAATTCAACGGTTAAAAACCTATATTGTCACACACCAAGATTAAATTTGGAAGAATTGTATATTTATCATTTTAATAATATAACAGAGCTTCTATAAATATTTAATATAGAGCTTCTATAAATATTTAATATAATTTAACATATCCAACTAAGGCATCTAATAATTGTATACATCAAAATATTCAACTACATTCATTCTCCCAAAATCAATATACAATAGCCAGGAAATCAGTACAATAAATACTCTATCTCAAACTCTTGGGTACAAAAGAACAAAAGAAAGTACAAACAAAATCAAAAGAAACTTAAGGATCATTGCCACTCACACCACCTGATCCTGACTTCTTCCTTGATTTGAAATCATTAAAATCTATATAATGAGCAAAAAATTCAAGAATAATTCAAACTCACTAAACCTTTTAATGTAATGACTAAAAAATCAATATGAAATGTTCAATCCAATCAATAACAGTCAATATAGTCAATGATCAAATATAATCAATAAAACTTAAGATGATTAATAATAAAAGCAAAAAATCATGATTCATTAAAGGAATCATGACCGACAACTATCAATATCATCATTTTTATCTATATTATATCTATTCATATACATCACATGTTCATATTCTATCTATGTATCCAATACCGTCAATGCTATCAATGCATGTCAATGCCATCAATCTTATTAATGTATGCATCGATGCATGATTTAGCAAGGCATGACATCTAGCTTTAATGTGATATTTTTGACATCTTTTACTCAACTGCTTCTCAATTGGTCAACAGTCATATCAATTATCATTATAGGTGTCTTCATTAAATCAATAAAAATTCATCACTATATGTATTTCGGCGTAATCAGTCATCAATTACAGGCTACAATCGTGATAACAACATAAATCATCTTTAAGGGAAAGCTCGTTGGCCCACACTCATGCACAGTATTAATGTTTTAAGAGCCAACTCATATTAAATATAGTGTTGACAACTAACATTCCTTACTTTTATTGTAATTGCCACATGAATTTATATAAAATGAAATATTTATAAAAATGAAATAAAATCAATAAATCACATATTAATCTATAACTTTAGAAAATCCTAATTTACCTAATGAAATTCAATAATATCACAGTCAAAATATATGTACAATATGTATCTACCATATACAAAATCATTACACGGTAAAAACTCTACGAATAAGTAGAAAATACGTTTTTATCAATTTAGAAGCGAAGAAATATATCAAACATAAAATCATTGAAAACTAAAATATGATTTGAATTATTACAATGATTAGGAGAAATCTCTAAATAAAATCGAAAAACGAATAAACCCCCCAACAACCTTCTCTCTCTTCCCTCTCCTTCTCCCCTCTTCCTTTCCAAGTAAGTCACGATAATGAGGGGCGAAATGGCTTCAGTGCTTTGATATTTTATAATTTAATATATATAAAAAAAAGTTATTTGTGATCTAGCATCATAGTGCTGCTTATCGATTCAGAGTTACAGTAGAACATAGGCACCAACACCACAACTATAATTTCTTGCACTAATGTACTCCAAACCTCAGTGCCTCAGTGCTCAAAAATGCAATGCCATTACATTGTAGATCAAACCTAAACTTAAATATTTCTTACACACATTTCATCTTCCAAGTTCTCATAGAAATTTAGATCATAATATTAAATATGAAGAGGTGCTTTTTATACTCTGAATAAAATAATGTATAAATATAGACTATAGTTGCAACTTGCAAGCCACTCAACACCTAATATATTATTTAAAGTGAAATAATTGATAAATAAAATGATATTTTTCATAAGAGAAAAAAAAATATATGATACTTTTAAATTATTATTTGATATTTTTATTGATAATTTCTCAATAGCTGGATCACACACTTTCTCTCTCATCAGCTGTCCTCTTCAGTCCAAAATCATTTTGTTGTCTCTGTCATTCTCCCATCTCTTTCATTATTTCTCTCTCCACACTCTCTGGCCCGGCGGGCCCACCCACCTTCCATTAAATCCACCGAACACAATAGAATAAAATGTCAGAAATAACAAATAAATTAAATATTTATAAAATCAATAATATATATATATATATATATATATATATATATATAATTAAACTAATTTTCAAATGAAAAATATTTTTAAATTTTATTCAGTTATAAAAATATATTATTAAAAAATTAGATTTGAATTACTGAACAAATTTTGATTAAAATAATATTAAAATATGATTAGATTTACTTTAAAATAAATATAGAGATTTAAACGACTCGAGCCGAGCTTATTAATTAATGAAATTTGAGCTCATAATCCAAATAATTATCATAATAAAATTATTTAAAAATGGATTATAATAAATCATTTAATGTAAAAATTTAATTACAATATTAAATAATTTAAATAATTTTATATTTAAACTGCTTAATTTTGATATATATCTTATTAGTTATATTAATACTTTTTAAAAGAGCTAATTTATGAGCTAACTTATATCTCTAAATTTATATAATAATTATTTTTATTTTTAAATAATAATAATAATATGGATATTATTCGCGCTAAAAATTTGATAATATATATATATATATATATATATATATATATATATATATATATATATATATATATATATATTTTTTTTTTAAAGGAGGAAATGATGGCGTGAGCGGCGGAGTTGACGGCAGACCTTTATTTCGTACGCGTCTCCACCGCTTTCTTTAATGGCTTTTTATTAATTTATTTAATTTATTATTGGATTATTTGAGGCTTTGGCTTATCCCCATACGGATCGTCGTCGGTGCCTAATCGCATACGAGACGATAACTCTTTTTTTTTTTTACATAAATACCATAACAAATTTATAAATATCATACATATGTAATATCTATACTTTTATAATTATTTATGCACCTTTTCTTATTTAAATTACATCAATATATATATATATGTTTGACTCTAATGCTTGTTTATTTCTTATTGAGCTTGAGCTCGACTTATTAAAAATTTACATGCTTGACTCTAATGCTCGAGCCCATTTGAAAAACTCAAACTTGACTCAATTGTTAATAAGAAACTTGAGCTTGCTTAATATACGAGCTTGGAGTCATAACTCGAAAAACTTGACTCATAAGCCCGATGAGTCGTCTAAACCTAATCCTAAACCCCTTCTATTGCCTAAACTATGAGAAATTACTCATAGTTATAAAAAAGAGTTACTATGAGGAATTAGTAATTACTATATGCATAAAGGTGTTTGGAGCCGGACAATTATATATATTTATTTACCTTAATAATTATACAATTTTTTTATTGATCATCCACATTTTAATAATCCACATCTAATAGTTTTATACTTGATTAATATTAATTTACACCAATTTTATATTAACTTAATTAAGTTTTTTTATGTTTGTATTTAAAATAAAGAATCAAACTCCAAAATGACTTAATTTCATTTTTTTTTACATTCAGATCAATTAAGACAAATTAACACACATCACATACGCAAACTTCGAACGCGAGACCTCTCGATTAATAGCCAAAACTCCTAACCACCTGTGTATCTCAAACTTTCTTATCGAGCTCGAGCTTCATAATTTTCACTCAAGTTGAGCTTAAGTCAAGCTTGAGCTGATTCTAAATTAAAAGAACTTAGCCCGATTAAGCTGAAACTCGACTCAACTTGTCTATATGTAATGTCCCATTAAGACTTGGATGTGGACACATTTTGTGGTTACAGTGAAAAACTGTACATCTTTGAAATGATAAGAGATCAAATAATCTATTGAGTTAGGCAGCCAAACAATTAAAAAGAGTGCCAATATTATCATTCCCCATAAGAGATTGGGACTTGTCTTGGGAATGAAAGTAACATTAAACTAATTTTAATGAAAGAAAGAAAATTAATATAAAGACTAAGCTCATATTTAGGCAATAAAGCATAGTAAAATCCAATGTATTTTAGTTCCATAAGTTAAGAATTGAAGATAATAGGCTAAGATTAAGGCTTCGTTTGGGACGGTTTTTTCATTGCTTTTCAAAACGGAGTTTTAGTACAAAAATAAAAAAATTTGTACTAAAACTCCGTTTTAGAAAGCAATAAAAAAGCCGTCCCAAACGAAGCCTAAGACTTCGTTTGGAACAGCTTTATTACTACTACTTAAACTAACTTTTCAATACAAAAATTTTTGAAGTAAAAAATTAATTCAAAAAGCAGTAAAAAGTTGTACCAAACGAACCCAAAATCAACCAGTATATCTCTAGATTTTATCTTAAACATAAATATATGCGCTAATAAGTTCACATATTTATGTTTGAAACATTAAATATATAATTATCTAGACCTAACTAAAAATTAATCACTACTCAAACTCATACTAAGGTAGCTCCTTGCTTGACCTAATAGTGGAGAAAATTTGATCAATTGAAACTTAAAATTGATAGATTTATCTTAACATAAATATAATATAAATATTTATTGATTAATCATAAAGTTTACTAATCTAAAAACAAATTCAATAACTAAAAAATTATCGCTTAATCATGATATTCTAGCCTAATTTTTTCCCCTTAATAATAGTTACCTCGTAAGACTTCGTTTGAGAAGCCTTTTTTTTTTCAGCTTCATAAAGCAGCTTTCTAGTATAAAATTTTTAATTTTTATACCAGAAAGCATTGAGAAGTAGAAAAAAAGCCGTCCAAAACTAAGCCTAAATCTTTCACTAAGCACGATAGTCGTTGGCCAGACCGCCGACTAAAATTAAAAGGTAAAAAACCAATTAGAGGGGACTAAGGTTTTGTTTGAGACAGCTTTTTTTATTGCTTCTTAAAGCAACTTCTTAGTACAAAATTTTTAATTTTTATACTAGAAGCAGTAAGAAAATCATCCCAAACGAAGCCTAAGGTATTCAATGAATACACATTATAGATACACTAGGGATTTATTAGGTCTCAGTCTGCACTGTGAATAGCTTGGAATAATCATCAAAGGATGAAAAATGTAACATTTATGATTAAAACTTGGAAAATTTATTTGCTTAGGCAATGTAGAAGTTATATAAAGCAGACAAACCTGGAGGAAGGTAAATGCACCTCAAAGCAGACTGAATGTTTTCTTTAGAACATTCTTGTAGTGTAGTAGCTCAATCTATCTGCACAAATTTAGTTAGAGCTGCAATGTCCAGAGCAGGAAATTCCTTAACAACAGCAAGAACAGATAGTCCCAGTTTCACTGCATCCTCATGGCTTGGTGCCTGTAGGGGTTTGATAAAGAAATCAAAAAATTCATGCAGGAGGAGATTAGTTGCAGGTAGGGTTGCTAATGATTTTATCTCGAACTAATCATGTTCCGGCACAAGATCGGCTCGAAGAAACCCTAAATGATCTCGAGCGGAGCCAATTTGGTCGAATTTGAGACAAAAAGAAATCAAAGAAGAGTTAGTACCTCAATGTTGAGTGGAAGAACTGGATCATGAAGTGAAAGTCTTAAAAGGAACCACCCACCATGACCTGAAACTCTGATCTGCAAACCAAAAGACGGAAGCACACAGTAATCTCCCTGATGCAATTCAAAATCTAATTGGAGCTAAAACAAACTATTGATGTGCGGGCTTAAATATTCTTTATCTGTTCTTAATTTTTTCAACAAAATAATGATCTTGTTATAAGAAGTGATGGTTAAAGTGAAATATTGGAACACTTGTAGGAAAAATTGAATCACACGACTACACTAAGATTATTAGGCTTCGTTTGGGACGGCTTTCTTTCTGCTTCATAAAACAGCTTTCTAGTACAAAAATTTTAATTTTTGTAATAGGAAATGATTTACGAAGCAATAAGAAAGCCGTCCCAAACAAAACCTTAAGCAGTGTAAAAGTTAAACACAAAGATGCTTCAAAATGTATGACGAGCCTAACAATATGCAAGAAATGATTGGGCAAGGTATAGATCTTAAAATCGTGGATTTACTTAGAAATAAGTACATAAGAAAATTGATGGATTAATCATTTATTGTACTCATCACAAAGAATTCATCGGTTATAAACCTATATTGATTAAATTTTGATCATAACATTAAACATGAAGAGGTGCTTCTTCATCGCACCATTGTAGTCATAAATAAAATACTGCCATAAATATAGTTGCAAGCCACTCAACACAACACCTAAGACAGTATTTTATGTTGATATTTATGGAAGAAAAAACCTTATGATACGAAGTTGAGCCATGAGGATCCACTTAACGAGCCTATTTGAGCGGGATCCAAATTGGAACCGCAAGCAACCAAAACATCTCGAGGATTTCGAAATGGATCTTGCTCTACGATATTAAGTTCCATTTAGATCTCCTCGAGGTAAAGCCCAACCACACAACTCCAACTCCAACTTCACTCCATGCTGAACCTAAGCCAACTTCAATAACCGACAAAAATGGCCTCAAAAGATATCATGGGTGACAATCCATTCAAAGCTATGCGCATTTCCATACCATGCTTCAATGACATTGGGGCCTATTTGGGATAACTTTCTAATTGCTTTGCTTTCATTTGGCTACTGTTTTCTTGCTACTTTTTAGAAATTTTTATAGTCAAAGCTGTTTTTAACAACCAAATCTACTAATGTATGGGAGCTACAAGAAAATTGTTGTCCAACTTTTCAAAAAAGAATATATTTCTAATACCAACAATAGCTTTTAAAAATTTTACTTTTCCCACAACACCATCATAACCATCTTTATAAGAAGTTATAACTGCCCCAAGAAGACCCTTAATTTTGAAACTTGGATCCAAATAATCGAACAGTGTCATTTCTTTCATCAACTATCTACAAAGATAAACTTAATCTCACATCATTCCACATGAACAGCCTGCCGGAAGACTGGTAACTTTGGCTCACCAAAACCAATTGTTTTACCTCTTGGGAATAGGATTGCAAATGAACCGAGCCGAGCCGAGCTTTGGCATGTTCGAGCTCATGCTCGTTTGCCAAGACTATGTTTAAGCTTGGCTCAATAAGATTCGAGCTTCTTTGGTGCTTGTTCGAGCTTGTTTAAAAATTCCCTGTTAGAGTTCAGTTCGTGTTCATGTTCGAGCTTGATTCATTTTAGGTCTGTCAAGCCTATTAACGAGCAGAGCCTATTAACGAGCTGCTTGTTTAACAAAATATATATTTTTTTAAAACAAGCAGCTTGCGAAATGTCCGCCCTAATTGCCAAGCCAATCTGCTAGATGTCCAAGATTTCATAGTAGACCTGACCCATCCCGTAAGCCATCTTTCAGATGAAAGCCCACTATGTATCATTATATAGAGTAAGATCATGTAGCATTTCACAGTGTGGGACTAAACCAACAGTTTTTTTTCCTTGATGCATGAGCGGGAGCGGGAGCGGGAGCTGAGGCGGGAGCGGACAACGGGAGAGGAAAATGGAACGGGGATTTAAACATAAATTATGACAATTTTAAATTAGTAAAATTAATTTAATAATATTTATTTTCAAAACTCTAATCGAGCTTGTTCGCAAGCTTTAAATGATATTGTTGTAAACATAAACGAACCGAACGTCAAGTTGTTCAAGCTCGTTTGTTTAGCTATCGAGAATTTATCAAAAGTGTTTAAGCTTGTTTGTTTATCTTATCAAACGAATATGAACAAGCTCTTATCGAGCTAAACCACGAGCAGCTCGTCGAATGCTCGGTTCATTTACAACCCTACTTGGGAAGCTTTCATATTTGCCCATCACACATCATTAAACCTTCTAAATACTATGACCTTCACAAAAAACTTGCTAAACCCACTTAGAAAACAATAATCGTTGAGTGCCCACTCTTGTTTGAAAACCTTCTTAACCGATGTTGAGTGCCCACTCTTGTTTGAAAACCTTCTTAACCGATATCCGACATCGATGGGGTTTTTTTCCAAAATTATTTTGAATCTGATCTAAAACAAGAATTTTGTAAGGACATATGCATTCATTAACCAACAACATTTGACCAAGCAAACGAATTAGCAAAGCCACTCAAGGACAAACATCTTGACAAAACACCCTCACCCACACAACATAAACAACTACCTTATTAGTCCACTCTACCACGGCTATTACCCACCCCTCCTAAATCACTATCACAACCACCAAAGGCCTTACCCAACATTGTAGATGTACTCTTTTGATACAAGGAATTCTCTAACTTTTTTTTAAAGTGGAAAAAACGGGGTAAGCAGGTCATTGATGTGACCTCATTAAATAACTAGGATTCCTAATTCCATAATGGGCAAGGTTACCAGACTCCTGGAGGTTCTTTTAGCACAGGCCCCAACTAGTGGAGAAGGTTGAGAGGAAGACATTAAGTTATTTGTCCAGGTCCTTGAGCTTATGCATAATTATTTTAACCCATAATTATCTACTCTTCCATTGGTAAACCCATTAGGCATTCCAAAGTCTCAAACCTGTGCACAAGTGTCCTATATCTGTCTGCAAATTTATTTCTACTTTTTTTGTTCCTTTCTGACCCATTTGAAATGTTTTCACGCTGTCTTGATATTGATAGAACTAGGTGTAATGCAATTTCACGAATGTTGCAAGATGAATGCAACTAGTTGTGTATAAAGTTATTGTTGATGCTAAAAAACTATTGCATGCAATAGTCCCAATAAGCAAGCAAAAGCTAATTCCAGACAACTATAAAAAATTTCCAGAATCAGACAACCTAGATCATAAAATAGGAAATGGCAGATAAATGAAAGTTTCCTGATTTGAGAATTTCAGCATATACAATTTTAGACAGGTTTTAGATGACCGGATGGTGTTATTGTTTGGCGTTTGGAGATGGCTGAATTTAGGAAAACATTTTAGTAAAAAACAAGACACATGTTGCTACAAGGAAGCATGCAAAATTTCAATAAGCTAAATTTCAGGTTATAGGTTTTACATCATGCAGCACAAAACAGGTTTTTCAAAATTGGTGTGGATGTTTCAAGTGGGAAATTTCAGCTAAAAGAGTACGGCAAGAAGCAGATTCGAATTTGAAATCATAAGTATAAAAGGAAAATTTTTTGCTTGTTATGGTTACTGGTTACTCACCCTGGATGGAGGTTTTGGATTGGGTTGCATAGGTTCTGGTTGATTAGAGGAGCTGGGCTGACTTGGTTCAATCAGAGGTGGGGCTAATGGAGAAGAGGTTGTAGTGCTTTCTACAGGAGATAAAACAACAAATTGTTACAGCGAATAACAAGAGACGGCTTAAGAAAAAGAGGGGAAAAACAAGAACATGCAGAAAACAACAAAAGAGTGCTTAAAAAGTAACTTAAATAGATATTTCCAGCAAAAAAGAAAAGCAATCACTAAATCAGAAATTCAGAATCAGACACTGATACTATTATTCGTGGTAGTTGAACAAGGGAGGGAAGAAGTAGGGGAAAAGAAAGAGAAGTGGTAGAGGAGGAAGGAGAGGAACAGGTGAGGGAAGAAAAGCATGCAACCACAACTTAAAAGTTTTCATTTTGTTCATCAGAAGTTATTCATTCCATTCCCTGAAAGCTCTATTTATAACGAAAGACCATTAGGGTTTATACGTAAGAGTGAGATGTCTAAACAGCAGAAAGTAGAGTTAACTCGATCAAGGGGGTGACAGCTGAGTCTATCAATAGGAAAATATTAGGCTGATGAGCAGTATACAATGTTAGTCAATCTGCAACAGAACATTGTTGATTTCAGTTGTGTGAGTGTGCTTGTGGCAGGTAAAGCAAATTTGCATGCATCGATAAAAACAATATTATTACTTTATGAATCAACATCAAAAGAAAAAGGCTATTAATAATTTAATAATTTAATAATTTAAGACTACTGAGCATACGCCTTCATAGTTGATTGGTGCTTTCAGCAATTTGCGATCAGAACTGACTGCATTCTCCAAACTTCTCAAAACAGCCTCCCCGTACTCATGAAAAGATCTGGAAGTACCACATGGGACAAAAAAGAAAATTGTCAGTAATGCATTGATAGTATTTGATGATGTCATCATTCCTCTTCAAGAGTCAACTAAGGTACAACAAAATGTATAAAATAAGACTGGCACCTCAAAAAAATAAAGTAAAAATTATAATGAGAAATCAACTGCAAAACTTCCTGTGTAAATATTATCACCTACTTTAAAAAAAAAATCATCTACAATAAACCAACAAAAAAACATTTAAAGCTTTATCTTAATTAGTAGGTTTTCCATATCAAAGAATAGAACTGAATTCTATTGAGAATAAACAATCAAGGGCAGAAAACAAAATTAGCATAGCTGTTTGAATACAAGCCATTCCACACACAGAGTAACAACGTACATACAAGAAATAGTGAAGAAATGAAATCAAATGAAAATATTGTCCTGGTTAGTAACCAAGCAACATGCTTGGAATAATGACCATCCAAGTATAAAAAATTCATTTTAGTGACCAATGCTCACACATGGATTTTAAAAGTCGAGTCTGATTGTTCATAAAAAAAGAGTAGGGATATAGAATGAACCTATGGAGATCTTTTTGCATTTGTGATTACACATGGTAGTCATAATTATTCGTAAATTTTACGCTGGCTGTTGACTACTTAACGCAATCCTCCACTTTTCTTATCTAGGACTTGGGACCTAGCAACAATAGTATGACTTAGAAAAATTAATACAAATGATATCTTTTAAAGAAATAGTTTTTATTGGTGGGGTTAAAAGTATTCATGGTAGCGATGAGATTAGAGCTACTAATGAAGGTGCTATGACCATATTAACTTTTTCCCAACCTTATGATTTTGTAATTGCTAAATAGTAAATACCTAATTTAAGAAAAAAGATGTTCATCTCATCACTTACAAGAATGGATATAATAAAACTTAAGATTGATTTTTTTAAATAGATCGTTTAAATTGCAAATATTGTAAATTTAGTCCGAATGAAAGTTTATGTACCGCATCGCTTATTAGTTTTGGATTTTAAGATGAAGAGGCAGAATATGAAAAATAAAGTATAATGTTATTCTAGGAATAAATGCGACATTTAAATAATATTTAAAAAATATTTTTTTAGAATAAGATTCAAGATCTTAAAATTTTGACAGTGCAAGATGAAACTAATGTTATGCGGGAAAAACAGGTAGTAATATTAAGAATATGCAAAGGATGTGTGGAAAATTCAAAAGAAAAAACTCATAATAGTAACAATAGTTGATGGTGGAATCAAAATGTGTAAGAAAAGATTAAAACTAATATTTTTTATAAAAATTAAGTTTATGTGTAAAAGCACAAAATTTTTAAAAAGATATAAAGAGGTCTGTAAAAAATTTAGCTTTTAATGATTAATATAATAAATTAGATACTAAGATGTCACGACCCGACTCGGATGCTTGAAATAACGAGGCAGAAACGAAAATCGGACGGTAGTAAATTTTTTTATTCCTTTTGATAAGTAAAATAATATAAAGACTTCTCTATCCAACTAAAGAGACACTAATACAAGAAATATTCCATTAAATCTATTTTTTCCACTAATCAAGGCTAATAATTCCATCAATCATAATTTAACTATTTTCATTGATGTGACGTCTTTTATAAACATACTCTTTTCTTTTTTGTCGTTTCTATTTCTTTGGAGATCTACTTGAAACATTAATTTAGTGGGTTGAGTTTATCATGTAAACTCAGTGAGTAATCATTATCAATCATAAAACAGTAACACTGATATATATATATATATATACTTCTTTCTTTCTTAATATAATATCCATATACATACATATTTCATGTATTATAAGTCGAATAATTCATATAAGTCATTTTATTTATATTCAATCATAATTGTTCATTTCCACGTAACATTTCTTTTAACAAATTTGACATTTAATTCATTTTCATAACCATTTCATTGTACAGAAGCACCATATAAATATACCAATTAAGGTATAACCATTTTCATTTCCATTTTTATTTTCGTTTCCTTTTTCTTTTAACGTGCATGGGTACATTACTTTCCCAGCCAATATCATACGGGGGTGAACTGTAAATTTGCATGCATATCGTTTTCTTTCTTTTTATTTATTTTTCTTTCATTCATATATACTTTTGATATACATATATATATATATATATATATATATATATATATATATATATATATATATATATATATATATATATATATATATATATATATATAAATGCTTTCTAGCTTTACTTTCCATTTCTCTTATATGTATTCTCTTTACATACCTTTTCTTTTACATATTCGTATTTGTATATACATTTGTTTATTTCATATGTAACAGTTTCCAAAAATAAATCATAAATCTTAAAACGCTTATATAACATATTTCTTTCAAAATGAAATAGAAAAATTCAATAAAGAGAAATTCTATAAATACGTACTTTGATTCTTCCAAGTCCTCGCTCATTGGCACAACCTAAAGGATACATTATCAATTAAATTTATCATTTCTTCAATTAATTTTTCATAAATATTCATTTCATTAATGCTTACCTCAAATCTTAATTTTTTATTTCTTGAAGAATCAAAATCCTATAATTTTATCTTTTTCTTTCTAAAATCATACAACATAAATTTTTATAAAAATATGATTTAAATAATAAAATTTAATAACAGTTACACGATAAAAAATTCACTTACGATGAGAATTTTCCCAAAAATCCTTCATCTTTCACTCCCAAAATTTCTTCTTTCCCTTCCAATCTCTTTCTTTTCCCTTATTAAAACATCACTTGCTTTAGATGAAGCAAAACAAAGAAATTTATACGGAAATAGAAAGAAAAAACTCAACAAACCTTCTTCCCTCTTCCTCTGGTCGTTCTTCTCGTTCACTGAGATTTCTTTCAATTTACCAATTCTTCAACGATAAGAATGAAAAGGTGTTGGTGATTCTTATCCCTAAACACGATTAATTGCTAAAAATGACGAAATAAACTCTACAATCTCTTTTGCGCACTCGTTCGTCCGCTCCCAGTTGCATCCATCTCATCTTGCTCGTTTCTGTTCACGGAATTAATACGTGGCAAGCTGGTTCAATTGAACAGGCCGGCTAAGCCGGTTATAATGATCTCTCTTCTAAAAATTTCATCCTAAAAATTTAAATCAAGTATTAAAAAACATACCTTAATTGAATAGATGTGGATATTGAGCTTTCATTTCTGCTTCTCTCTCCCAAGTAGCATCTTTATCTAATCCATATCTCCATAAAATTTTCATAAAAGGTATTGTCCTCTTCCTCAGGTTTTTCACATTATATTCTAGTATTTTTTAGGTTCTTCAACATATTTCAAATCAGGCTGCAAGTCAATTGATTTGGATTGGATTCTCTTTGACTCATCTAACACAAACTTTCAAAGTACTGATATGTGAAACACAACATGAATTCTTTGCATATGCACTGACATATCCAATCTATAAGCCTTATTTCCAATCCTCTCTATGATTTCAAAAGGACCCATGAATCTTGGGCTCAATTTTCCTATTTTTTTCAAATCGTTCTACACCTTTCAAAATAAAAATTTAAATCTCAATGACGGAGGAAAGAGTAGTGATTTAAATTATTATTTAGAATTTTTCTAATTGACAAAACAATAGGTGATTGTCAAATAGAAAGAAGAAATCTTATGGGAGAGACTCGATTCAAAGAGAAAGAGAAAAAGGCTTATTGAGGTAATTAATTTTTATAAATTTAGATAGTTGCAATAGATTATGAAATTTAATTTAGATATATTAAATTAGGAGTCAATATTTTAAAGATAATATCGGACGCATTTGAAGTTTTCCTTAAAGATCAAATTAATTCAGAATATTTTGAAGATGTTTTATTTTAATAAAGTTGTTAATGCAAATGGGTGTTATTTGAATAGAAAGAGATTTTCATAATTGAGTTGGGAAGAGTATTGAAGTCTATATTAAGCTCGAGAATTGGAAGGGAATTAAAGCACGAAAATAATCAAGTGGGTAATTTCAATTGTGTTATAGAAATTCCAAATTTCTTTATGTTATTTCAATTTCTTTTTATTTATTATAATTATTGCATGATTATATTATTCTGTTGTTGAATGATTAGCATATAAATGAATTGACTAAGAAGAATAGAAGAAATATAAATGTGAAATATTCGCTATATGACTATTAAAGAATACTGTTACATGTTAAAGTATTTGATATATTAAATATTAAATATACAATCAACTTGAGACTGAGTTAATTACTGAGGTTTATAGTGTTATATATATAAATATATAATGTCTATACATATTAAAATAAAAGGTGAAGAAAAATAAAATACTGAACAATGATTTAAATGGAAATGGAAGAATTAAAAAAAGAAAAGGTGCATGCATGCAAATTAGAAGAGTTCACCCCTATATGGAACTGGGTGAGGAAGCAACGTAACCAAGCATGACGGGGACATCAGATCATGGAAGGTTTATCAGAGACGTGGTCGTCGATCTACGGCCACGATTGAGTCATTGTATTTTTGATTTGTTTTATGTATTTTCTTATTCATGATGGCATATTGTATTTGCTTTATTAGTTTTCCCGTTATACCTTTTTATTAAGGGAGATCGTATGTAAGCCCTAGGGGCATTGTGATCCTTTATATTTGAATTATTATAAAAGGTTATTTATAGCCCCCTTGTTCTTCTTTGCAAGTTAATGAATGAATGATAAGTTTTCTTCCCTTTGATTTCTTTGTGAAATCGTATGAACGTATGAGAGAGAAATATCTAGGAGAGGGAGATCGGATCACCCACCAAACTTGGAGACGGCCGGGTTTGTGGTTCCTTATTTTGTCTTCTCATTAACCCCTTCTTCAATTACCTAGCCGCCGACCAAGGTCCTCCCCAATGTTTAAAATTGCGTATTCGGGTATTGAGGCGTTTTTCATTTGTGAGGCGAGGCGTAAGCCTCAAGGCGTTATGAGGCGTAAGCCTCAAAATCAAAAGATCGCGTAAATATAAAATGATAAATTTTTTATATACTAATGAGTGAATAATATAAAACATAAAAAAACATAAGATATGAAGTGAGATCAAAATATCCCAATAATAAGACAACATGAAATATAATTCAACTCAAAATTCTATCTTTCTCAAATCCCATGATTCTTTTCATTAACATATAATTCCAATTTTCAAAAACAAATAGCAATGTCATATCACATAAGAACTCATAAATCATCAACACTGTCATCACAAAGGGGTTCTTCATTTGAATCATCATTATGATGAGCTGCTCTCTCCCCTTCTTCCCCACCTATAGAGTCCAATGTCGGGCATTTACTTCAAAATTTATGTAAGTTTTAATATATATAGCATGAGGCGTAAGCCTCATGCCAGTGAGGTGAGGCGGGCCTCAATCAAGTTGAGGCGCAAGCCTCATAAAAAAACTTGAGGCGTAAGCATTGAGGCGTTTTTTACTGGAATTGCGCAAAGGCGGGCCTTAAGGCGAGCCTCATATTGCGCAATTTTAAACCATGGTCCTCCCAAAACCTTGTCGTCGGTCACTTAACGTCCCTCCACCACCACCACATAAGTTCCTTTCCATTGGCTAAACCCAAACCCCACCCCACCCCCCCTTGCCACCCGACCCCTTCCCCCACATCCCCACCCACGGTTTCCACCCAAACCGCCAACCCTAGCCCCCTTAGCCACTGCCCCCATCACCTCTCACCTCTTTCTTGGGTTTCCTAACTTGGTTGGAGTAAATTTAAGATCAATTTGAAATCCAAATCAATTTAATTTGAAATTCAAATTCTTTCCTAATTTAACTAATCTATTTTAGGAAAGTTCTTAATTTAAATCTATTTGTGATGTCAAATTGGATTTGATTAAATACGTTTCCTAATTCCTAAACCCAAATTAAGAAGCCTTAATCTCTCTCATTAATTGTTCCCCTTAGCCATCAATGCCGCCGGCCCGCCCTTTGAGGTTGGAATTGGAATTCTTTCCTAATTTCCAATCCCTCCCTTTGGAAACGTTTCCAAATCCCTTGATCCATCTTTGGCCGAAATTTTCAAAGATCCTATTCTTTTATTTACTTTCCAAATCTTGACAACAAGATTGGGAAATAATTCCTTCATACACCCCTCCCTCCTACCCGCCCCCTCTCTCTCTCTCCAATCCCCTTCCCCCACATTAACACTGTGGGCTCCGAAAATTCGACCCCGGTATTCGCCCGCTTTGATGTTTTTCTTCGGCGATGGAGTTTTAACAGATTTAAGTGTCGAGGTAAATTTTGGAAGGCAGATGGATTGTAGATAAGACACTACCCAGAGATTTCGCCCTCATTTTGCAAGGACTTTATGATCTGAGTTCTGGTTTCTTATAGGCGCAAACCTCTATAGTTAATTACCCCTCCCGATAAAGAGAGAGAACTTTCGATTAAGGCTAGTCATCAATCAGATACGTAGGGATACATACATCTGGCATATAGTAGTAGCATGAAGTTGAATTTGGGAGGAATGGTTGGAGAATTTGATAATTTTGATATTTAAAATGGAAATTTCACCATCTAACACTTAAAGCGGATGGTGTGGGGGATGGATGATGGACCCGATCAAGATCCCATGGTTCCGTCGTCCCGGGCTATCATGGTCCCTGGTCTACTTAGTAAGAGGTAGTCGACCCAACCTGACAGAAGGATCTTTGTCGGCAGCCATGGGTTGCTTCGTCCAAGGGGACCTTATAGACCTGGGGTGAATATTTGTCTAAGGGGACAAATTTGAATCCACCTTAGCTAACAGAGGGCTTTGTGCCCTATCGATTATATCCTATTAATTCATATCTCAAAGATTTGATGCCAATAAGGAACGTAGTGGCTCTGGCCATAACCGATATTTCATGGTGTCATTTGGCGGCAAAACCACTTAAGTTCAGAGGGCCCCGGGTTATAACCGTTTATCCTGCGATGCCATTTGGCGGCAAAACCGCCGATTAGAGGACACGTACCACGTCCTTACTGACAGGAGATTGTTTGACAATGGATCATAGTGATATTTTTCACCAGGCATTAGTTCAATGTGAGCTTAAGTAAATTTTAATTTGTCCACATTAGCAAACTGTTGCGGATGGTGGATGGATTTTGCTTTAAATATTTGATGGTTGAATTTCATTTTAAATATCTTAGACTTTTGGGAATTCTGGAATTTGGATTTTTGGGAGCTTTGAATTTCGGATATATGGGTGACATTTGAAATATTTATGATTAACCCCTCCGGATGAGATCTTCGCTCAACATGACCATCATCGTGGTGACCTTGAGGTCACTTGAAAAATATTTGAATTTGGTGGAAGTTTGAGGATATTTTGAAACATTTAGAATTAACCCCATCCGATTGAGATATACACTCAACGCATCCATCAACGGGGTGTGGGGTCATTCAATGACTAAACCTTGTCGACCCTATCAGCTTGCCGATAGGGGATCGGGTTTCGTAGACTTCACGCCTTTGTTTGTGAATTTCCTTTGTTAAAGGCCTTGAAGGCCTAATATGAATGTACAAAATAAATATTCCGGTCAATTTCGTGAACGCATATTTATCCAATTATTCGAACTCTGTCTACTTCTATTTACCTGCTTAGGAGGATCGAGTTTCATAGGCTTTATGCTTTTATTTAGTGAATTCTCTTTATTATAGGCCTTGAAGGCCTAATATGAATGTATTAAAACAAATACACCGGTCCCCATAACCATGTATTTGTTTGAAGGTTCGAACCATATCAACTCCTATTGATCTGCATAGAATGATCGGGTTCAAACTTGAATTCACTTATTGACCCGCGCAACATCCCTATGTGTCACGTGTGTACCAATAACACGCTTGTCGGGGCCCATGCGGGTGTTTGGGGGCATTTTGTAATTATTTATTGAACCTTGTCGACTCTTATTTACCCGCTTAGGAGGATCGGGTTCAAATTTAATAACCCGCGTAGCATCGCTAGACGTCACGTGTGTACCAATAACACGCTCGCCGGGACCCATATAGGGTTTTTGATTTTATCGATGAATCTTTCTTATAAAGGGCCTTGAAGGTCTAATATTAATGTATAAAATAAATATCTCGGCCGACCTCGTGACCGCATATTTATTTAATGATTTGAACCATGACGAGAAGGATCGGGTTCGAACTTAGATTCATCATTTGACCCGCGTAGCATCATGGGCGTCACGTGTATACCAATAACACGCTCGTCGGGGCCCATGCATGTGTTTGATTTTACTTGCCCCTTTCGTGTACGTATGTGTATACAACTACGGTGCACATGTTGGGGTATTTTGAAATGTTTGAAACTGTACAAGTAACTGCCATTTAAATGCACACGACATTCCATTTGAGAATTAGAACATGCCTTCTGTCCACTTGTATGAGTGTTGTGGATTCGGTGGCGGGGCGTAGCAACTTCTGGATTGAGTTGCTCGCCGCTTTGCACAGGTAGACTATCGTGCACTACTTGCTTTTTGCAGGTGGATCGTAGTGCACTAATGTTGACCTCATTTTTATATGAGGTCAGCATGACCCATTCAATCCTCAATCAAACATTCAATCAACATTTAAATCCAAGTAATAATCATCAATCAATGATCAACTACCATTCAATTAATCAAAGTTCCAATTAACTTCCAATCATCCAACTTTCGATCTACATTTTGATTAATTAACCTTTCAATCATCATCGCCTACGATACAACTTTTGATCGACCTCGTCAATCTTCCTTAAAATCAAAATTGAATCGCATACAAGTTAATTAAAGTCAATTTGATCATACGAACTAGATTTGATGACGTCGAATTTGTTCGACTCAATTTAAATTCTACTCTCCTTGACAGATTCGATAAATTTAATTTATGGTATCCCGACTCGGTTCAAATGCAAATTAATTTATTGACTTTAATCAACTCAATTTAATTTATTCTGAATCGAATCGACTTTGATAATTGCACATTATTTTGACCCATTTACATGAAAAACTTTCGGATAAGTAATTGGGCTTGTCAATCTTGGCATTCATTCAATCATATCATAACCGTCCAATATAAATTTGTCAAGGGAAGCAAGGCTTTTAACCCTTTGATTTAGGATTTCAAAGGGTATGATTGTCATTTTGTTTTAGCTTTTTGACATATGACACGTTTTAAAGTGATTAGGGAAAGTGGCCACTTGGACGTTTTTACACAACTCCAAGCCCTAGCAAGAGATAAACTCCTCGCCTCCATTCCCATAAGAAGCCGCCTCTAAGTCTCTCCTGATCTTCCTGACCGGAGATCTCTCACGGGAGAACCATTCTTGGAGAGCTGCTAAGGCCGACCAATGTCTCTTGGAGCCATATACCTTAAGATCAGTCCTTCTGCTCACTACTCCAAGCCCTAGCCGAAATGATACAATCCCTCTCACGACCCCTCTTCCCTGCCAAGTTCGATTTCCCTTTGCTCTTGTTAAGGCCGAACCAAGCAAAAAAAGAAGCAGGATCGAGTTGCTGTTGTAAAGCCCGAATTTCGTCATTTGAGTGCGTCGCACGTATATCGATGCGCCGCGACGAACTTAAGTGAAATTTCGATGTCGTCAGAAATTGACGAAATAAATTTCGTTAGATTCGTCTCGAAATTTCGAGCGAAACGATATAAAGAACTTATATTTAATTTCGCTTGGTTTTGGAGATATAAATTGCCGAAGAAGGTTTAAGTAAAATTTTTGCTAAGTTTCCCCTTTTACCCTTAGACCCTTTAAGGAAATATTAGGGAGAAAGGGCACATGCGTAAAAATGCTACATGGAAATTTCATTAACTCCATTTCACGCCTAAGGGACCGAAACATTCGGTCCCTTGTTTCGTTTCTTTCGGCCGAACGAGAGAGAGGGGCGACGGGAGAGAGAGGAGCGGCGGAACTTCATCCCGAGCGGCGATTCCGGCGAGCTTCTTTTGGAAAAGCGTCGGGTAGGCCTAGGGAAGAAGAGAGGTAAGTGTATATTGCAAGAAACTTTCCTCTTTTATGAGATTTTTCTTGGAGAAAAATTTAGGGTTTTACTTTTTGTTGGGTTTTCTTAGAAAAATGATAGGACTTGCTTAGGAACATGTTTCTAAGTCATAAGCAAGAAGTTTTCTTAAGAATAAACTTAAGTTCCAAATTTAGGGTTTTGTGGAAAGTTTTCTTTTGTTCTAGAATTGATGTTATGAGAGATTTAGAAACATTTGTAGCTTGAAATCCAAAGTTTTGTTTTAGAGATTTTGGAATTTCACTTTAGGGCATTTCCAAAAAAAAAAAAAACAATAATTGTAAGCTTAGAGTTAACCCAAATTAATTCTAAGAGACATGGGAAGTCTCTAATGAAGAAAAAAAAGAGGAATTTGAAAGAAAAGAAAATTTTCCTAATTTTTATATAATATAATCCGAAAATAACAATTTATTTTAAATGAAATAAATGATTTTGGAGAATTTAATGCATGTGATAATATTTGGAATTTCTTTTCCCTTAGGTTTGAATAAAAGAAAGTGGTAAGAAGTGCGAGGAAGTGTAGCGAAAAAAAAAGGCTTATGTGTAAGTGACCCTACATTCTAGAGAACATGTTCATTTTTTTCTTATGTATATAATTCCTCATATCATTGTTATATTCAAGTTAGCATACAAGATAGAAATTTTATTTTCATATGCCTATATGTCATGTTCACATATTCATTTAGTACTTAATGGTTTAAATCATATGTTATGTTATTTGGAGAAAGCTCTATAGCAATTCATATGAAATCATGTGCAAGAAGTGCATCTTCTTATCTTCATGCTTAAATCTATCATACATATGATTCATAGTACTCTCTTATCTATCTTGAGATATATGAAATGTATAGCTTGTGATTGTTGATGACAGAGTACCAATATGTGGCTCTTGGAGCAAATACGGCCTTTGAGGCAATATGAAAAGAAAGGAAAATGATATGGCCATTAAATGTGTACTTGATCAGTACAATTCGGTGCTCCGGGACGGATGTATATGATATGAATAACAAAATAAGCATATGATTACATGGATCTCATGTCTTGCATAAATCTCATGTCAAACATATAGTAAACATAGTACATTGCTTAAGACATACACTAGTACATGTTCTCAAACTACATATTATTTTTTTATATGCACATGAACTTTAGATGTAGTTGTCATTTGCTAAGCGTAGCTCACTCCCTAGTTTTGGGAATTTTCAGGAGGACCTGGTAGAAGAGATGGCTGACAACCCGAGGTTTACATATAGTCGTCGTACCCCGGGTGACAGGTTCATAGTAGTTTTACTTGTTGTAGTCTCTTACTATAATTTTGGATGGCTTAGCATGTTGGTTGGTAGTTAGCCATCTTGTTTATTTTGAAAACACTTTTTGGAATGAAAATAGAAAATGTTTAGAGGCGCTTTTTGTCTTTGAAGATTTCATTGAATAGTATGATTTACTTGAAGAAATTACCACCTTGTATATGAACTTATTTTGTGATGGTTTCTAATGTTATTTATATGTTGGAAAAAGTTTAGAGGTGCTTAATTTATTTTGATTAGCTAGAATTGAATGGAATTGTTGATGAAAAATAAATTTACATGTCCGATCTCGTTCCCGCCTCGTATCCACGAGCTAACCGGGCCGGGTCGTGACAGCTGTTGGATCTCCACTATACAGAGAAAATCGGCTACAAATTTCAGCCATTAAACAAGCCCTAGCTGCAGCTCATATGCCTCCTTCTTGACCTCTCCTAGGTCTGGTTGCTTGAAGGAGTGGAATTCTTGGCTGTATGCTTGCTGTTGTTGTTCAAGGAATAAGAAGGCATTGATCCTATGAGATTCTAGCGTCAAAGGGGAAAAGAAACCTAACACTATCAACTGCAATCATTCCTGTGATATCAAGAAAGAGCAATCGGTCTTCTTCCTTCACCGTATAAGAGAAGTGACGGTAAGAATCACTTCTTTCTTCTAAATCAAATGTTACACCCTTTTGTTTACCAAAAATCAATTAGCTGCTGCTATAGAGCAGCTTTTATGATTTACTAATAGTTTCTATTAGCGTTCCTATCACTTACCTACAAGTTGATGATTGAGGTTTGATATATCAATTTGTGCAAATATAAAGGAAACCATTTGTTTGATGTGCTGTAAAGAATTTGCTGATAAATCTTAACGGATATTTAATTTTAGTCGCTAATTTCTTATCAAATCAGGTGGAGGATTAAAGTGACGTTGCTTTGTTTTAATCATTTCTGACATTAAACAGAGGGTTGCTAGTTGTCTCCTCTTACTTTAAAGGTTCTTTACTCTAATATTTATTGCATAATTTACCATCTTCTATTAGTCCAGTTATGAAGTATGATGTTGATTTAGCTCTTAGAAAATTATTTTAACCTAAATGGATTTTGACTGAAATAAAGAAACCTTTATATACTCACACGATTCAATACTGATCATATTTGTATGGCTATATCTCTTACCTTTTTGATTACCTTGATGGAAAAAGAAGCCTATAAGAAATTTTTAAGAGGTAAACTGTGTCGTGCTTGAGATTGTCCAATGGTGATCATGAGCTTATTTAAATGGCTTGAATACCCATCTCTAAGAGACAAAATTATTCCTGTCCATAATTACATTTTTTTATATAATATTTTACTAATTGGTTGCATAACCATTTAGTAATTGATGTAGTTTTGAAGGTTTGATGATCAATATCATTCATTGTTTTCTTTTTATATTCATACGTTATAATACCTTGACATACAATCTCTGGTTAATGTCATTTATTTGAGAGCTAGGGAATGTTTGAAGAAAAGATTTGATTAATTCAAGTAAGTGGGGTTATCCTTCCCCTTTCCAATAATATTATGCTGGATTTAAGTTCACGGCAAGTAGTGATTGTATACATTTGACATTAAGTGTGATTTGTGAGCTTTGTTGGGAATTCTACATATGCTTCATATTTCAGTTTTGAGACTGTGGGTTCAAGGGCAAGGTTATAAGCTTTATGTTAGAAAGATGTATGAGTCTTTGGAAAGGATGAAGCAAAATTTATTCTTCCTCCTTTCTTTTGATAAGGTATATGGTGATTTGAATGTGAATAGTTTATAAGAGGAAGTGTCTGGATTACCACTCTCATGCAATCGTTCTCACTTATCCCCCTTATGCTTCTGTTTCTGGAAATTAATAAAACTAAAGATGCCAAAGCCTCTGCAGCATACTTCAGTTGGAGATAACTTCTAAAATGCTGAGACGGATTCAAATGCAGTCTCCTAGTGCACTATTTTTTGAAGAAACATGTTTTTGCATTCTACCAAATAACTTTCCGTTAGCTATGTAAACATATATGTTGTGATGGAGGATTCGATCAAACAAATTTCATGTGGTAAAATTTATATACTTATGGTTAAGTGGTGGTTGGTATCTTGTGATATGTATTCTATTGGCACGTTGGAGGGCATGAACTCGAACTCATTTCCTACTTTGGAAAACTGAAGGAATAGCAGCAAAGGAAGTATTGGGGTTTTCTCTCTTTAGCATTCTATAAATGCACAATTTTGAAGTCAAGATTATTATCTCATCCTTTTCTTGTTAAAGAATGAGAACTTTATATGAGTGTTGGAGGAGTTTGATTAACACTATTGTCATGAATAAGAATTCATTTGTGCAAACACAAGGTCCCTTTATATGCTTGATAGCATATGGTGTGAATGCTGGAGAGCATTCCGTATGTTCTATGTTTTAATTATGAGCACTCATAAGTCTTACATAAGGTGCTTTGGTCATGTTGGAATTTTCTTGAGGTGACCTTAATGAATTTGGTATGTTGTTCCATTGGTGGGTTTGAGAAATTGGAATGCCATTGCCTTACCTCCCTCAACTTTTTGTCTTTTAAAAACTGAGATAATGGTCCTCTTATATCGTAATAAATCATATGTTGGCATGTCATTTGTTGCAGAGAATATGTAGGATGCTTATATTCCAAGATTCACGGATGAGTGGAAGATGTATTAGATATAGTTTTATTCCAACAATAAGTGTATATTCAGATGTTTTGATTAAACTTGAAGATTTTGTATTTTATTTATATTTTAATCTTAGATGCAAACACTATTGTTCACTATCAGAATTTTCTCTCTGATCTTTAACTATTCTGAGGTGTTTTCAGATCTCTCCTACCGCGTGCAAAATCAGGATACTATTTCTTGTATTTGAATGCTGTACAAACTGTTCTTTTAAATTAATTTCCTTAAGTTATCATTGATTAAGAATGTTGCTTTTGGGCTAATGATATCTTCCATTATTTACAGATTTTGAATAGATGGCCCAATAGGTAGATTTGAGATGTTTCAATTTCAATGCTCCACATATTTACTCACATGTCAATTCATAGTAACTTTTATATTTTCATACATGATATTCTGACACCACCTTCTCTCGTCACCTTATTTGCGAGGTACTGATGGAGTCGATGGGAAGATAAAGCAAAGGAGCTTCAATTGCCCCGTTTCTTCTAAACGGGGTGCTACGGCCGGAGTCACCGTCGACTAGCTCCGGTGACCAGGTAAGTTTTCTTAAAACTTAAAAGAACATAATGTTTCTATATTTACCTGTTGAGTTATTTCCTTCAGCTTTAAATTCTTGCAATAAGTCCTGCATTTAGTCAATATATGCTTTCTTCTTCTTTTTTTATAAATTCAAAACCCATCAACATAGCTTGTTTACATTTGTATGCATGTCCAAAGGGTTAGTAACACTGATTCAAACCCATTAAATCTAGTGACATCTTTAAGGACAATAATTAAGGAGGAGTCTTAAAGAACTTAGACAAACTCTAGGATTCACACATACGTCCTTTAGGGATGAAACATTAAACATAGTTAACTTAGCGACATTACACCTTAAGATTAACATGTGCATAATCGATTTAGTCTCAAACAACAATCAATTATTAACCTCTTCCTTGATATTTGAAAACTTAAATATTTGATAATAACTCAAATAAAAATTTATAAAAATATCAAATCTTTCCCAATCAACTTCAATCAACACATATTTTATTAAGTGATAAAATTCAAACCCTTTGAACCCCTTAATCAAACCACTTAAGTTTAAACCTTAATTAAACTTTAAAACCTTCATGAAATTTTAAGAAATCACGTTTAAATTCAAAAACTATAAATAACCCCTCTAATTAACCAGATTTGAATCCTTAACACATTAAAATTAAAATCAACCAGATTTGACTTCAAGTTTAAGAATAATTTAATAATCATTAGAATTTGATATTTAATTAATATAATTAATTAATAATAATTTAAAATTCCAGAGAATTCCTAAACACTTGAGAATCTATCCTTGGGTCATTCATGACCTTTGGAATTGATTACAAGGAGTTTGGAACTCAATTGAATTCAAAACATCAAAACCTCTCTAATCAAGACGATTAAATAATTCCAATAAATGATCAAAACTTTGAAAATTCATAAATAATTCAAAAAAACTCTAAATCAATCAAACTTAAAGGTTTTCAACTCGTCTTAAGGTCTAGTATTTTAATAAAATATTAAATTTTCAAAAAAACATTCTTAATTAAAAAGTCAATTTTCAACCTCTTAATTAAATTATTAATATATTTCAAAAATTTCTAAAAACTCAAAATCACCCTAAAACTCCAGAGATGATTAACCAACCCTTAAAATCAGTAATCAAACACTTTTAATAAAATCCATTAACCCTTAACCCTTAATCAATCTAACTCACTTAATTATATCGGGTACCACTGGGTAACTCAGGCCTACGAGGCTATTAAGTTAGCCCCAATGAAGGTGAAATAAACTTCACGGCCTCGGTGTGAAATAAAGGTGGTACCCTATAAACAATAAAATAAACTTTTAAAATTAATTCTAAATCATTAATATTTAAACCTTAATCAAAATCTCCCTTAAGCCTTTCAACCAACCAGAACATTAAAACAACTTTAACCAATTACCCGATTTAGGATATATCCAAACCACACAACCTGCTACACACATCTAGATTGACCTATTAGGACATGGACTCTAGCTTTAGGTTAGGCCGGTGTTCCTTTCTATTTTTAAGATAGATTGATATGCATACAAAATGAGAGTGGCATCCTAAGTTAGATAACATAGACATAGGTTCACTGTCCGCAAACCTGTGCACTTCCTGTTTGTCAGCCTAGGATTAGGTCCCCAGCCCCTTGGCCTACGAGGTCCCCTTGAATGAGGTAACCTATGGTTGCTAACAAGGATCCTCTGGTCGGCACTCGACTAAGTAGGCTGAGGATACCGATGAACCCGGGACGATGGAAAACCATG
The DNA here is from genome assembly GCA_016618105.1 of Dendrobium huoshanense. NCBI lineage: Eukaryota > Viridiplantae > Streptophyta > Magnoliopsida > Asparagales > Orchidaceae > Dendrobium > Dendrobium huoshanense. The sequence goes on along the minus strand of CM028360.1, from coordinate 2,616,058 downwards.
GGATCTTGACCGGGGACGTCATACCCACTTGGTAGTTTAGTCTTCACCCTTACCTCCTGGGCATTCTCCCGATCTGGTGATCGAGAATATAAGTACCAACTTTCTAATAAAATTGACCATTAAATTAAATATATCTTTCCATCAAATTTAAGCCCAACGCTTAGGATAGGCTGGAGTGTTTTCTGAATTGTTTCAGAATCTCAAAAACACTCCCTACTCCTCTTCCTTTGACTCTGAAAATAACTGCTCAAACTTGAACCAATACCACTTGAAATTCCTACCCTTTTCTTCCTTTGATGTCAAACTTTGAAAATCCAAAATGAAATTTACACCGCTATTTTAATCGAGAGTTTTCGTAGGAAATTCTGATTTCCTATGATGTAATTAACTACGAGGGCTTGCGCTCGTAGGATCTTTAGAAACCCAGAATTGATTTTCAAAATTAATTTTTCAAAATCCTTAATTAATTCTCTTTGGGAATTTAAACAACTAACTAATCTCCCGCTTATACATGTAGATAATTGTATCCACCACAAACAGGACGCCCTTATTTGTGGTCGAGTTGCTTTACATACAAATCTTCTAGTGCCGGCCACATGCATTTGTATTTGTTGTAGTCATTTGACATTTTGCTTGTGATCAATACATTGGGTGTATGACGGGTCTTCCTCACCAGATCGTAAGTGCTCACATTCATTGTATTCGTATAAAATTTTGTGTAGATGATATTTTGCACATATGATGGTCTCCTACAACTCCGCAAACATTTGCACTAATTGCTTGTTATATCTTGTATGTTTGAGTTTGTCATATGTCACTTATTAGATTTTTCTGCTCGTAGGCGACACACTTTCCAGTGGTTTTGCGTGATGTGTCTACTTTAATTAGGGGTCGTACAACCCGTGACATATAAGAGTGCACTATTTTGTCTCTTTTTGAAGACATGTTCACGGGATATATGAGCTACCTAGCTTTACAGCTGGCGTGCATGCTATTTAGAGCACCCATGACTTGCAATGTGACATACATTTTTTTATCTTATCAGAAAGGGTTCAACCACACAAAAAAAAAACCAAGGATGTGTGGGGATTCCTACATGTTTATAATGAACACAAAAGCATTTTGTAGGAAAGGTTTATTTTTTTACTCTTACTTTTACTTTTATCCCCCTTTTTTTAAGATAACTACCAACCGTATTCATGTTTATTTACGCTCGTATTTTTCCTGCTGGTGAATACTCTAAAAGGAATTCAAGGCTAAAGCCTCGAAATAACATCTTAGGATTCTAAGCTGGTGGGGCTCACATGTATACCTTCCCTGTCTTGAAGCAAAGGGATCCTAGGCTGGTGGCCCACAAGTGTACATTTTCTATCTTATAGCAAGGGAATCCTAGGCTGGTGGGGCCCGCGAATAATTCAAGTTCAATGTTATAAATAGAATGGGGTTTCAATTCATCTCATTTCTGTAAAGAGCTTTTGGTGAGGGACTTAAGTGTGTACAAGTCAGGCGCTAGGAAGAAGAGGTTTGATTCATACTTGTTAGTAAACGACTGATTCCCTTAAAGGTTCACGGTATGTTGCATTTTGTTATGACTTGGATTTCTCTTATATTTTTTTTTTCAGTATCGGGAGCCTAGGGTGTCGTGTGTTTTATTTTTTGTTGACTTAGAACTTTATATGAATTTTAAATTTTTTTGAAATTTTCTAAGTCATTGGTTATGTTGAAAATTCGACAGCACTCCGACGTCGTCCCCGCGTAGGAGGCTGGATCGGAGTGTGTAAGGCATTCCCGCCTGCCAAGAAAGGCAGTCACGGTAGGTGTTAAATAACACCATGGCCGCAGTCTCGTTCCCCACTTGTTAACAAAAGCGGTCACGGGGACTTTAAGTACATGTTTAAAGCACAGTATTTTCCCCGCCTAAAAGTAATGACGGATACTTAATTAAACAATTCTTTTACAAATAACAATTTTTTCTGTTCGCTAATAAAAGCGGTTACGGGTACTTATATTTCATGCATACGAATTTTCCTACTCGCTGATAAGAGCAGTCACGGGTACTTAAGTTTCCTCGCTCGCTAACAAAAGCAGTCACGAGTACTTATTTCATGCATAAAAATTTAAAATGCTAGTGTCGGATTTTTTACCTTGTGTGTGTAGTAATCAAGGCGACGACGACGAATGACGGCGACGATGAGAAACCTGCGATGTACAATTTAATTTTTTTTTAAATTATTTGTTCAATAAAATTAATCATATATGTCTTTTTTATTTAAAGCAAAGGCTAGAGAGAGAAAAATAGAGAGAGAGAGAGCTCTCTTTCAAGAGAGAGAAAGAGAGGGAAAGAGAGGATTTGATGGGAATTTGCATGGAGATGGATTTAGGAGGTGTAAGGAAATGGTAGGAGAGGTTTAGAGAGAGAAAATCCCTCTTTTCAATTTTGGAGAGAGAAAGAGTGAAATTTTTCTCTCTAGGAAGGGAATTATGGGAAACAATGGTGAAGGGAGATGTTTAGAATGGAGAGGGAGTCATGAATGTAGTAATTTCTCTCTCCTAAAGAGAAAATTAAGGGAGATGTTTGGAATGGAGAGGGAGTCATGTATGAAGTAATTTCTCTCTCCTAGAGAGAGAGAAAATGGAGGATGATGGGGATTTTTTGTGGTGAGTGTAGGAAGTGTAGGGAAATGTTTTTTTGTGAAGGGTGTTTTGGTGAGTGGATGTGGAGAAATAAAAAAAAAGGATTAGAGTTTTTGTAGGTTTAGAGAGAAAATGTAGGATGAAGATGAAGATGAAGGAGAAGGAGAAGAAGAAAGAGAGCAAGGAAAAATGGAGGGAAATGAAAGGAAATGATGGGAGAGGAAGAGAGAGAAAGAAAAATGGGGAAGAGGAAGAAGAGGGAAGGAAGAAGGAGAAAGAGAATGGAGGATGGATGAAGAAGAAGAAGAAGAGAAGTTACCTTGCTTGGAGGGAAGAGGGAGGCCGGTGGCTTGGAGTCGTGTGAGGGAGAGGGAGTTCGCGGCTCCTTGGCATGAGAATGATCAAGATATGAGAGTGGGGGGCGGTTGGGAGAGAATATGAGGGCTTAAGAGTTTAAGTGAGGGTACTTAAGGTATCTTGGGTTTTTTTTATTTAGAAAATTCTCTTTTTATTTAAAATATCTCTTTCTCTCTCTTTCTCTCTCTTTCTAAAAAAAATTATATTGCACAAAATAAAAATAAAAATTTAATCTTCCATCATGTTGGTCATCGCGTCGCCGCTCGCACACATTGTCGCCTCGATTCGCGGGCCCAAAATTTAAATTTTTACCGATCGGCGACCCCCATCAATATGGGTGCTGATCTTAGCTGTTTATGTTGCTTCGGACGCATCAGCGCTGTTCGTTTCGTGAACGGAGGTCATCTCGGCAATTTTGGGTTTTAGGTCGACACGCGTCGGGAGTTTTTTTTTTTTTTTTGCTCTTTCGCTTTATTGGTACATCAAAGCACCCCCATCAATAAAACCATTTCAAAATATTGCAGTCCTATATCAAAGCACTTTAAATGAAAATGGAAATGGATGCATCTTTATTGGTACATTTAGACGATGCTCCTGTACTAACTAAAATGGAAAATTAATAAATATTAAATGGAAATGAATAAATGAAACAGGATAAAAATAAGTTAAAAGAAAGATAAGTTATAAAAATCTACCACATATAAAAGATTATGCATATGTTAACATTGTAAGAAAGGTAAAAGAATAAACATGTTTTAATTTATCTATTTAACTGTTATATATGAAATTGTGTTTATCCACTAAGTTTACTATGTAAACTCAAACTGTAATACTAAAATTTTAAGATAAATCTTCAAAAAAGTAGAAATGATTGAAAGAGAGGAATACATCTACAGAAGACAGTGATCGAATGAAAGCAAGTAAAATATAAGTTAGGGACTCTTCAATTTTATATAGGATGTAATTGATAATTTGTTTTTGAATTTCAAAGAAATGTTTCAACTGTCCAATTTTTTGTTTCCGCCTCGTTAATTTAAGTCTCCGGGCCAGTTCGTGACACCTAACGCTGGTTTTGAAATTTAAATAAGGTTAAAAGGCAATGGTAAGTCTTGTAACTTGTAAGTCATAGATTTTCCTCCTTCCAAGATAAGTCAATCATGTTTCAAATGGGCGGCGCCATGTTGATCTTAGGAGCACATCTATAAGAGGACCTATTGGTGGTCACGAGCACACAAGTCAGGTTTGAGGGGTTAGATTTCAGTACCTTTTATGGGAGAAAATTTGAGGAGCACGACAGTCCTAAATTCCCTGGGTACAACGCTCATAGATCACGATCTTAGAGATGATTGCATACCTTCCAGCATTAGATAAGTGGCTTCTAGCCGATAGCCCCTCCTCCCTATTAATCTTTGAACTGAAACCACACGGACAACTCCATGAGGCCAGCAGCGACGGTACGGGTTGTGGTTGTATAAGAAGAGACGTTATGAAGAGAAGCTAGTAAAGTTTATGTTGTTTCAGATTATCCTTATGATGTGAAGCCCAACCCCATGCAACATTGTAAAAAGGATTAATTCTACCCAAGAAGTCTAGCATTCATTAAGAAAGTTGTGAGCAGGAACTAAACACCAAGAGCCAAAGAGCTCGCAGCGTGACAATTCTGAAAGCAAGAAGAACAGACTTGATGGAAAAGCCAAGTCAAAATCTCAATGCCAACATTAAGTGGAAGATGACTTTTGCTCACTTCTCAGCTTACTTGTCAAGCTTATGAAGGATAACTTTCACCTACATGTAACCTCTTCAAACAAGAAAAAGAAATTATGCATTCCTTTACTTATCAATACAGCTCATGCATAACCCTCTCTTCAAGCCAAAACAGGAAACCTGATACCATGCAAGGCATGGTACAGATAAGATAAAGGTGAAAATAGTGGTAGGAAAAGAAAGATGATTTTTTTATGATTAATTCAGCAAGAATGTATTGGTAAACTTTCAATATTAATTGGTTTATTTTGACAGGCTGAAAAACCAACAAATTTTCTAGGGCACTAAACCAAGGTTGGATAACTAAAAACCATTTAGCCAACTTGGAACTAATCATAGATATATAAATAGATGAAGATTGCACAACCAACTGGCAGTAAGCATGACAATAAAAATGGAAAGATATACAGAAATGTGGCATACCCTCCTTTAAGATCTGCATGTTTTTGGTCTATCTTAAGTCTCACTTCTAGTGCTACTGCAGGTTCATCTAGGCCCTGAACTAAATCAGTCAAAACTTTGCTACCACTAGTAGAAACTGAAGCTCTGGCAGAAGCAAGTTTGTTTAAGATCTTAACCTGCAGGGAACATCAAAGCATTGAAATTGAAATTGCAGGATGAAAAAAGAAAAGGAAGCACAAAAACTGATGACAAAGGAAATTAGGCTAATATAGTCTTAAAAGAACCTTAGACCACTCATGAGAAGAAAAATGGCGATTTAAAATACATTAGGTAGAGTATTGAAGAGCAAATGTGATTGTATGCAAGGCTCTTCAGAAGGATGACAATATAGCTTGATTACATAACATTACAGGTTTCCAACCAGAATAAACTATTAAATATCACTTTATGTAACAAAGCGCATGGGCCTACCATAAGGTATGCTCCATCATCAAGCCAATGATTCTCCTTTAAAGCTCCATGACCGCTGGTCTCAATAGCCAAATGTGTTTCTTGACCAATCGAATTCTGCAATATTTTTATTTAGTTGAATTGTTAAAAAATAGGAAAAGCAGCATTGCAAGAAATTTATTCTAGAGGATATATGAGACCAGAACAATGAAGATGAAAGCTGATTGATTAATACTACATAACATGGCATCATCGTCATTAGGCCTCATATATTAGATTCAACTTTATAAATAAAACTCCATTTATTCGAAAAATTGATGCATTTGATCAAATGTTGCTATAATCTTCTCAAACAACATCTACCTAAGTCATTTTTGGTCAATCAATTTTCATTTCAAACCCATTCACATTAATTTTATCCACCCACCATAATGATATTATTGATACATATTCAATGGTAGAAGCCCAAACCACCAAAGTCTTCCATTACCTTATCTTCAATAGGTGTAGCACTCATTATCTCTTAAATAGAATCATTATGCTGTATATTCATCTAAATTTTACCTTTTCAATCTATACACTCTCATTTTTTCACACTCCACTAAGCTATTAGCAAGCTTCGAGGCCCAGCACTTAGTAACTTTGACATAAGCCCAACACCTAATACAAGTAATATAGTTGATCAAATTGCAATTTTATAAGATGTAGCTTGCAATTCTATATGAAAGTTTCTGCTCACTTAGTGCTAATTTTATCCATCAAATTCAGTTCCAGAAACGCTGCTCTCATATCTATAATCTATATAATCATTGTATGATAGATCAAACATACTAAGACCCATCACTTTAAAATATAAAATAAGCATCAACTGATTGTCATGAAACTGCGTAGGTTTAGCTTATTGGCCTACAAATCGTTATGAAATATCATTTGGAGTATGATAAGTGACTCAAATAGATCAACTGCCCAAATGAGAAATGTATGGTCATCATACATCTATAAATCTGATGCGTCTTGGAAGCAAAAACAACAATATAGCTAGAAAACAATTACAGGAATACAGATATGGGGGCTGATTTTTTTATTACTACTTAAACAATAACGAAAGATACAATTGATCTACTATTCGAGAGGTAAATGGCTCTCCCACAAACCCTAGCCGCAGCTAGGAAACTTACACAAATCCTAGAAAATAAACTCAGCACATATATGATCATAACCTTAAACAAACCTCCTTAAATAGCCCTCACACACAATGAACACAATTAGAACATTCCTAATCAACATAAACACAATTAGGAAACCTTCCTAAATAGCATAAACACAATTGGAAAACCTTCCTGAATAATTTTAAAAATCCTAAACATCATAAACACAATTAGTAAACGTTCCTAAACAGCGCCCCCCACCCCCTTCCTTTTGATTCCTCCTCCTTACATAATGAATAATAGTTCCCCTGGGCCCCACTCCTCTGCTGCCCCTATTCCCACCCAGACCAAGGGTTGGACCAGCCAAGTGGCCCCCCCTTTGCATATCAATATCACACAAAAAGCAATCATGGTTGTTATTTAAATCTAATAATATTTTACGTCACAAGGTAAGAAAAAGTTTTGCGTACACAATTTAGAGTGATTCATATACATAACTTGGATTAAGAGAATCCTTAACTATCCTAAGTTCTAACAAATACTTTTTATTCATTAATAGTCAATCATGAATGCAAGCCATCAATCCAAATTTATAGAAATAGAGTTGCAACTTCGATTAAGAGAATGCTTAAATGGTCTCACAAGTACAATTTCTTCATCAATACTTACTCATGAATGCAAGCCATCAATCCCAATTTATAGAAATAGAATTGCAAAGATAATGCCAAATAATTTAAATTCAAATATAAGCTTATCTAAAATTTGATATAATCCTAACCAAACATTCAACTTCAAACCAAATCTTATCCAAATAATAATTCAACTTTATTAATTAAATTTAATAAAAATAAGAAAAATTTTGCCAAAAATAAAGATAGGACATAAAGGTCTAAATATTGGTTCGTTTCTGCCTTATTATATCCTAGTTTGATTTCTTGTAAATAACTTATGAGAAACAAAAAATTTTGTAGGTTGATTTGTATCAACCAATTTATACTACATCAAAATGATTTTCAAGAATTTTTTAAGATAAAAAATGAGTAAATCATCTATTATTGAACATAGAGCACACGACAACTTCAAAAGGCTATTTTAGGAGGTATCCCACTTTTGAATCACAAGATGATAATTAAAAAGTGGGAAATATGGCAAAATATTACAACATATCAAAAAACATTTAATAGTTGGAATATCACAAAAATGGTTATTACATAAAGAAGAGATAAAACAATAAAAGTCAAATTACAAACTATTTGAGAAGCTTCTTTTTACTTACCCAATAATTAACTTCCCAATCAAAAATTTAATAGTTGGTTTTCTATTCTTTTCATTTTTCTTACTCCTACTTTACTTGCATTGCTTTATTGATTTATTATCGTGATTGTGTGATGAAAAATATAGTAACATGGATGTTAATTGCTTTACAAATTGCTTGAGAAAATTGATCTTGCAAGTTGTACAAGTCACTAGAAAAATTTAATAAATCAATCTTGTGATTCAAGAAATGTGTGTTGTGGAGAATACTTTTTAAAGATCAAAAGAATCATGATAGAATAATCCTTTGTTTCAAGTAATTATTTTGAGAATTTTGGTATTGAAAAGATCAAAATAAAATTGCCTGTGTTCTTGTTGAGTTAGCATACCTTGTTTGAACAGCCATAACTTGTTTTTAAGCAAAAGAAAAAAAAAAATCATATACATTTACTGAATTTTTTTTTCATACCAGTTCAACCCCCTTGGGTGTGCCACACCTTTCAGGCTTTCAAAAAGGAACAATCATTTCTTGAGAACAAAATCCAAAGTACAGTGCAAAAGCGATAGAAGAGATTTACTATCATCCATCTCTAAGAAGGAGAGCTTCAGAAATCAACATAAATGACCTTGTGTTCAATCATTCTTTATTTATCAATAAAATCATTCCCTTGCTTCTATTTAGTAAATCTCTTTGATCGAGTAGTCTAATTTGGTTTATACTTGATCTTTAGTCATCTAAAGTAGTTCCCAAACTCTATTTAATCTCCAATGTTCCTTTAGGCAAATGGAGACCCAATTATGTTCCAAAGTAAAAGTCTGCTAAAGCAATGTTGGCTAACGGTAGATGCCCAGGGAAATAGAGTTCAATGTAACAATTCAATTAAAAAGTTGTCAAATCCAATACTATCATAGACAACAAATTAGTAACTGATCAACAAATTAGATCTCACCAAACGAATAGCTTCATCAATGACATTTTTGTATCCTCTCTTGAATCGATGATGCTTTCCTCCTTCAAAATGCAAAAATTATTTAGTCTTTCAATTTAAGAAAAATGTGTAGACCAAACGATGACTTACCAAGTTTCTTTTCGATAAAAGTAGTCAAACCATCTGAAGTCACACTGTCCGTAACAATAGTTGTTCCAGGATGCTACGTGGAAGTAAATACCAACAAGGTGAGACATATGCAATTGGATAGTTAAAAGACCAATATCAACACACTTAAAAATAACAAAGACCATACTTCCTCAAGCACAATAGCAGACATCAAAGCTATCAATCTATTGCGATTGAACTCAGAACCAGTAGAATCCACAGCAGCGGATCTGAAAGAATAATTACATTCAGAAGTAGCCATTTTTTACTTCAAAATAGAAAAGGATCAAAATGATCCCTCAACTCATTAGGTAGGACCAAAAGGATCCCCAAGGACCCCAACTATGTTAAGTGACCATTTTGATCCCTCGACTCTTAAAAAACAAAAATAGTCCCACCTTCCAAACTATTGCATGTTAAATTTAATGGGGTTAAAATTATAGGTATTTTAGGAAGTGACCTTTGGAATTAATTGGCCTTTTATGAGTGGGATGTGAAACAAGTGTGAAATAATATTTGAAAATTTATCAAACAAAATAGCAGTGCTTTGGAAGCCAATAAGAACTTATGAGACGATGAAATAAATTTGCTCAATTAATTATTGAATATTTTTATCACTAATATTTGTTACAATATATCTAAAAGCTGTAAGACAATAGTGAATATTTCTATAATTTTATTTTTATTCTATTAGATGCTATCTTTCTTAATAAAAAGGGTTATATTAAGAATTATACAATAGTTTTTCATTAAAAAAAATATATATAACACTCATAAAATTATGGTCTAAATTATATTTTTGTTAATCTGTAGAGCCTTAACAAAAATTTTATAACTATACAATAGTTTCTCAATTAAAAAAATATATATAATACTCACAAAATTTTTTATTTTGTTTATAGTAAATTTCTTTTTTTTTTTTTGCAAACAATGTCTATAAAAATACCTCCCACTAGTTGCTTGATTGAACTCAGCTGATCGTGATTGCATGGGTGCTTGACTGAAAGCGACGACTAGGCAGGTGGGAGTTTAGTGTGCAACGATATGTTCCCGCCAAAAGACGTCAACTCCATGGACGGGTCTCCTTGCTGCTGATGGGTTCGACTTTGCTAGAGATCAACTATTAGGGGCAGAATGTGGCAGAAGAAGCACGTGAAAGAAAGAAAGATAGTTACCTTGACAGCGAGCGAGCACCCTATTAAAATGTCGCGACTTTCAATATGACTGGAAGATAACGTCGTTGAAGGAGCGAAGTCGAACAGCAAAAAAATAGCAAATGCAAAGAACAAGCGATTGTTGGGGTGCGATGTTGCTGGAGTTCAACGTTGCCAAAGGAGGCGAAGACCGGTCAGCTGCAAGGGTTCGACTTCATCGGTAGTTCGACGCCGGGTTCTATGCTAGCCTCCTTTGAGTCGATCTAGGGTTTCAACGCTGAAGGAGTTTGGACGTTGCAAGGATTTTCGTACTGGTTAAAATTCTCGCAATTTTGATTTCAACTCTCTGAATTTATAGCGGCTTCGAAGACGAATTTAGAGTAATTAGTATATACCCTCTAGCGATGGATATCTTCGTTACTTTTTTGTTTTTTACCATTAGAGAAGTAACGGTGATACTATTTTGGTTTGCTTTTAAGAGTTGAGAAGCCAAAATGGTCCATTAACATAGTTGGGGACCATTTTAAAGGGACCATTTTGGTCCTACCTAAAGAATTAAGGGACCATTTTAGTTCTTTTCTTAAATATATATAAACATAAGCAAAGACAATACTAGCACCTGTCGACGTCAGTGTCAAAGATGATGCCCAAATCAGCTTGATTATCAAGGACTGCCTGAATAATTGCTTTCATAGCTGCTTTGTCTTCAGGGTTTGGAATGTGATTGGGAAAGAAACCTGATATCTAGAATAATATATAAATATGACCACTCTGCTGCTATGAAGCGTGCAAATTTATTTGTAAAGATATTACCATTTGGATCCAAGAACTGACTGCCAGATGTGACTGCACCAAGAGGTTCTAGCACCCTCGCCTGATAAAGAGCATTTTCAGAGCATAATAAATTCATAAGTGGACTATGTTAACATAATTGTCATGGAAACAAATTTTCTTCAAACAGGTATAGGCAAAATAAATTGGTGCCAAGCAATCACTGGAATTATTATTCAAGACAAAAAAATTGAGAACCAGGAAACATATATGAGCGCATTCCTATGGATTGTCCTAGGACACACTATTTTAGCTAACACCAATATTGGGATGACATATATCAAATTTACACTATGCAATCTTAAATTCTTCTTGAAATAGAATATTAAGAGAACTTGAAAACTACTAAGATAATACAAACCTACTGGGGGAAAATGCCACCTACATGTAAGGAAATTGACACAAAATAGCAACTAGGCATAACAGATGTAACATTCACTCTAAGAGAGCAATAACGTGTGATTTATCCAGAAGTATCAGTGAGTTGGATGAGAAAAAGGAGCTGTGGAATGGACCAATAAGAAAGCATATTAGAAATACCATCAACTGTTCATTTTCTAATATTATGGTCTAAAGCATATTTATTGTATCAAGCATTTTAAGTCAATATATAACAGTATAGGAGGGAGAATTTTTTACTCTATGAATCCTGAAAGCAAATAAAGGGAGCATCCTTGTTTGAGCTATAACCTATGTTGCACTGATACACCTATTTATGAAGGCATGTTGTATCCGATACACATATACGCCTCCGATACTACACCGATATGTGTCAGATACGGCTTTGTCGTATCCAATTAAAATACAATTTAATTTCAAAAGGACATGTGTATCCGATACGCGTGTCCGTTGAAAAACAAAAAAAAATCCGAAAAAAAAAAAGACCCGTCGTATTTACTTCTGCGGCTGCAAGTGAGGTTCTCTCATTTTCGAGATGAATTTGAGTCTCTTGATGATATGGGAATATTAGAAATTGTTAATCTTTCACTTGATGAGCCTGAATTAGAAGCTATGTGTTGACTCCTTAGCTACAGCCAAAGGAAAAGAGACAGAGAAAATAAAAAAAAATACCTAAAAAATGATTACCTGCTCTTTGCCATGCCCATCCCGCATCCAGCCCATTCCGAAATCTTGCACAAGTTGTATCCCGCCGCATCTACAGTACTCATTACTGTGCAAAACGGCGCCATTTCAGAGATGGCCATACGCAAATCTTGTCTAGATCCCGCCTCTTCCTTTGCCTTTAAAATGAGACGAAGGCTCTACTTCTTCCGGGCTCGCACACGACTTCCTTCTATGACTCCTCTCCCACGACGCTCTCTGGCTTCCGACTCTTGCTCACACCGAAGCCAAAGCCCCATTTTCCGATCGTTGGCCCTCCTCCGATCTCCATCCAGCCCCAATTTCCTATCCCGACCTCCAACCCTCTCCTCTGTCCGACTCCACACAACAAACCCGTCGCTCCTCCTCCGACTGCTTGGGTCGGTCCCTTGCGCAAGTCGAGAGAGAGAAGGAGAGAGAGAGAGAGAGAGAGAGAGAGAGAGAGAGAGAGAGAGAGAGAGAGAGGAAGGCACCAAACCCTACCTCCATCCTTGCTGCCGACTCCGCCTCCCTCCTTCCTGTTCCGATCGGAAGTTACGACATTTTGAACGGAGACAAGAACGGGAGCTCACTGGCTGTGTAAGTAACTTTCTCCCTCACGCGCGCTTATTCGACCAAATCCCGTGAACCTGTCAAGCCGAGAGGGCAAGGAGGGAGTATCTTTTTATTTTATTTTATTTTTATTGTTATTATTATCTAATATAATTAATTATAATTAAATTATATTTAATTATAAGTAATTATGTTAATATTTAATTAATTAGAATTAATTATAATTAATTATAATTCAATTATTTATTAATTTTAATTAATTAATGTTAATTACAATTAATTATAATTAATTAAATTTAATTAAAATTAATTATTTTAATTTTAATTAATTAATATTAATGATAATTAATAAAGTTAATTTTAAATTAACTTTTTTTAAAATTATGATTAATTTTTATTTAATTATGATTAATTTAAATTAATTATGATTAAAATAATAATAATAATAAAATAATGCTTGCCTCTCCGTCGTCGACCCCGAAGGTATAATCTCTAAGACTCAGATTCTCGTTCTCGTCATTTGCGGCGGACCGACGAACCACCTATACGTGCTCTCGTAGCACGGTAGGAGGAAACCCGGTGCGACGCCTACAACGAGGCGGGTAATCACCTAAAACTCATGTTCCAATTTCGGTGTTTGCTGCGGACCGGCGAACCACCTATACGCGCTCTCGTAGCACGGTAGGAGGGAGCCCGGTGCGACGCATACAACGAGGTGGGAATGCCCTGTACACGCTCTTGTAGCGTGGTGGGGAGATCTACCTGTGATATTCGTACGGTTAATTTTGAAGACCCCATACACGCTCGCGTAGCATGGTGGGATGAAAGATGTACGGCCCGGTGTCCCCCGACACCTACCATACACGCTCGAGTAGCGTGGTGGGATGGCCCAGTTTCCCGTAGTTTTCCCCTAAACGGGGGAGACGCCCGGAGGCTGCCGAAATTTGGATTGAAAATCCAAGGACTTTGAATAATGTTTGGACACTAAACTTGTACTCAAATGGACTCGCATTGTGGACCTAAGACGAAGCTTAAGCTTGGACCAAATCATACTAAACTTAACTTGAACTTAAATTAACCACAAAAAAAGGCTTGAACTTCAATCAAATTTGAACAAGAACTTGGACAAGTTGGCAGCATACTTGTGGACTCGATTTAGACTCAAGCAAAACCAGAGCTTTGACATTGAGCTTGAGCACTATAATGAAGTTGATTGAACCAAATTGACTTAAATAAACTTGAACTCAAATAGATTAAATATATATATATATATATATATATATATATATATATATATATATATATATATATATATAAGACTTGTACTTTGGTACTTTGGACATGAATTTGAACTAAAGGAGCATTAACTCAAATCAAACTTGGAAGGACTACAGGGGACTTTGCTTTGGACTTGAACTATAGAACAAAGAGTTTGAACTCAAATGAGCTGCATAAGAAGATTCATGAACCTAAACTTGAATCAAGTGAGGAAGAGCTTGCAAACTTTTGAACAAAAGAGACTTGCACTTCATATGATAATGAAGAGGACTCATTTTGGACTTAATCTTATGCTTAAGTCAGAACTGGACTTTGAATTAATGATTCAAATCTTAACCTAAAGTCTAAATATTTGAAAGTGAAAGTCATAAAAATGATTTCACAAAGAGATAAGTAAACGAATGAAGACTAAGTCTTCAAGAGATATACAAGCAAAGAATTATGAGGTGGAATTATCTTGAATCGTTCAAGCAAATCAATCTACATGCAAATAATCATGCCTATTTGCTACAAACGTAAGATCCAAATGCAGTTGAAAGTATTGAGCCTTGCAAATAATGGGGCTTATACTAAATGGAACTTCAATGTGGATTAGTGATGGCATGCATTATGATGATAAGTTGAAACAAATAGGCATTGCAAACCATGGAAGAATCATAATTGATTGATTGCAACATTTATGTTAATCGTGCTAGCAAATGTATCAATCTCTTATGAACTATTGTAGGAGACCCATCATATACATTAAATGCTACCTACGAGAAAGTGTAGAGGAACAACAGCAAATGCAAAAGCCTGTGATTGGTTCTAGAAGACTTATATTTAAAGAGAGTTGACCACGAAAAAAGGGAGCATGTCTACAACAAATGCAACTCTCCATACGAACAAAAAAAGGCAGGAGATTAGTTAGTCCACCATGAGCCACCTGCAAAAAGCAACAAGTAGTGCACGACAGTCTACCTGTACGAAGCAGCGAACAACTCTATTCAGAAGCTGCTACGCCACGCCACCGGATCTGCAACATTCGTACAAGCAGACATAAGACGTCTATTCCAAGAATACCCCCGCACGTGCACAATAGTTTGTATACACATAGGCACACTAAAAGGGGTAAATGTAATCAAATACCCGCATGGGCCCCGGCGAGCGTGTTTTAAGTACACACGTGACGTCTAGGGATGTTGCGCGGGTCGATAAATGAATTCAAGTTTGAATCCGATCATTCTATACAGTTCAATAGAAGTCGACAGAGTTCGAACCAACAAACAAATATATGGTTGTGGCGACCGTCATATTTGTCTTAATACATTCATATTAGGCCTTCAAGGCCTATAACAATGAGAATTCACTATCAAAGGGCATAAAGCCTACGAAACCCGATCCTCTGTCGACAGCCCGATATAGTTGACAAGGTTCAATCCATAAAGAGAAATGACCCCGAACACCCCGATGATGGCCGTGTTGAATGCAAATCTCAACCGGAGGGGTTCTAAAATATTTTCAAATGCCACCCAAAATCCAACTCTACAAAAATCCCAAAAGTCCAAAAATGTTTAAAATTGAAATAAATCCATCAAAATACTTAAAGCAAAATTCATCCACCCTCCGCAACAGTCTGCCGAGGTGGACAAATTAAAATTTACTTCAGCTCACAAAGAGTCAAATGCCTAGTCGAAAATATCACTAGGATCCATTCTCAAACAATCTCCTGCTAGTAAGAACATGGTATGTGTCCTCTGACCGGCGGTCTGCCACCAAATGGCACCGCAGGATAAACGGTTATGACTCGGGGCCCTCTAAACCGAGTGGTTTTGCCGCCAAATGGCACAACGAAATACCGGTTATGGCCAGAGCCAATAAGTTCATTATTGGCATCAAATCCTTGAGATATGAATCAATAGGATATGATCGATAAGGCACAAAGCCCTCTGTCAGCTAAGGTGGATTCAAATTTGTCCCCTTAGACAAACATTCAACCCAGGTCTACAAGGTCCCCTTGGACGAAGCAACCCATGGCTGCCGACAAGGATCCTTCTGTCAGGTTGGGTCGACTACCTCCTCTGACTAAGTAGACCAGGGACCACGATGGCCCGGGACGACGGAACCATGGATCTTGATCGGGTCTATCATCCATTCCCCCACCATCCGCTTTAAGTGCAAGATGGTACATTTTTTTATTTTTAAATATCCAAACCCAATTCCTATACCCAAACCATTGCTGCTACTATATGCCAGATAACACGTATTCTCTACATATTTGATTGACGACTAGCCTTAATCGAAAGTTCTCTCTCGTTATCGGGAGGGGTAATTAACTATAGGAGCTTGCGCCTATAGGAAACCAGAATTCAGATCATAAAGTCCTCACAAAATGAGGGCGAAATCTCTGGGTAGTGTCTTATCTACAAACCCATCTGCCTTCCAAAATTTACTCCGGAACTTATTCAGTTAAAACTCCCCCGCCGAATAAAAAGAACAGCGCGGAGGCCGGGGCCGAATTTTCGGAGCCCACACTATGATATTTATTTAAGATGATATACAAGTTCAAAGACAAACCACTGAAGAAGCTAATCATATCATTCCTTCTATTGAATAGTTAAAACTTCATATGCTAGACAATTTAAATTTATGCTTTTGTTGTTGTACTAGACAATTAATGCTTACTTTTATTTTGATATTATAAGCTACAAGGCTACAAATGATGTTACTTTTATTTTTATTTTTATTTTGTAATTTCAAATATTATGTTTTGATCGCTTTCTTAATTTTTATGTATGATTTATAAATTATAATGACGCGTCCGCGTCGTACCCGTATCCTGTATTTTTAAGAATTGGCGCGTCCCGTATCCGTATCGTGCCGTATCCGTGTCGTCGTATCAATATCGGTGCAACATAGACTATAACCCATGCTCAGCCATTACAATATGAAAATATAGTGAATGCATTTCTTATGTTCTTTAAAAATCTACAAGACATAAAAATCAAATCAAGAACTTTTCTGAAATAAATCCACATCATTTGATCATAATTATCCCTTTTCAATGATGTAAAACTCTTCCTCTACCAATCTTCACGGTTTTACTACACTACTTTCCCTGACATCATCACAAATCAGCTCATGCTTGCTCAATGTTAAAGAATTTACACAAATATAATACCATTGATGGATAAGATTTTACGTCAGGATATTGAACTTGCAGTTAAACAAGTGCTGCTTTATATACATTTTTGCTATCAACACTAAAGGAACAATATCTTGTAGAACTGATAATAAGAAATAACGTGGGCAAAACAATAGAATCCAACTCACAAAATAATTAAAGGTAAATCAAAGGCCTTCACTATCTATAGATCCAAATAAGAAAAGATTAGTGATAATATGCATGCTGGTTTGGCAAAAGAACAAAAGAGGGGTAATGTTACCGCGAAGAATCCACCAGCACCATTACCCGCATCAACAACGATGTGGAATCCCTCTAATGGCTTCTCTGCAAGATATTTACTTCAGGAAAATAATATAAATTAAACTAACAGCAGGATTGTTTACGTATCAGAGATATCTGATAATCAGATATCAATAAAGACTCCCTCCTTTTAACTCTAGATCTTACAATCTTGAGTTGTTACTTGCAAAGCAGCTATCGAAAATCACCTTTAGTTTCAACAGTAAGAAAATAAAAAAAAAATGGCAATCCAAGTGTATAAGATCCATATATCAAAATAATACCTATATTACCAGCAGCTTGGCGGACGGCCTTTACAAGATCAGAAGTATAGACTGTCATATATTCAATCTTTTTAAAAGATAAAGATCTATCTTGTACGGATTCCTTCAAACTTTCAGGTAAGAACTTCTCATATATAATTCTTGCCCGCTCCAAAATGTCTTTAATGTCAGTTTTACCCAGTCCACCAGTATTAGTAAAAAATTTGAACCCATTGCGATTGTAAGGAAGATGGCTGGCTGTATACAAGAAAGTTTCAACAAAATATAAATAAATTTCTTAACAATTAATCAGAAAAAATACTTCTATAATGAACCCATTGCGATTGTTAGGAAGATGGCTGGCTGTATACAAGAAAGTTTCAACAACAACAACATCAAGCCTTTGTCCCACTACATGGGGTCGGCTACATGAATCTTTTTTCTCCATTGTGTCTTGAAGAAAGTTTCAACAAAATATTAAAAAAAAAATTTTTAATAATTAATTACAAAAAAAATACTTCAATAATTAAAGCATAAAGACTTGAATGGAGGCAAGCATATGTTTAATGCATATTTTAACATATTCTTTAAAGTGATGAAGGAAACCTTGAAAACATGTATGATGCACGTCCTGAAAAATAAAGCAAACAAAATCTAAAGCAACCAAGTTTTTAATGTAACTTAAAATCGAGTAAATTAGTGAACTGGTCTACAATAAAGGGAGTGACAGCACTGGAATTGGAAAAAAAAAATACTGGACAAGCGGTAGAAATTATTTCTATAGAAGAATGACAATTTGCATTTCCAAAAGGATCGAATAGGCCACAGATACTATTGGGAATTTCTTGGAGGAAGAGAGAGCTTCTTGAATGTAGAGGGAGAGAGAAGGGAAGAGGGAGGGAGAGAGCAAACAGAATTTGAATATTATTGCTTGGCTTGGAGAGGGTCCCTATTACAATCTTTTGCAATTATTTATTGACAAACAAAAGAAAACTCTAACCAAAGGTTATAAAAGGCTACACAAAGATATGCCTAAATAAAAAGACACATATAACTAACATGAATTTGGACCAAATACTAACAATCTCCACCTTGGTCTAATTTCACAAAAAAAATGACAAAAAAGAAAAATAGAAGAAAGATCTTGAATGTTTCCCTGCCTTGACCGAGAGCCAATGCTCCACCTGCTTTCATCAAGAACAGTGTCCATCCAAGAAATAGGCCGTCTGCCTATCCCCGAGCAGCTTCCTACCCACACACCTCTCATGCTCATGCTTCAGCACCGAGTACACTCTGGCTAGCCTGCTTCCCAGCACCCGTGTGAGCTCCAACCCGCCACTACGCACGGGCCACCACCCATCTAATTCCCAGCCTGATGCCCGCTTCTTTCGCACTCTTGCTTGCGAATGCCTCCGAGCAATCTATCCCACATGCTCCGCTCTGACTGAACACCAACACTGGCTCTCTTATGCGCGCTCCCTACCAGTCCCGACCCGACTCCTCCAAATCATGGAGGAAGCTGCTTGAATCCACTCCCACAGGAAAGATCCTACTTCCCAACTCCTTCGATTGTAACAGTAAATTCCCTCTTAGCTCCTTCTACAATCTCCCTTTGCATACCAAGACTCAACCAAACCCCTTCATATTCAACCCTATCTTCTCTCCCCCACATCTCCACCAAAAGCCCTGCGTCCTATCCACAGCACCCAAACCACGCACAACAACTTCCTCCCCCGCTTTCGCCCACACTAGCCAAGCCCGCACAACGCACGATGCCTACCCCCGCGTCTGCACGGCACCTGCATAAGTCATCCGCCTGCACGCATCCTGCGACCTACACCCCACACGTTCTGCCATGCAACACCTGTCGCAGACCCGCGGCCCCACCTCCGCTTCGCGCTCAGGCGCCCGTTCTCACAATCCACACGCCCCTGCATGACCCAAGCCCGCTCGACCTCAGCTAGCCTGTGTTCTGGCACCAACGAACAACTCCTATCTCCTAGGCACAATCACGCGCCCAGCATGATCTCCAACCCACTCAAATCATCCGACACGCTTGCCTATGTGCACTCCCAAGCCCGCGATCCGCCCGACCACCTCCCCTTTTTTATCACAAGAACACCTTCCTCCTTCCCCGTGATCACCTCCATCAGGCTCTGATACCAATTGTTGGGAATTTCTTGGAGGAAGAGAGAGCTTCTTGAATGTAGAGGGAGAGAGGGGTAGAGGGAGGGAGGGAGCAAACAGAATTTGAATATTATTGCTAAGCTTGGAGAGGGTCCCTATTATAGCCTTTTGCAATTATTTATAGACAAACAAAAGAAAACTCTAACCAAAGGTTAAACAAGGCTACACAAAGAAATGCCTAAAGAAAAGTACACTTATAACTAACATGAATTTGGACCAAATACTAACAGATACATTTAACATATAATTTCTAGATTGTAGATGTAAATGTATATTATATAATTTTTGGATTGTAGATGTAAATGTACATCATACATGAACACACAGAAAAAGAGAAATCGGCTATGAACCTAACAGGAAAATGTGAGCTTTTCTTATACCTTATCTTTTTAATATATTTTAAGTTTTAACCTACATAAACGGCATACCTAATGCATGAAGCTCCTCCAGTGTAAGGTCAAGGGAGAGGTTGGTGTATGCAACTGTTGCTACTCTTAGCTTTGACCACCAAAAATATACATCACCAATGCTGTACTCATATCAACCATTATAATTAGGTTTGGACAAATCTATACTATTTTGTCATTATTTTCAGTCACCAATCATGTAATTCTACAATTTCCTCTTATAAGAACAGAAATTTTTCTACAAAATTTCATTGTTTTAAAACTGCATGGTTAACTTTGCATTTGAAAGTTCAATGGCTATGAAATTCAAAATTAACTCCATAAATAAAACATTTAAGCATCACTATTTTTGAGGTTTTGGTATCTTCTGATGCATGACATCCCACCAACCATCCTAAATCGGTTCCCAGCTATTCCTAAGTTGATTCATTTCTTTCCCCAATCCGAAGGAAGGCCATACTCTGACATTCATGCACCTCTATCTGTTTATGGAAGTATTTTCCCAACCACAGCCTTCTCCTGGTACCCACCTCTTGCCTAAGGCCCTTCCTCGAGATCTCAATCTACTTCTCCCTCCTAACCTTAAACGTAATACACGAACCCACAGAGGCTCCACCATTTGAAAGTTTATCATACTCAAAGTGTACCCTTAGCTCTTCTTCCAAGTAAAAAACAGCTCCCAATAAAACCCATTAAACTTTGAATCGCATTGAAAAGCAAACTTCCCTGATTTTGACCCTCCTACATTAGTTTATTTTCAAATTAAAAATTTTGTATGCATGCCCTCCCTTAAACACAAATCTAAAACACCCTTTACCTTCCACAATTTAAAAGAAAAAACAAAAATCAAAACCTTAAAATCTTAAACCTAATTCAACATTCTTCATTACTCAAATTTAATTGGAATATCAAGCATCTGAAACGAGGTTCAATGTCTTCTGTAGATGGAGCAACTACTTCCACAAATAATGTTATTCTCTAAGCCTTTATCAATCAATATTATACAAACTCGCAAGGAGGATTAGATCATTACTGATCAAATCACTGCTAGAGTATATAAGTACTTGGTTCATTAGAATAACCAACTTCCTCCAGAAAGCTCTTGAATATCAAAGGAAGAGTGCTTAAAGATGGCATCAGTCTACTTGAAGTGTGATATAATTTTGACTCCCCAGGGGTAAGCTCCTTTTGGCCTAAAAGAGTAAAAGCAGCATATGGACCCAAGTTCAAATTTAGAACTAAGTCCAGAATTTATCTAGATCAGACCAATGCATAAATTTGTATTCATTTTATCTTTGTCAGGCTCGTTCTTTTCTACTCTTAATCTTTCTATATCTAGACAGGAAGTTAGGCCTAGCCCCTACCCATCATTTCATTAAAACTAGTTAGTTGCAAGCGAGAGCCTTACATCACCTGAAATAGAAAACAAAAGAACAAAAACTAAAAAGAAAAAAAATACAATGCTTCTTATTGTATGGGGCTTTCTCAGCATACCTGTTATCATTATGGAACCATCAACCGGGCAAAAAAAATCTTCATTTTCTGAAATAGTGCTGTTGAACATTGCTGGAGTAGAAGCCAATCTGTAAACAATTACTAATGGAATCAACATTTCAAGCCAATCATTTTGCAGCATGATTTTACAATGAAAATGATAGACCGGCCGATTTGATTGGGAGGGAATTAAGAAGTTTCCTAATTAAGAGGGAACTATTTAGGAAGGTTCTTAATCAAAGGGGAATTGTTTAGGAAAATTTTTAATTACATTTGGCAAGAAATTATTTAGGGCAAGAGATCTAATTTGAGTTCAAAATCTAAGAGGGAATTACTTAGGAAAAATGAGGAATTAAGGGGGATTGTTTAGGGAAGTTTTAATTACAATTGGGAGAGAATTAATTATGAAATTAAATCTAATTTGAATTCAAATCTGAGAGGAATTTATATAGGGAACGGGAGCTAATTTGGGAGGGAATTATGGGAGCCTATTTAAGGCTAACTATGGGGTGATTTCAGAGGATATTTGGAATTTGCTAAAATTATATTGTTCTTAGGGTGTTGGGCTCTAGCCAGCGGCTAGAGATTTGGGAGAGTCGGATCGTCCTCTCCAATCGAAGATCCAATTGCATCTTATATTTTTCTTCTTAGTTCCTTCAATAAAAAAAGAGTTATTGTGTGTTCTTCCTAAATTTCTTATGTCGTTCTCTGGTTTTGTTGAAATCACATCCACTTCCTATCAAATTGGTATCATAGCACGATCCGGGTACCTATGGAGGGAAGAAAGGTAGAAATGTTGGAATGGGAGATCAGACAATTGAAATCTGATTTTGTAAATATTTCAGGTTTCAAAAAGCTTTTTTAAGTCATCCATAAGAAGATCGAAGAGAAATTTGCCATCATGGAGATGATGATAAAGAAGCTTCTTGAGGGCCAAACCAAACTGAAAACATCGGAGGTGAGAGCATCGTTGACCGGACAAGAAAATTGGAGAAATCCTAATATAGGGATAATGAGGGAGAATCTAGAGGTGAAATTTTTTGTGGAAGAAGAGGAGATACCATCTTTGAAATTACTTCCAAGGAGGGGAAATGGTGAAAGAGTAAGATTTTTTGTGGAACTGTAGAGTTTGGAAGAAAAAGAAGATAGGGAGAAGATAGAAGCACCAGACATGGTTCACCCACTCTTACAGGAATATCTAGAAGTGTTCCAGCCAATTCATGGATTGCTTCCTCCGCAAGAACACAAGCATGCTATCTTTTGGAAGGACGGAGCCTCACATATCAGTGTTCGTTTGTACCATTATCCCCAACTCCAGGAGGATGAGATGGAGAGATTGATCAAGGAGATGTTGGAGGTGGAAATCACTCAATCTAGTGACAGTCCATTTTTCAGTCTAGTTTTATTAGTCCATTGCTTCAACAGCTGTTTCCTTCAGTCCACCTTGAGGACAAGGTGACACTTTGGGAGGAGAGTATAGACCAGCTGATTTAATTGGGAGAGAATTAGGAAGTTTCCTAATTAAGAGGGAACTATTTATGAAGGTTTTTAACCAAAGAGGAATTGTTTAGGAAAATTTTTAATTACATGTGGGAGGGAATTATTTAGGGCAAGAGATATAATTTGAATTCAAAATCTAAGAGGGAATTATTTAGGGAAAAGGAGGAATTAAGGGAGATTGTTTAGGAAAATTTTAATTACAATTGGGAGGGAATTAATTATGAAATTAAATCTAATTTGAATTCAAATTTGAGAGGGATTTATATAGGAAAAGGGAGCTTATTTGGGAGGGAATTATGGGAGCCTATTTAAGCTAACTATGGGGTGATTTCAAAGGATGTTTTGGAGTTTGTTGAAATTAGATTGTTCTTAGGGCGTTTGGGCTCTAGCCAGCGGCTAGAGATTTGGGAAAGTCGGATCTTCCTCTCCAATCGAAGATCCAATTGAATCTTATATTTTTCTTCTTAGTTCTTTCAATAAAAAAAAAGGTTATTGTGTGTTCTTCTTCATAAATTTCTTGTGTCGTTCTCTAATTTTGTTGAAATTACATCAACTTCCTATCAGAGAACAGTTAGGATGTTTGGATTCAATCCATGATTGTAAGCTCCTAAAAGTCATAAGAACATTTCAAATCAAATATAAGGTTTTAAAACAATTATAGTGCTAAGAAACATGCTATTGTACTGCATAACTGGGATGCGCCAAATGCATGGGCTCCCAACAATGTGAGATTTGGGGAAGGGTTAAAATTCACATCGTTCCTTCGCATTACAAAAGAGGTTGTTTTCATGGGCGGAGTGCAGATGAATTGGGGCATAAAATACACTCAGAATCATCATTCCATTACTGAAAACACAATTCATACTCGAATGGAATAAGCGACTCAAGAACTAACATAACAACGAAAAGATTTTTTGCTCACCCATAATGAACAACATCCAGTCCAGCACTTGCAAGTCCACGAGAAATGGCATCCTGAAGATGCAGCAATAAAACTTTCAATCATACTGAAGGTGTAGTTAGCAAAAGTTAATAAAGATTAATTACAACTTCCAAAATAGAGTTTCTATATATGGTCTAGTTTACTGTTTATCGAGATAAAACCTACCACTGAAAATTGAATGATTACGCAAAAGCTACCAATCAAAACCGTAATAGAATAATGGTATGAGTATCCATATGATTTACAAGTGACGCAGATAATACTGAGTGTGTATTGTGGTTGTGTTTGAATAATTTAAAATATCGATATACTTGAGGTACAGCTAGGAGCCTCTGCAACATGCCAGGTAGTCCATTTCTTTTAGTTAAAACAACAGCGTAGCTAGGAAATGCCAGAGTCATAGACATAGTTACCGAAACACAGGATTGAGTGCTCATCTGAACTGGCCGGTGATAAGGGAAGAAGGAAAGCGGAGAAGGTAACTAAAAATAGTCATGGTGGGTCACTAAGTCAAGGAGGGCATTGTGAATGTTAGAGAAAGAAAAATTCAACTGCATATTATAGGCCTGCAATACTTGTGAATACTTCAAGAAGATTTATAAAACCTTGTCAATGTATTCACTTGTGAATATTCAAGAAGATTTATATAACCTTGTAAATGTTTGGAAGGTTGGTTATTCTCGGCGCCTCCTCCAAATACTTACATCATATACCGGCATAAAAAATTCAATAGTCTAATGTTGGGAAGAGAAGAGAAGATCCAGAGAAAGTTTATAAACATAATAGAATGCCAAAGCCTCAACCCACTTGATCCATAACAAAATTCTAGGACTGCCCCTTAGGGGTGTCAATATTTGACACGACCCGAAACCGACCCAAAAATTCTGGGTTAGGGTCAACTCGTTTGTCATATGAGTCGGGCTCGGGTTCAAAAAATCAACCCGTTTCAAAAATCGGGTTGGGTTCTAGCTGACCCAGAAACCAGAAAATGACCCACTCACAACCCGGATCCGACCTACCATAGTCCCGCTCCGCGCTCGCGACTCGGATTCGCCTCTTCCGGCGCACGATCTCGCCTTCCCGCTCCGCGCTCACGATACGGATGGCCGGATACACCTCGCCCGTGGACCACAACCTACTAGGCTCCTACCCTAGCAGCCTAGCTCACTCGCTCCATCGCTCCTGCAAGACCCGCGCAGATCGTGAAAGTTCAATGAAGGGTGTTAAACCTCGTTGAACTACCCACGGCACACCAAGAGAGGGGTATATAAATTAGGATTTTAAAAATTTTCTTTAAAACAAAAAAATCTTTTTGATATTTTCAAAGAAATTAAATCACCCAATGTAAAGACTAATAAATGCAATAACAATCACAACGATAATGACAATTCAATCAAATCAATCCACTACCAACCACAACATTCTCAACATGAATTTTTCAAAAAAAAAAAATCGCATAAAATTAAAATGCGAAAATAAAGTGCATAAAAGAAAAGTAGAACTAGCACACCAGAATTTTATAGTAGTTTGGTCAATTTTAAATTACGTCAACTCCCAGGAGTCCTCTCCGAGTATTGCGCTAAAAACTATAGTGTCTCTCATTTAGCCCCCACATATAGGCGAAGAAACCCTTACAATCTTTTCATCAACCCGGTGCGACAGAGAACATTGACTCATTTTTCACTCTCCTGATGAAGGCAGAGAACCTCGACTCGTTTTTCACCCTCATGGTGAAGGCAGAGAACCTTGACGATCTTTAACCATGAATTTCTTCCACCCACAAAATCAAACAAGACACTTGGAGGAAACAAGATAGAAGCTTGCCCGGAGTAGCCGTATGAAATCCCCTCACACTCCTCACGCTCAATCTCTCATTTTTTCTTCCCAAAGCTCTCCAAGGTCACTCTCAAAGCTCTCTCTCCAGAAAAAACAACAGCCAAAGACTCTCAAAGAGTCTCTTAAGAAAGTATTTAAACAAGGCTTCAAAAAACTCTAATTTTTTTTTAATTTGGACGTCATTGTTTGTACAATACGATCAAGGGTCGTATACACCATCAAGGATCGTACAGCACAATTAGTTCAAAAAATTGGGATCGTTCAGTACAATGGAATAATCATGGGACGAATTGTTCAGTTTTTGTGTACTGATCATACAGTATGATTAGTTCAATTTCCTTCAATTCTTATAGGATGATCACCGGGACGATTGAAAATCGTCTCTGTCAATCGTTTAGTATGATTTATACCATACTATACGATTAATTCAAAAAAAAAAACAAAGTTCATCCACTACGATATGTGAGACAATCGGATTTTGACTATGACGATCGTCCAATATGATTTATATCGTACAGTATGATTTATCATATTTATTAAACATTGATTTGATTGATTAATTATAGTGATTACTTAAAGTAAGTTTCAAATATCGTACAGTACAAATTGATTGTACAGTTTGATCAGTTTAAAGAAACAAAATTTTTAAAACTTACATAAAATGTTTGGCTGCTAGAGTTTATGTATTAAATTAATAGTACAGTACGATTTGAACCGTATAGTATGATTAGCTTAAATTTATTAATTAAAAATAGCAAATTTAAATCATTTTAAAATCAATTGACCGTATAGTACGATTAGGATCGTACGGTATGATTAGTTCAAAATTTTTAAAAACTTTGTTTCTCACTCCCCTGTGAGTGTGTGCACGGTCACCAAGTTTAACATCCATCTTAAACAAGATTTTGACTCAAGAAATATATAAAAATAAAAAAATAGAAAATACAAACTCTTGAGAAAATATAAACATATTCTACCCAGTATTGAGTTGATCACTTTGCACGGTGTACGGCGGTCCTGAAATGTTAGTGCACGAAAATAAATATCCAATAATAATAGAAGAAAACATTATATACACACCAATAATATTTGTTATCATCAAAATCATAAGATCGGGGTCCAGATTTGCAACAGACCACGATCTCGCTCTCCCGTTCCCGCAGGATCCGCTCCAGCTTTGCCGCTCCCGCATGGTCGCATCCTTCTCGGACTCTCATCATACGCGTCTGCACCCTGATGGCAAGCACTATCGCCTACTCATAACACGCGTTCTCACTCCATCACTCAACCTGTTAAAATTCTGGTTAGCGGGTCAGGTCAACCCGATGACCAAATGGGTCGGGTCGGTTCAGATCTAAACTTTCAACCCGTTTACAAAATAGAGTCGGGTTGGGGTCAACCTGTTTGAACCAGAGTCAATTCCGGGTTCGACCCGAACCCGACCCAAAACCTGATTTTGATACCCCTACTGCCCATACCATAGAAATCGATAATAGTAACACACTTGGTATCATAAACAAGGAAGAAATCGATAATGTCATAAAATGTAGATAAGATCAGGAATAAATAGTATCAAACATCCAATTAAACCTTAATTATTGTCAAGCTTAAATTCGTAAAATAAAAACACTTTCCAAAGGAGGAGACAATTTTCTAAAATAGCATGAATGCAAACCAAGGTTCTTTAAACTGCAATAATAGTATCCACTCAAGGTTTAGCAACGCAAGATTAACAATTAAAAAGGAACAATCAGAGTTTGGCAGCTCATATGTTAGGTCAAATGGAAGTGATAAGGTTACAACAACAACAACAAAAGAAAAAAAAGTTGGAGGCAAATGACAGATCATATTTTGGATTATAACATCAATGATCGAAAGGTTCCATCTTACAAGCGGTCACCATAAGATATACTTGGAATACTAAAGCAGTAAGAACCTACGCCATATTGATGTAGGACTGCAATGCTAAAAGTAATTTGGTAAGAGCTTGCACAACTTATTGATTAGAATAAAAAAGATTAGGACTGTTAGCAAATAAAACGACAAAGTAAAATGTAAGAGCGGTCACTTCCGTTTAGGCTAAGTTGCAAAATAAGAACTTTGATTCATCAAAATAACATAGGAAATCAACAACATGCAAATATAATAGCTTTCAACGAAAATTCCTAATCTAACAATAAGATTAGAAACAATGAAGTGCACTCAATCCCTATGTTTACTAAGCTCGGCAGAATTAAGCAAATACGATCTTCATGACTAAAATCAAATCACAAGAAAGAGAGTTAGACTAAAGAAATACAAGATGAGGAAGAGTGGAAGACCTTCGTCAAGGCTCGGATGTAATCCTCCACTATACGGTACCAAGTTGCTCTTCAATAGCCTCGACCAAAGTGTCCAAGATGCGTTCTACATACTCTTGTAAAGTGTAATCGATGCGCGGGCTGACATCGAAGAAGGTCGAGTGCAAAATGTAAACAAATCCCTGCTCGTCGTAAGCGATGGCGTAGTCAAGCTCTGGATCGGCCATTCATGAATGCTAGATGATGGTCGCTTCCGAAGATCACTAACAAGGTACCTTGAACCCCATTAAAGAGAAAGAAGTTTCTTTTCAACTTGAAGTGGAGATGATGAAGTATGGCCAGCCAAGTAGGTTGAGAGGGTAAGAACAAATTAAAAATCTGAAATAAATTTCAGATTTTTAATGGGGAGGGAAATAGGAATCAAGTTTGAATTTAATTACTAGAGGGGAAAGAGGTGTTAATGTAGATAGAGGGGATTGGAGAGAGAGAGAGAGAGAGAGAGAGAGAGAGAGAGAGAGAGAGAGAGAGAGAGAGAGAGAGAGAGAGAGAGAGGGGGGCGGGTAGAGAGAGGGGTGGATGAAGGAATTATTTCTAAATCTTATTGTTAGGAATTGGCAAGTAAATAAAAGAAAGGATCTTTGAGAATTTCGGTCAAAGAGGAATCATGGGTTTTGGAAATATTTCCAAAGTTAGGGAATTGGAATTAAGAAAGAATTTCAATTCCAATCTCAAAGGGGGCCGGCGGCATTGATTGCCATGGGGGGCAATTAATGGGATAGTTTAAGGGTTTCTTAAATTGGGTTTAAGAAATAGGAAAAGTTTTAATTAAATCCAAATGAATTTGAAATTCAAATAGACTTCAATTTTGAAAACTTTCCTAAAATAGATTTTATAATTTTAGGAAAGATTTTAAATTTCAAATTAGGTGAATTTGAATTCAAAATCTGACTAAAATTATGGCAATATATAATAGAAAATAAATCCAAGAGAGGGCAAGGGGCTAGGGGCCGGCGGCTTGCTTGGGGTTCGGGTAAGGGAGCCGGCGACTAGATGGAGGTGGTTTGGAGAAATCGATGGGTGGAAAGAAGGGGGCTCGGGTGGTGGTGAAAGCTTGGACAACGGTGATGGAGGGAGGTAAGGCCGGTGGTGGTGGGGAGGGAGGGAAGAAAGAAATAGAAGATATAACCACGAACCCGACTCTTCTAGGTTGGTAGGCGATGCACAATTCTCCCTCTCCTAGAGATCTCACTCCAATCTCTCAAGCTCTCATGAGAGTTCAAACAAAGAGAAGCAGAGTTTTCAAATAATCATTCATTAATTCTCAAAAGAAGAACACTAGGGCTTTAAATAGTCTCGTACAAAGACTCGCAACAATAAAAGGACGACAATGCCCCTAGGGCTTACATACGACCTCCCTTAATAAAAGGGTACAACGGGAAACTAATAAAGCAAATACAATATGACATCATAAATAATAAAAAATACATAAAATAACTCAGAAATACAATGACTCAATCGTGACCGTAGATCGACGGCCACATCTCTAATAGACTCTCCACAATCTGATATCCCCATCACATATTTTAGAGAAGTTTGTAGATGGGATTCTGGTTAAAAATAAATAAATATGTATCAAATCTATTTATGCCATTACATATTATAATTTGCTAAGAAAAATTACCATAATTAAATATGGCTGCGAACATGGATATCACATGCTAAAACTGAATGCAGCAGATAAATTATGAAGCACTAAGCTATTGCCAATCGGCAACTTACAATTTTCAGCCTGCTTATTTTAAAAACACTATGCCACATAAATTTTAGCATAAATACTTGTAAAACTCAAGGTGTGTGTAACACGGTTGCTGAAACAACAATAGAAAAAAAAATATATATATATATATAGCTGTGCAAGTCAAGGAAATATGAAGTAAAAAACAAGTTTGTCCCCATCACCTGTTTCGAAATAAATTTTATTGTGTGTACAGCCCATATAGTTCACTAAATGAACATACATGCTGAAAGAACTAGAAAACTAAATTTCAGTTAGATGGCATGAAATGCTGCATGATCTAGTCTCAATGATAATAAAAGATCAAACATAAACCTGCAATGTTTGTGCTGAAATTCGTGAATCATGACCAATTGAAACCCTGAGGCGCTTTGATGCAGTTGGTTTCTTTTTGTCTAATAGCCATGCAGCAAAAGCAGCGCCAATTGCTTCTGAAACAGGCTCCGTTAGGCTGATAGGTTCCCCCTCGACACCCTCAACTGCCACACCTCGAATATCACTGCAGCAATAAAATCAACATTTAATCTTCTACACACATATGTTTTAATAGGAGAAGGACTTATATACTTGTAGTTCATCTTCTCCAAATAGATATTTTGTAAATATAAAACAAAGCCTGGTATTTTTTTCTCCAATGGATAGCTGATTATAAGGCGGATTTTAACAAACTGATAGAGGGTATTTTGTACATGTTTTAAGCCCAATAATTGTATATATATATATATATATATATAATCTCATTACATTAGCCATTTACAACACAGTTAAGCAAAATTTTGCATCATTCTCTATTGTTTTAAGTCAATTGTTCTTCCCTCTCTTTCTTTAAGCCTTCTTGAATAACTACGTACACCATTATTATTATAAAGGCTGGGATCAAATACTTAGTGTTCTGTTAGACCGGTACAGAGAGGACCGGTCCAGAGAGGACCGGCTCTATTCGTTTACGGGAGAAGAAAACAGGCGGAACCAGCCAGGGAGCCGGCGGAAACAGCAGGGAAGGAATAGGTGGGGTCCACTTGTTTTTCAAATTGAATCTTGGAGCCAAAAGGAGTGGAAGCAAGGGCAATTAAGTCCTTTTATGTTATTTTTGAATTGTATGCATTAAGTAGGGAGAAAAGGATAGATTAGGGTTATGTGACTTTTGCTTTGGAAGTTTCTTGTTCTTCTTTGTTGGTCCGGGCTCTAGATCGAATTCTAGAGAGTGGGAGAGTGTGATCCTCCTCTTGAATAGAGGATCCTTGTATATTTGCTATTTTCCTTGCATCTACTAGTAAAATACAAGTCTTTTCTCCTATTTTCTCTCAGTTTTTCCCTGTTTTTCACACTGTTTTGGCTGTTTGTCTGCTGTGGACAGCAGTTTGCGCGGAGAGTTATTGTGAAAGTGAATAGGAAATATTTGAAATCAAGTATTTCCTATCAAATTGGTATCAGAGCAAGTCTTGGGACCAATCGTGGGCTGTTTTTGACAAATTTCGGCGGCTGAAATTTGTGCCGGCGAAGAGGAAATTGCTGAATTTTTTTGGAGCTTTGGAGGAGCGAATTGAAGGGGAAATAAATCAAATCAAGGAGACCGTGGAGGAACGAATGTCTTCCATGGAGGGGCAAGTGGCCGATCTACAAGAAATGATAAAGAAGATGTTGGAGTTTCAAACCCAATCGGCGGCATCTGATGCAAAGGGCCAGCGGCGAAGAACACCAACTCTGAAATCCATCGGGAGGAAGAGGAGGTGGAAATCGTGGAAAGAAGTAGGGGAAGGCCTCATTTGGAGCCTTTCCAGAGGGAGGAGAGAGGAGGAAGATATGGGGAAAGGCAAGGCTACGGAGGCGGGGAACCAAGAGGTGCTGGTTGGGAGCATCGGGAGGGTTATCATGGGTGTCGGGAAGCGGTGTTTGAAGATCGGAGAGGGGATTTTGAAGGGGGGTTGGGACAGGGCAGAGCAAGGGAAGATCGGGAGACATGGGGGGTCCAGGCACATGGGAGAGGGGAAACTATGGAGGTTTAAGGGGGAACGGCGGGGATCGGAAGGTAAGGAAATTGAAAATGCCCATTTTTGAAGGGGAGGATGCCTATGGGTGGATCTACAAAGTGGAGAGGTACTTTGCTGTTAACAGATTGACGGAGGAGGAAAAGTTATCGGCAGCAGGTTTGTGTCTGGAAGGGAAAGCACTCTCTTGGTACCAGTGAAGAGATCAGAGGAGACCTATCCGGAGTTGGGGAGAATTCAAGGATAGTTTGTTAGAACGTTTCCAAACCGATCGGGGAGGAGACTTCTACGAGCAGTTCTTTGCCCTAGTACAGGATGGGTCTGTGGCAGACTGTCGAGAGAGGTTTGAGCATTTGGCTAGCAGGGTGGAGCGCTTGTCCGAGACGGTGCTGAAAATCCAAGGCATACAAGTAAAGGAAGACTTCCTTCCCCTGGAACTGGGGAGTACGGATGTCATCCTAGGGATGAAGTGGTTGCAAACTTTGGGGGAAACCAAAATCAATTGGGGCACACTGTGGATGGAATTGGTGAAGGGTAAAAGGAAAATGGTGATTCAAGGGGATGCAGGACTGACCAAGGCAGGGGTTTCTCTTAAATCCCTAATCAAATCAATTCAGGAGGAGGGGGAAGGCTACTTGGTGGAATTACACAAACGAGAGGGAGTGAGTGTGGAGGATGGGGGAGACATACCCCTCTCTGTGCAGCCCTTGATCCAGGAGTTCGAGGAGGTTTTTCAACCCCCTATAGGGTTGCCACCACCCAGGGAGCAGGAGCACGCCATCACATTAAGAGAGGGAGTGTCGCCGGTCAGCGTGCGACCTTACAGTTACCCTCAGTTTCAGAAGGATGAAATAGAAAAGTTGATCAGAGAAATGCTGGAAGCAAGGATCATCAGGCCCAGCACTAGCCCGTTCTCTAGTCCTGTTCTATTGGTAAAGAAGAAGGATGGCAGTTGGCGGTTTTGTGTAGACTACCGCGCACTCAACAAGGAAACAATACCTGATAAGTTTCCCATACCAGTGATTGACAAATTGTTGGATGAATTGAGTGGAATGGTGATTTTCAGCAAGATCGACCTGAAATCTAGATACCATCAGATTCGAATGAAGAAAGAAGATGTGTCCAAGACCGCTTTTAGAACTCATGAGGGCCACTATGAGTTCCTGGTGATGCCCTTTGGCCTCACCAATGCTCCAGCCACTTTTCAGGCACTCATGAATACGATTTTCAAATAGTATCTGAGGCGATTTGTTTTAGTATTCTTCGATGACATCTTAGTGTATAGCAGAATAGAGGAAGAGCACTGGGGGCACTTGAAGAAGGTGTTAGAGGTTCTCCAGGAGCACCAGCTGAGGGCTAACTTGAAGAAGTGCTGCTTCACACAAGCCAGTGTGGAGTACTTGGGTCATGTGGTATCTAAAAAAGGGGTAGCAGCAGATCAGTCCAAGATTGAGGCCATGCTTAAATGGCCACTGCCCAAAAATCTAAAGAAGCTGAGGGGATTCCTAGGGCTTACGGGGTACTACAGAAGATTTGTGAAGGGATACAGCACTATAGCTTGGCCACTCACTGAGCAGTTGAAAAAAGATGGATTCTTATGGGGGGAGGCAGCTACGACAGCATTTGAGCAGTT
Organism: Dendrobium huoshanense; assembly: GCA_016618105.1. NCBI lineage: Eukaryota > Viridiplantae > Streptophyta > Magnoliopsida > Asparagales > Orchidaceae > Dendrobium > Dendrobium huoshanense. The sequence goes on along the minus strand of CM028360.1, from coordinate 2,582,245 downwards.
GAAGAAAGCTATGACCACAGTTCCGATCTTAGCTTTACCGGATTTTACTCAGGCCTTTATAGTGGAGACAGATGCATCAGGATACGGGCGGGGAGCAGTGTTGATGCAGAGTCACAAGCCCATTGCATATTTCAGCCAGGTGTTGACTGCCATAGCCCGGCTGAAATCTGTCTATGAGAGGGAGTTGATGGCAATTGTTTTGTCCATCCATAAGTGGCGTCCCTACTTACTTGGAAAACATTTCATCGTCCTGACCGACCAACGGAGCCTGAAATATTTGTGATGTAGAACGAATAGGAACCCTTCTAGAAATCTGGAATTAGCTTCAGGTTTTTTTTTTTTTTTCAAAACCTGAGAGAAAATTGATAGCAAGCTGCAGTCTTCAAAACGTGCAAGGCAGCAAAGAAAACACTTTGCTGGAATTTTCTGGCCAGCAAGGGAAAAGCTGTCTAGTAAGCAGGACAGTGAATATTCCTGCTGAAATTTGAGGACAGCAGAGAAGAATTTGCCTACAGGACTTCTGGACAGCAAATTTAGACTTCCAACGGTGCAGGACAGCAGGTTCCACTATTCAAACAGCAGTTTTGAGCATTCAAGTGCTTAGGATGCAAAGCCAATGGCTGAGATTTCGGCTGCAGCATTAGGGAGTAGGAGAATCCATGATTTGTGGAGTTTTGGAGAGGTTTAGTGTAGGAAATCCAGTGGGAAAACCTTGAAGAATTTCAGCCAGTAAGGGGAGACGGGAAAGGTGAAGGGGCTGCGGGATCCAAGGGGAAAGAATGGGAAATTTAATTCTTAAGCTGTTACGTGAAGAAGCTCATGGGATTGAATTGAATTGAGGCTCTTATTTCCTAAATGCCACCTCTAGTTTTAGGAAATAAATTAAAGCCAAGGGATTACAGAGGGAGACGGTGAAAAAAATAGAAAATCTGAAGACTTTCTATTTCCAGAATCAGAGATTTGATTTGGGAAATAGAAAGGAAATAAAGTTGAGTAAATTCGGTTGAGAGCAATGTGGGGAAAAAGGTAATAAATGTGAGTGAAGCCAAGGTGGAGGTGATTTAATTTGGAGAGTGATTTGAGGGAATTAATGTCTTAAATCTGAATTTAAATTCATATTTGAGAATTAATGACGATTGGCTTAAATGGTGGGAGAGATTAATGGTGTCAATAATGCTAATTCGAATTCAAATTTTGGAATTCAAATTTGCATTAATGAAGAGCTCTTCTCTAATTGGAAACTAAATGATTACAAGGGAAGGATTAAGGGAGGCCGGCGGGATTTTCGAATTCAAAATTCTGAGATTTTATTTCAGAATTAATGACATCATTAAATGCCTAATTATTAAGAATGAATTAAGCAATTAATAAATTTGAATTCAAATTTGAATTTTGAATTCAAATCCTTCGTTAACTTAATCCCTCCAATTTAGGAAAGGCAATTAATAATTGGAGCAAAGGTGGGGGTTCTCGGTTGGGGTGATGGAGGGGTTGTTAAAACTGGCAGTTCAATGGGAAAGAAGAAGGGGCCGGTGGCGGTGGAAGGAGGAGATGGGGATGTCGACAAGGAGGAAATGAAAAGATAATGAAAAGAATAAAACCACGAACCCGGCCATCTCCAAGGTTGGTGGGTGATACGATTGCCCTTCTCCAAGGGACTCAAATCAGGAGCCCGGACCCATCCTGCGGCTGGTGACAACTTAGATTTCTCTCATAGGAATCTCACTAACGCTCTCTCATAAGAAGAACACAAGTGTGGGAAACAGATTTTCATATTCATCAACCATCCATTACAATAGCTTAAGGCCCTTATTTATAGGCCATAACATGAGAAAATAGAAAATTACAAAAATGCCCCTTGGTCCACAACAATCAAATAAATTAACCTAGGGGTAAAAATAGAAAATAACATAAAATAGAAACTAAAATGCAGAAAATAATTCATAAATGACAACTTAAATTAGAGCCGTCGATTTACGACGCCTCCTGTGATAGATGCGCCAGATCTTCGTGCCGATGTCCGCATCATTCTCCCCAGGTGGGAGAATACTCGACTCCGTCGAGTTAGCATCACAACTACTGATGTACAACTCTGGACTGTTATTTGCAAAGATTCTCAAACCACCCCGGTTGCCCACAAGGTCAACTTGCTTGTTGCACTTTAGCTCGCCAATTTTTATAGTCACGGGATCACCTTCCAAGATGTCGAACTTCTTTTCGCCTGCAGGAACTTGTTCAATCTCATAGATGGCTTCACAAGCGATAAGAGCAATATTGAGTTCTATGGATACCACTTCTAAAGTTTCATCAACATTCTCCGTTGTAGGAGTTTTAACGAAGTCAAAAGAAACCATTGCTTCTGTAGGAGTTGTAATGGAATCAACCAATTCTTCTTCTTCTTCAGATTCTTCCTTGATCACCTTAGATTTCTCTTTGATTTGCACAGTGAGTGGGAAATCGAAGGCTTCATTGGCTTCCATCCATTTGTCTACTCTATCCATTATCTCTATGTCTCTTAGTGCCTTCTTTCGATCCTTTGATGACGGGGTTTTTGCATAAAACGGTGGGTTAGTCCTGCCTCGCTCTAGGTGATCGAATCGTTCGATTGTTTGACGGTGGAGGTCGGCTAAGTCCGCTTGATCCTCCTTGAGTTGTTGACTAACGGCGTCCAGTTGACCTACCAACCAATTTAAAGTTCGTCCAAGTTGATCTGAGTCCATGCTCTGATACTAAACTGATGTAGAACGAATAGGAACCCTTCTAGAAATCTGGAATTAGCTTCAGGTTTTTTTTTTTTTTTTCAAAACCTGAGAGAAAATTGACAGCAAGCTGCAGTCTTCAAAACGTGCAAGGCAGCAAAGAAAACACTTTGCTGGAATTTTCTGGCCAGCAAGGGAAAAGCTGTCTAGTAAGCAGGACAGTGAATATTCCTGCTGAAATTTGAGGACAGCAGAGAAGAATTTGCCTACAGGACTTCTGGACAGCAAATTTAGACTTCCAACGGTGCAGGACAGCAGGTTCCACTATTCAAACAGCAGTTTTGAGCATTCAAGTGCTTAGGATGCAAAGCCAATGGCTGAGATTTTGGTTGCAGCATTAGGGAGTAGGAGAATCCATGATTTGTGGAGTTTTGGAGAGGTTTAGTGTAGGAAATCCAGTGGGAAAACCTTGAAGAATTTCAGCCAGTAAGGGGAGACGGGAAAGGTGAAGGGGCTGCGGGATCCAAGGGGAAAGAATGGGAAATTTAATTCTTAAGCTGTTACGTGAAGAAGCTCATGGGATTGAATTGAATTGAGGCTCTTATTTCCTAAATGCCACCTCTAGTTTTAGGAAATAATTAAAGCCAAGGGATTACAGAGGGAGACGGTGAAAAAAATAGAATATCTGAAGACTTTCTATTTCCAGAATCAGAGATTTGATTTGGGAAATAGAAAGTAAATAAAGTTGAGTAAATTCGGCTGAGATCAATGTGGGGAAAAAGGTAATAAATGTGAGTGAAGTCAAGGTGGAGGTGATTTAATTTGGAGAGTGATTTGAGGGAATTAATGTCTTAAATCTGAATTTAAATTCATATTTGAGAATTAATGACGATTGACTTAAATGGTGGGAGAGATTAATGGTGTGAATAATGCTAATTCGAATTCAAATTTTGGAATTCAAATTTGCATTAATGAAGAGCTCTTCTCTAATTGGAAACTAAATGACTACAAGGGAAGGATTAAGGGAGGCCGGCGGGATTTTTGAATTCAAAATTCTGAGATTTTATTTCAGAATTAATGACATCATTAAATGCCTAATTATTAAGAATGAATTAAGCAATTAATAAATTTGAATTCAAATTTGAATTTTGAATTCAAATCCTTTGTTAACTTAATCCCTCCAATTTAGGAAAGGCAATTAATAATTGGAGCAAAGGTGGGGGTTCTCGGTTGGGGTGATGGAGGGGTTGTTAAAACTGGCAGTTCAATGAGAAAGAAGAAGGGGCCGGTGGCGGTGGAAGGAGGAGATGGGGATGTCGACAAGGAGGAAATGAAAAGATAACGAAAAGAATAAAACCACGAACCCGGCCATCTCCAAGGTTGGTGGGTGATACGATTGCCCTTCTCCAAGGGACTCAAATCAGGAGCCCGGACCCATCATGCGGCTGGTGACAACTTCGATTCCTCTCATAGGAATCTCACTAACGCTCTCTCACAAGAAGAACACAAGTGTGGGAAACAGATTTTCATATTCATCAACCATCCATTACAATAGCTTAAGGCCCTTATTTATAGGCCATAACATGAGAAAATAGAAAATTACAAAAATGCCCCTTAGGCCACAACACTCAAATAAATTAACCTAGGGGTAAAAATATAAAATAACATAAAATAGAAACTAAAATGCAGAAAATAATTCATAAATGACAACTTAAATTAGAGCCGTCGATTTACGACGCCTCCTGTGATAGATGCGCCAGATCTTCGTGCCGATGTCCGCATCAATTTGCTGGAGCAACGAATGGTGATAGAGGAGCAATCAGAGGTGGCTATCTAAACTGCTCAGATATGATTTTGAGATCCAGTACAGGTCAGGGGTAGAAAATAAGGCAGCAGATGCCTTGTCCAGATGCATGGGGGAGCTGCAGACAGTGGCTGTATCAGTCCCAATGATGCTCGATTGGGAAGCCATAAAGGAGGAGAGTGCCAAGGACGAGGCACTAAGCAAAATCAGAGCTGACTTACTGAAGGAAGAGGGCAGCCATTCAGGATACACGTTGGAGGGGGAGAGATTGTTGTACCATGGGAGATTTATGTTACCCAGAACGTCAGTACACATCCCACAACTGCTCCAGGAGTTCCATGGAACAGCAGTGGGAGGACATTCAGGAGTACTAAAGACCTACAGGAGACTAGTTGCGGAGTTGTACTGGAAAGGTATGCATAGAGATGTGGAGGATATGGTATCCAGGTGCGAGGTGTGTCAAAGAAATAAGTATCTAGCTATGTCACCAGGGGGATTGGCATTACCAGGACGAGTCTGGGAGGAGATATCTATGGACTTCATTGATGGGCTACCCCGCTCGGAAGGATTCACTGTGATTTTGGTGGTAGTAGATAGATTGAGCAAATATGCTCACTTTATTCCTTTACGCAATCCATACACGGCGGTGACAGTAGCGTCAGTCTTTATCAGGGAGATAATCATACTACATGGAGTGCCAGAGGCGATAGTATCAGACAGAGATAAAGTGTTCCTCAGCCATTTCTGGAAAGAATTGTTCAGACTGCAAAGGACGGTGCTAAAAAGGAGTACAGCTTACCACCCACAGACGGATGGCCAAACAGAAGTAGTCAATCGGAGCTTGGAAACGTATTTGAGATGCTTCGCATCAGAAACACCCAAGCTATGGGCTAAATGGCTATCATGGGCCGAGTACTGGTACAACACCTCTTTTCATTCAGCCTCTCAGATGACCCCATTTAAGGTGTTGTACGGAAGGGATCCGTCCCACTTGGTGCATTTTGGGAGTAGCAACACACCCGTGTCTTCAGTAGAAGAGTATTTGGAGGAGAGGAACAAGACACTGGAAGAGTTAAAAAGACATCTGTTGAGGGCTCAACAGATTATGAAGAAACAAGCTGATGGGCATCGGAAGGATATTCAGTTTGAGGTGGGCGAGAAGGTATTTGTGAAACTCCGCCCATATCGACAGAAATCGATCGCCAACCGGAGGAATGAGAAACTTGCTCCAAGGTACTTCGGTCCTTATGAAGTACTGAAGAAAATTGGAGCCGTGGCATATCGTCTGAAGTTACCACCGACAGCGACGATCCATCCGGTTTTTCATGTATCCCAGCTAAGGAGAGCCATTGGAGATTATGCTACCAGTTCTGAGTTACCTGGGACATTAACAGATGAAATGGAAATTGTCTTGGAACCTTTAGAGCTCATGGAGGTTCGTCAGAAAGCAGATTGAGCCACAAAAGTCCTGATCAAATGGAAGAACCTCCCTGACTACGAGGCCACTTGGGAGCCATACGAGCGGATGAAGCGACAGTTTCCTGACTTCCACCTTGAGGACAAGGTGGTTCTTTGGGAGGGCGTTAATGTTAGACCGGTCCAGAGAGGACCGGTCCAATCGGTCCAGAGAGGACCGGCTCTATTCGTTTACGGGAGAAGAAAACAGGCGGAACCAGCCAGGGAGCTGGCGGAAACAGCAGGGAAGGAATAGGTGAGGTCCACTGGTTTTTCAAATTGAATCTTGGAGCCAAAAGGAGTGGAAGCAAGGGCAATTAAGTCCTTTTATGTTATTTTTGAATTGTATGCATTAAGTAGGGAGAAAAGGATAGATTAGGGTTATGTGATTTTTGCTTTGAAAGTTTCTTGTTCTTCTTTGTTGGTCCGGGCTCTAGATCGAATTCTAGAGATTGGGAGAGTGCGATCCTCCTCTCGAATAGAGGATCCTTGTATCTTTGCTATTTTTCTTGCATCTACTAGTAAAATACAAGTCTTTTCTCCTATTTTCTCTCAGTTTTTCCCTGTTTTTCCCACTGTTTTGGCTGTTTGTCTGCTGTGGACAGCAGTTTCCACGGAGAGTTATTGTGAAAGTGACATGTTCTTTTAGTAGTCGCTTGTTATTCTTGGTTTCTCCTCCCCAACAAATAAACGGAAGGATTGCAATTGGCTGCTTAGCAAGTGAATGCAAAAGAGGGGCATAGAGCAATTCTCAAAAAGAGCAAGTACTCGAAGAGATGATGTCGGCAAGGTTCAAGGTTGAACCGTTGAACCATAATAGCTATGTATCACATTTATTTTTCTACATATACTTTTATTTTGTATTATGATATATTCTTAGGTGAATTGAAATTGATTTTGCAATCAATTAAGAGTTTAATTAATAAACCAATTCACCTTGACACTCCTCCAAGGTTGTGCCCAAAACCCCTTTAATTTCCAAAAGGTTGTCAACTTCCTGCTTGATAGTTTTTCTTCCGAGCAATAGGCTTGAAACCTGGATCAGATTTGAGCAATTATATAAACAAGTTCAAATCATATAGATAAGTGATTCCCCACTGAGATGAAAAAGCCCTCAAACATGACGCTGCTCATCCCCAATACTTTGTGATGGACGCCTTTCCAATGTAACTGGGTAGAAGCATTACTCCAATAGGAGAGAGCATATCGGCGAGTGGTTCCATATGAACCCATCTACCCATCCAGGTCGGTGACTAACAAGGGTTAACAGCATGTAATCAGTTGATTGATCCTATTATTAGTTGTGGAGCTCTGTGATGTCCTTTAGGCTATATGAACATTTTTGTAGTTTTCATGAGCACGTACATGCATATTACATTGTTTTCTTGATGGCCATAACAGAGGATTCTCTACTGAGCTGTGGCTTTGCTCCTCATTGTTTACCATAATATATTTTGTTGTAAAAAAAAAAGAATACCTATCAGAGCTGCATTATGGAATCCGTGCATACACTAACACTTTCAAATAAGAATTTTTGGATTGTTTATTTTTTTTTCATTTTCAAGATGAAAGTAAACTTCAAATGACGGATATTGTAAGTAAATGCAAATCGGAACCACTTCAATCTCTGTTCTGAAGTTTTGCTTCAAGTAATCTAAACTGTTTACACTCATGAACTTAATCAGTCAATGGTGCTTCATTATTGATTCTTTTGAGGTATAACATAGTTGCACTTAACACCCTTCCTATAATATAGAAAACTCACAATGAATATGCTGCAAGCCAACCTCCAGCTATCTTTAGAAAAAACAAAGAAACATTCATAACATTTTTAAGATACCTGGCATACTTACGCATCCCTAGACAATGAAGAAACAAAATAAATTTTTAAGAAGCTATATTGGTTTTTTTTTTGCATTGTTCAACAACATTTATTTACTAAAGTAATAACGTAATGTATTGATGAATAAACAAAATTGTACCTCCCATTTTGCAGTTTTAGAAAGTTTACTTTCTCAGATAATGGAACATCGCTTGTACTAGTAACAGCTGAAACAAATAAGGAAAAGAATGTGAAATATAAATAGATAAAGCTGCAAACTTTGTAAGGTAAAATTGCAAAAACAAACAAAATACTTCCAATTAGTAATAAACAACAAAATTGACTTGGTTAACACTGAATTTTCACCACTATGATGCGGAGCAGTTATTCAAACTGAAATATGACAAACACATCTACGAGCCCGATAATATTGCTCATTATGAATATAATATGGCCTAAAGTTATCCTTGAGATCAACCTGAAAGGCGAGTCTAGAACTGACCATTGCAATGAAAATTTGCTCTGTCTGCAATCTTATATGCTGGTAAGGAATGCAACTGAACTAACCATGTGCCAGAGTATGCAAGCTTCAATCCCTGCATGGGACGTCTGCTAAGCATTTCAAGGACAAAATTGTCCCTACGATATCGAGTATGAAATAGATTATTAAGTTTGCAATGGTGCGAGGCATGCACAATTTCACCAGTCATCCCCAGTATTGCTGCACCCAAATTTACAAATCTATTACGAATATCAAAATATATTTATATATAGATATAGAAGAAATAATAAAATGCTACCAATTTGCTAAAAAATTACTAATTGCCATAGAATTACTAACAAACTTAATGAAAAAGACAAAAACAACCTCAACAAATTAACAAAATGACCATGAGGTCTAAAAAACCTAAAATGATTATAATAATAAATTCAAAATTTATGTCCGCAACAAAGGATACCAAAACAACATCATCCTCACGTCCTCTTCATCACCATCAATAGACTCATATTTATGAATCATTATTCTCCATACATTTAAAGGTGTTGTTTAAGATGTTAAATTGATTTTGTGCAAATTAATTTGCACTTCTATCTATGTTACATTTGGTCTCTACCCATTTCTACTTCCTAATCTTTCCACATTACTTTATTTTCCCACCTTATTGATGCATCTACGACTCTCCACAATACATAACTATTGATGGGGGCATCAAATCAAGGAAAGTATATCAGAGACGTGGGCGACAATCTACGGCCACGATCGCGCCAATCTATTTTTGAGTCTTTCATATGTATGTGTTTTATTTATTTGTTTTATGTATTTGTTTTAGTTGTATTTCCCTTTTTATCCTTACTTAAAGATTTGTAATGTGTAAGCCCTAAGGGCTATGTTGTCTTTTATTTTCCCTTTCATTGTATGAGGCTATATATAGCTCCCTTATGTTTCTTTTGAAAGTAATGAATGAATTACAATCAAATTCTTCACATTGAGTTCTTGTGAGAGCTTGAGAGTCTTTGGAGAGAAATCCTTTGGAGAGGGAAGCGGATCACCCACCAACCTTGGAAGAGTCCGGGTTCGTGGCTAGTTTCTTCTTATTTCTTCCTCCTCTTTCTCCCTCCCTTCCTTTCCACCCACGGCCAATCCAAAACCCTACCGCCGGCTAAGACCACTTCCCCCACTCCACCTAGCCGTCGGCCATCCAAGGTGATTCCCCTTTGGTTGGTTGATCCACTTAATTCCCCCACCTCCACCTAACCCCTAATACAAACCCTAGCCTAGCCGCCGGCCTCTCCCTTCCCCTTGCCTCCAAATTTCAATTCCCTCATCATTACTTCCCTATCCTATAATTTCTCTTTTGGAAAGGTTTTCAATTTTAATTATTCAAATCAAATTTGAATTTTGAAATGTTTCCTAAAATAGAATCTTATTTTAAGAAAGTTTCTAAAATCAAATCCAAATTAAATTTGAATTAGATTGGAATTAAATCCTATTTATTAATTTGAGAATCTCATTTAAGAAAGTAATGACCCTTGCTTATTTCCCCCAAATCTTCTCCCTATGCCGCCGGCCCCATGCTTGCCCCCACTTGAATACTTTCCAAACTTCAAGCCTCTCTCTTTGGGAAGAATTCAAAACCCCTCCCTCTCTCTTAACCACCCCTCCCTCTTCCCAAATCATCATAAAATCCTTTCCTAATTCAAGGATTAATTAGGAAAATAATTTCTTAACTCCCTCATCCTCCCTCCAAAAAAATATGAACCAAATTCTTCCCCAAATCCCTTTATTAGCCGGCCACCCTTTCACCTCTTCCCCGACTTGGATTATTGAGAGAAACTTCTTTCTCTCAAGGAAAATATACAAGGACAGTAAAGGGACATCATCTACAACCCTTCAACACAAATAAATTGAAGCATGGTCGATCATGATCTTGACTCTGGCTTCGTCTACAACGAACAAGGCTTCGTCGACATCCTCCGATCGCCTTTCTTCGACGTCAACCCGGAAGCAGGCAGTTTCGCCGAGTACTTGGGGCATATCATCTTCACATTGTTCGAAGCCATCGAAACCGTTCAGTCGCAAATCACCACCATGCAATGACGAGGGTGAACTTTTCCTCCTCTTCAATTTTCTCCCTAATCTTCTTCTCTTGTAGGTTGTGAATCAAGCACAAGGAATCGTGCAAAGCCCTCTGCCAATGCTTAGTAAATGAGGGCATGAGTTTTGATCTTCTAAGCATCTAATCTCATTGTTAACCTAGGGATGCTATTGAACATCCTCTAAATTTGTATATGTTAAAATTCTAATTGCTTTGGTGATCTTAACTAGTAGCGTGTGATTTGGCATAAGTGGAGCCACCCGTCTCTTGTTTTCTCTTTTTGTTTAGTGGCTAATGTTTTGATCCTTATTAATCTTTCTAAAAAGCGTGCAAATTCTTTTACATTCATTATAATCATACCTAGTTCTGCATCAACTATCCACCAAATCTATTTTCGCTTTGTCTTTTATTGGTGCTACTGCCATAATCCCACTTGCACAACATTTCATAATCTATCCATTCTAATTTGCCACACATATCTTAATAATTTAGTCACATTCAACTTGGCTATAAGTAACCTATTTATCATCTAAGACTAAGATCTATAATAAGATCAGGACTAAATGACTAATAACAATTTTACAAATTTACACTGAAATCTATTATATCCTCTTATCTCACATTTCCAAATAAGACATTTTTTTTATTTTTAACCACCCAATCTTTAAAAAATGCATAATCCTTTTTCTATATAATAGATCCAAAATACTTAACATATCACAACAAAATGAAAAGTGATCCTCTAGCAATATTGACTCATACTAATCCATTTCAGCCCATTAAGATTCAATATTGTATATTAAGTAGTTATTCTACTTAGCGCATCTTCCAAATTGCCTTCATAGTTTTATATACTACTTAATTCAGTAAAGGCCATACTGAATATAACTGTATCATCTATAAATAGCACAAACCAAAACTGTAACACCCAATTTTTCCTAAGGTATAATGCTAAATTGCCTCAATTCAATTATACCCTAAAATACCAACTTAAATACATCATTGTGTTCTACTCGTCCAATGAATCAATTTGATATATAGAAGTTTTGAATATTTTTTTTTAAGTTTACTTTATTGTTCCTTTATTAAAGTTATTGTGGTAGTAACTTGATTCTAACAAATCCACTAGCCTTCGCATGCAATGATGGAGATGTAACCAAATGGCAATGATAAAAGGAGGTGAAGGGTGTTGTACGATTAATGTATTTATTAATCTAACAAATATAATCAATTTTGACTAATAAGTAATTAAATAACTTCATTTAACAAAATTTCCTTCAGCTGGAGGCTTTTAAGTGTAAACTTGGAGTAGAAAATCAAGAGCAAGCCGAAAGGAGGAGAAGAAAAGCTAGGGTTGAGGGGGAAAATTCCGGTTTTCACACTTTCTTCGTTAAATTGACTATGGATTGGAGTTGAGGACGTTCAGATTTATATGGAGAGAGATTTAATTTGGGGACATTCTACTGACAAAAAATTCCTTAGATAGATTGGTGATTAATGATGGAAATTGCTTCCATTTAAAAAATAGTATAATGTGCTAAATGGAATAATCATCATCATCATAAATTTTATTAAGTATTAGTGATGTTACTTAATGAGTTAGTAAAGTGTTTCTTTGTTCGCATCGTGTCAATCTAGAGGAGTTTTCATGGATATGACCTAAATGCCGAGCTTTAGACATATTTTGTTCAGTATCTCCACAAACAATACTAAACATACAATTTAAAGTTGACTCTTCCTGTAATCCTACCTAGTTATGACCTCTTCCATCACTCCACAAATACTTCTAATACCAGTCAAAACTCCAAATTGACCTAAAGTAGTTTGCAAGTCTTATGGAGCTAAACTAAGCTCACACTCATATGGGCTGGTTTCAGCTAAAAAACATAGCTCGGCTCAACTGACCTATGTGTGCATTATGTTTACTCTTAGGTTGAGCAACATTAGACTCTCGTGTGATAGTCTAAAACTAATAGGCCCATAAAACTTCAAAATGTCTTGTCATAACTCAAAGGCTTTTAACAAATTATTCCTATATTGCAAGCATCGTTAAATATAGGTTAAGTTAGTGGTATGTTTGGATAAGCCTATTTAACTAAGTGACCACCTCACGAGCAATTCCCCTGTTGACTTGCCGGTTAACTGAACAAAGTCAAATGGTTATAGGATGACATGGCATTACCAAAGAAGGAAATTACATTGGCAAAGACCAGGTGAAGATTTCACCAAATCAAGCCAATATGTGCAGCCCATAATTTATAGGAATAACCATCAAACAAGGTCCTTTATGAGTTATAGGGCAGAGAGGTTATCCCAAAACTATCATAATCCACCCCCAATTCCAATTAAGTTGAACATGACCAAATTTAAAGAGATTTGGTCATATTGGTTTATGTCTAATCAAAATTGACATAATTTAATACTGATCACTGTCCATCTCAAATTACGTGCAATTCTACAAACCTTTGTAGTTGAACTTCACTTGCACCAAAGAGCCTCAAATTAGGAATTAAATCAATTAATACAACTTAAATAGATGAATTTGGCACTAATTACTCACGCAAACCAAAAATTCCATTAGCTATAATAAAATAAGGCTAATCAACGTAACTAAGCAAGAAGAATTTGGCTCAATCCTAAAAATGGCATGCACAAATCAACTTAAAGGGAGCTACAGCTCCTCAATCTCCATATTCATAGTTTGAACCAGACTTAACCAAATCTTAAGCTAAATGAAACATGAGTCAATATCCATCTCCGAGATGTAAATCAAAACAATCTCAATCTAATATGATTTCAATTATAATCATTTAAGATCAATTACAAAACCATTGGAACTAACTCGACTTAAATCACATCTAACTAATGCAAATCTAAGCAGCTTGGCGCAAATTTAACTAGAACAACTTGAGGATGCTCAATCTTGACCCAACTAATTCAGGCTCAGCTTAATTGTGCTTGAGATTGACCTAAAGTGATGAAGTCTAATCCATTAAATCAAGCCTCAATATAGCAAGTTCATGCTTGGAACGGGCTCAGGCACAACCTTATATGGATCTTATCCTCCTATAAAACTTTAAAATGAACTTGAAAGAAAAGGATTAAAGATGATATTGGAAAGTGATGCAACTTGTTCCAAATACTCCTTATTCCACTCTATTTTTCTTCTAGTAAGCTTTATCTTTAGTCATGTCCTTCACTTGCATTCTTTTCATGAATGGTAAACTATCATCGGAAAAAAACTAGTAGCTCAATTCACTCGAACATGATATCAAATAACCACTTAATAAAATGACATAACTCTTGCATCATGCTCAGGTCGTTTAATCCGATTGGTGAAATATCAAGGAAATTTCCTTTGCGCACCTGCTCTGATCATCTCTCCGCATCGTTTCCAAGTAGTTAACTATGCAGTCGGAACTCCGGATAAAAAAAAAAAAAAACCGCTACGGTAGGGGAGAAATTTTACCGAAAAGCAAACTAATTATAAGGTTTTTTATCACCAATTCCACTGCGGGTGAAACTCCATAGAATGGGAGAAAAAAAATCAACCGTGAAGAAGAAGAGGAAGATGTAAGAGGCGAGAGTAAAACCTGCCATCCCGACTGAAGGAATTACAGAGTAGGATTCTTGAAGCGGAGATGACCTAGGGTGAGTATCTGGCTATCTGCAGTCCAAGGCCCTCACTCCGTCGGATAATTTATAAGAAGGAGAAGGTTTAGCGAATTCTGCATTTTTCCCGCATTTTGTAGGACGCGGATTTTTTTTTTTTTTTTCTATTTATTATAATCCTTTGTTTAATGATATATCTAAATAGTGAAAATTAATACAACATTACTTACATTAACTATAAAAAATATATTAATTTAATTAAAAATTATATATTTTATTATAAATAAATTAAAATAGCTTTAAAAAAAGTTTTGTGTACTAATAATTGTTCATAACATTTTAACTTAGCATACTGTAATAATAAATAATTTTTTTGACAAAATTTAAATAGTATATAATTTATTACTTTAGCTTTTTTTCAATTTATTTAAAGTAAAGCTATTATAAATTCATTTGTAAAAATTTTGTACTAAATATGCATATAATTTGTTATATTTTTAAATAAAATATTACAATATAATTTATAATATGCATTATGGAGATAATAGTGCATTACAACTGTAATAAAATAATATATTAATTGTGCAGTTATTAATAGATGATGCAGTATATATAAGTATTTAATTTGCAATAGTCAATGGTCTATTCTAGATATGACAGCTACGGAAAACAGTTATCATATTGTTGGTGACTTGGTGTGGACATTAGATTTCTCTATATAAAAATCATTCAGAGCATAGGATCCTTATATTGTTGCACATTATTCATTAATATAATATTGTAACTTGCATCAATCTATCATATTAGATGACATGTAAATTTGTAAGACTCAATTAAGTCATATTGTAATTTTAAGTTGCATGTGAAGCAGAGATATGTTTAATCTCTGTTATTTAAAGGGCTCATGGACATATGAAGTATATTTGTGAATATTTTATTTGAATTATTCAAAATGTATTGATTGTTAATAGAAAGGCTTCGAGGCATCAACAACAAAAATGTTTGACAATGCAAGCTGAAGAATGCATGCTTGTATAAAATGAGTATGTGACAATTTGTTGGATCAAAAGGTGAATATGAACGAGATATTTACGTGTTGTGTCTATGAATGGTTAGAAGATAAGGATGATGCACTCTAGAGTGTAAGTGCTGAAGTAATGAGGGTAAAAATGTATAAGACGATATATTTTTAAAATGTTGATGGTTGGAAATATCTTCTTATGTGGTTCTTGGAAGATAATGGTCACCTTGTGAATCCTCATTTATTGTATATGTGATAACATGAGATGAAACGTGAGAGATGGCGGTCATTTGCTAGAGGTTGTCTGTAACAAGCTTAACATTGAGCATGTCATTTTATATCATCATTGATATTTGATGTTTGAAGAATTTAGTTTGAATTTCAATAAGAATCGGATGACAAAGCAATTACCTGATGGTAAACCTATAAAGTTATTGAGTGTTGAGTACTCGCAAGACCTTCAATATGAGTTTGAATTTCATCTCAAATGCTGTCCAACTCAAATGCAACTCCAAGAGCGTCTACATATGTTGCTTAGGAAATAGTAAAGTAATGTATTTGTATAAATGTTAGCTTCATTCATGTTTTCTTCACCGTACTTATTATATTTAATATCAAGCATGTATATGTATTTAACTATGGTATATAGTCACTAGTCAGTTGTATGTGTTTCTTCATATAAAAAATATCTGTTTGAGATTAATACTCATAAAAGTTAACTTTAGTTTAGTTGAATAATTGTCAACATACATTATACAATTAAGAAAAAAAAACTTCATATTAGTGAAATAAGAAATGTGGTTTGATTACATCGACAAAACGTACATAATGCCAGCCATGTCCACTACTACTTCTTATTCTTCTTACGTTTAGGGATGGCTGCACTCCTCGGTGCATACTTATCAGGTGCTTTGCTTATCCTTGGATATAAATGGGTCTCAGCAGCATCTTTACCTTCACCCTTTTAAGTCTGTAGTGCTTTATGGTGGTTGAGTTTGCTGGAGGAGCACATCCTGCTGTGTAGGAGAGTGTGGCAATCCAAACAGATTCATCCATGAATGGATCTATATACGCAACGTGTGTAGCAGTGCTTCTTGTGATAATTGAGTATCTATCTGGTATGCAGAAGCACTACTGCATGTTGCAAGCCATATTGATTCTAATATTGTGTTAATGGTTGCGCCTCTGATGACCCTTGCCTCACCCATCATGATAAAAAATCATGCATCAAACTATGATGGCATGGTGAACTCTCCAGACCCCCACATACATTGACTATCTCAGTGGTTCATATGTCGCTCTTGTCTGACAGTTGTCTCCTATCATCCTTGATGGAGCATTTGATGTATACCACCTTGACATATGAGCCTCATCACATCCTCTACTAGGTCATTGTCTCCCATGCTTCTCAGTGGAATCAACTAAGTTGCAATCAATTAAAAACAAGCCTCTAGCCTAGAATACAGCTCATCAATATTATTAAGTGCATGTTGCATCAAACTTGCACTTTTCCTATGCTAACTGGTGAATAGTTTTGTAATATGCATGCTACGTCTTATATAATCAGCCTATTTATACACATTGCAATGTTACTTCAAATTATGTGTAATCAAATAACTCAAAATGCAAAAACATGTGTATAAGCAACCTTACTTACCATCACTCGCTCACTTGGAGACTTGGAACATTCAATATGTATAGGGAAGCCCACGACCGATACTATCTCATGTATATGATTGTCGATGGAATAATTAGAATGATGTCTTCGTGTCTATTATTCCATAGAGTTATGTGATTCAAGTTATATCGTGTCTAGTCAATATTAGCTCTGCCACGTCTATAAACTCACTTAAAGATTCTCCTGATGGGCTATATATCCATGGACTATACACCACCAAACTGACGCATCACCCGATCTACCATATGCCACTCAATCTGCTTCTAACTAATCAATGGGAGTTGTGCTCTGTATATCTCTAGTGACTCCTGGCATATAAGAGGCATCCTCACAATAAGTTCTTCGGTATATGGTGTCATTGTATCTTGTTGAAAAAGGTTTAGGTTGAATGAGAATTAATGTCAAAAAATAACACATGCTTGTAATTTATGAATTATCAACTACATGACTCTAATGAAGTACATCTAGTTCATCTCGATAAGTCAATAGGTTTCCAAATGAAACCTTGCGCAAACCATCCTCAACCCACCTATATATAAAATGATGTATAATTATTGGAAATGAATGGTAAATAAAATACAATTTATGTAAAATTTATAACAAACTATATCAATAACCAATAGGTTTTCTCGCAATATATGAGAAAGTGGGCACTCTAAGTGTCAGTCTACCAACATGTAGTCTCTCCCTTGACCAAACCTACATTAGAAGAAATCATAAAATAATATACAATTTAGTGGGCTTTACGGCAAGACAGAGCTCCATTTATAGGTTTGTGAGGACCGAACTACCCAATGAGATCTGAATAAACACCATCAAATCTTTCATAAGTGGGAGGTGTTGTAATGATGCATGCGAGCCTGAGCAATCTGGTATGAGGATGCACCCAATCATCTACAAAACATTTGCTCTAATGTGCTGCATGAATACATGAGGGTCTAAATCATCGTAAGACTCTCTGTAAAAAATATTTGACGTTGTGATAAACTTGAGGCCCAATGAGATCCCAAGAGCTAGATAAGAAGCTAAAAGTAAATCCATTAAGTTTTTTAGTTGAGTTTTTGGAGGAGAAGAACACCATTTTTTGTATTTCTTCATTAGATACATGTTCTGTAAGTAAAGACATAAGATGAAGGGAAATTTTTTGTCAACAAGAGTAGGCAGGGACAACATTAAAAGAAGGTTTAGGAGCATTGAATATATCCTTAAAGTGGTTGATGGCCACATCTACAATATTATGATAATTATAGAAGATACCAATAGAGGTGATACTTTTCCTAATATATTTGTGCTTTTTCCTACCCTTGATATTCCCATATAAGAATTTGAGGTCTTCCTCCCCTTGGGAGAACTATTTTGTTTTAGCTCTTTGAACAATCCAAGAAGACTAGGTGGTATTAGAGATTGAAGGAGAATCCCCAATGACTTTGGTAAAGGCATTAATGGTAGGGTTGGCGGGTCTTCATTGAGCATTGAGATAATAGAAGCATGTTTACTCTTAAGCTTTTTATTGTTGGATAGAATGTGTAGGAAGAAGCCCATTTTTCTTTTTTTAATTAAGGATTTGAGTTGAAAAAGATAGGAGTATAAAGTTGTAATGGGGTGTCTTTTGTTACTTTGATAGAAAACAATATTCATAATATACAATTATTATGGAACTTAGGACCATTAGTTTTTATAGAAAAATCTATGGTTATTTATATATTGATGGATGATTTGAACAATTAAGGGAGTGTAATCAAAGCATTTAGGGGTCTCTTTTGTAACCAAATCTAGCTATGTTGAGAAGTGTCAAAGTTTTGAAAGATATATTCATTATCAAAAAGTTTCGTGTGTATTACAAAATCAATATTAGACATTTGGGTTTTATTCATCATTATTTCTAAGATGCAAATAAAGTCAAGTTTGAGAGATTGAATCATGCCTTGCAAATGAGGACTTTATCAAGTCAATTGAAGTTTCTTACATTCCAGGAGTCAAATAAAAGAGATTTCATTGGGCTTTGTTAGATTTGGTGGCCAATTTCTTGGCTTTCGTAGGGTAAGATGCTTTTTAACTACTTGGAGGTTTACTTAAGAGTTAGGATGATGACCAATGAGGTTTGATTAGCTAATTATATCAATAGAGTTGAGGACGGAGAATTTATTGTGATTTTTATTAGCAGCAAGGGTTAAGGTTGTATTAGTCAATGGTTCCTTAACATGCTAATTTATTTTTATTTAAGATGTGTTGCAAGTAGTGGATCAAGAAGAATTTTGGAAGGGTTTGGCTTTTCATTATGAGAGGGTGAATTTTTAGTGGGGTTGGTAAAGGAGTGTTAGAGGAAGAAGCTTGCTATAAGGATGTTGGGCTATCCAGTTTCTTTTTGAGCTTTCTACCATGAATACGACCATGTGGGGGTACGGGGGAAAGAGAAGACTAAGTTGGGTTGGTAGGACAAAGATTAGAGGATGGATGAAGGAACCATAATCGAGATATGACAATTGTAATAATCCAAACACTTTAACTATTGAGATATTGTCCGTTTTCATCTAAGGACCTCAATATTTTGTTTTGTTGGTGTAACTTTTTAGGAGTTCACCCATCGCAGGATTTTTTCGGGATGAGCATGCTTAACTATGGAGTTTCTTAATGAAATTTTGACTATCACACTAAAAGACGTCTCGATACTTAAGAGTTTAGCTTCTTTTACTTAAGGGGTTTCATAATCTCCCCCACTTAATTAACTAATGCCTTTGTCAACATCTTTATCCCAGAATCATCCACCATACATATATGATTCTAGAGGTGGCCCCTGCAAGTTCAAGTGGTGACTTATGCAACGTAGAACTTTATCCCATACATGATTTAAGAGGTGGCTCTCATGACGTACCACATTGTTTTGTATGACATTTAATTCCAATCTTCCGACTGGTGTATTGCTCTGATACAATTTGTAACAGCTAAAACTCTCAACTATTGATATATTATCAATTTTGGCATAAGGGCCTCACATATGTCATCCATCTCAAGATTTCTTCGGGATGAAAATCGTTAACTGCTGAGTTTCTTAATGAAATTCTAACAATTACACCGAAATATGCCTCAATATTTAAGAATTTAACTTCTTTTACTTAAGGAGTTTCACATCAACAAATTTGAATCATTTAGATCATCTAGATTTTTTTTCCAACAACATAGATGGGAATTACATCAAAAAGTGTTAATTTAAAGTCAATTTGAACATAAATACTAGCAAAAGGTAATCTAGTTTTGTCTGCAATTACGACATCTATGGCAAGAAACTAGCAGATATAACTGGCTAGTTTTGAAATGCTGGCATAATCCTAAAGCTTAAGAGGGAGATTCCACAGATTCTGATTCATAGTAAAATGTAAGTAAACTAATCAAATTTTGATCTAAAATTCATGGACCATTTTTGTAAAATAAATATTTATTTTCAAAAAAGAAGCAATCAGGCCATTTCAAAATCTTCCAAGGAGGCAAATTTTAGAAAAAAAATTTGTGGACACCGGATGTCATCCGAAGGAAAATCATAGCACATCACGTAACCTTTTTGTTGTGTACCGTGGATGTATACCAAGTAATGTGACGCACTCTGATTCACCTCCAAATAATTTGATATTTGCACAAAATAAATTTCTAAAATTCAGAAGCATCATCCAAAGATAAAGAATTTAGAGGTCCGTTCAACCTCTAGTTTGTTTATTTTTTAAAATGATAGTGAAAAAAATGGCAAAAGTAGTTCTTAGTTTCGAACAATTATTACGTCCTCTGACCGGACGTAGAGCTACGTTCGGCCGCCAATAACATGTCGCCACGTGCTCTTACTCTCTACCGGGCGGCTCGACGACTTGACCCGGACCGGAACCCGGGAATGCTATGTTTGCGTATTGCGAGGTATTACTCGGTATTTGCTCGGCATTGCTCGATATTGCTAGGTTTTGCATCACAAATAACGAGAAATACCGCTCTGTGAAGATCAATACCGAGTTGTACCGAGTTTTTCTAGAATACCAATACTGAGTTGTACCAATACCTAGAAAACTCGGTACAACTCGGTATTACTCGGTATTGCTCGGTATTTGCTCGGTATTGCTTGGTATTTGCTCGGTATTGGTTATTGCCAAGCGAAATCGACCAATACCTAGCAATACCGAATTGTACCAATACCTAAAAAAACTCAGTATAGCTCGGTACAACTCGGTATTGCTCAGTATTTGCTCGGTATTGGTTATTGCCGAACAAAATCGACCAATACCTAGCAATATCGAGTAATACCGAGCAATACCTAGCAAAATGAGAAATATCGAGCCATCCTGGGTCCGTTCCGGGTCGGGTTGTCGGGGCGCGCGGTAAATAATGAGAACGTGTGGCGCGATTCTATTGACAGCCGAATATAGAGCTACTCTTGTGACCGGACCAAATATCACACTCCCAGCCCCAAAATTTATGGGTAATCATTTTGTCTTTTCTCGGCCCGACCCGCCTACTGGTCTGGTAAGCTGTTATATGCGTCAGAAATGAATTCCCGTGACCTGTGAGCTGCAGGCGAAATAGAGCAGGGAGAGGAAGCTCCCAATATGCGGACTGTTGTTCCATTGGGTCTTTCACCCTCGCCTTCTCCCCGCCCTTCTCCATCTTCTTCTTCTTCTTCGATAGCTGCCAATACGCCCATCAGATCAGCACCTAAATCTCTGGCTAGGGTTAAGTTATTTCAAAAGTGCGGCCGAGGAGTACTGCCTCCGCAGTTATCTGACACTGGGATCAACTCACGAGCTGGTAAGAGCAATTCATACGATCCTTCTCTTCTCTCCTTATCTCTTTATCCACCTCCGGTATTATAAGCCTTTTGAGTTGTATTGTTTCCTTGCCGCTCGTTCCTTCGAATTTGAATCTTAATTGCTATAGTCCCTCAAGTTACCGAAACTAGACTTGCTTTTGAGTATGCACATGTGACTGACTTTGATTATGGTCTATCACATGCGGATACTGGCTTTGATTATGGTAAATCATATGTGGATACAGTTACATTTGCTATGTTTCTCTAGAAAAGATTATTGTCAGTTGGATTCTGGATTTCTGGCATCTCAGGCAGAATACTTGTGCTAAGGCCTGATATTTTCCCTTTGATTCTTCTGCTCAATATTTCTGCCATGTCTTTGCATTCTTATATATATATATATATATATATATATATATATATATATAGCAGTGCCATTATGCACTAAGCGCTTTACTAGGTGACCAATTGAGGCCGGGTGAGGCTATCATGTCTCACATGCCTCCTAGAAGGGTATCATGCACCATAATTAAAGCACCGCCTATGCAATTGCATTGCGTTAAGGCGTTAAGGCGTCAAGCAACGAGATAAACATATAGCATTATTCATCAATTTTAGAAGATAAGTTTGTTATTGGTAATGATAATTTTGTAAATGAATATATTGAAATGATATTAAGAGTTGGAGAAACAATAATGGAGACCATGAAAACAAGATATATCAAATGTAGGTGCAAGTGCTTTACGTTTTAGAATAATAAGCTTCAAGGAAGAATATGATTTGTTCGAGGAGGCAAGAGATGGAGGGTAAAATCTAGTGTTGGAGAAGAAGACATGGATGGTGTTGAAAATGGAAAAGATAATAGTGATAATTAGAACAAATCTAGGCTATGCATGCTACAAAACTTAAGTTGCTTCAATATTTAAGTTTTTTAAACATGTCTTCTGATTATCTTGATTAAGATGTATATAGGAAACATTGTAGGTCCAAGAGTGTAATTAAGCTTTTAATTCATTGTTTTATCCCCTTTAAATTTTTCCTGTAGTTAAGATAAATTTATCTAATGATGACATGGTTTTTTTTTCCTTTTCAAAGCCTTACTTTGTTTAGATGAGTGCCTTTGATGGAGTCTATATTCTAAAATATCTATTAACCATAACACATTAGAGTGCCTAGCACTTCGATCATTGGTTCAAAGAACAACTTTAGCTCCCTATAGTTGGATTGTCGTAGACTGGCGCCTCCAATGTCGTCCATTCACACCCTACAGCTCATTTGATGAGAAAGTAGGTCGACATGCCCCTTACTATGCCTCTGCGAAGTTCTTGGTATCAAATAACAATAACATCAAGCCTTTGTCCCACTACGTGGGGCCTTCTTCACGAATCCTTTTTCTCTATTATGTCATGGTAAAAGTCAAATTATCGTTTAAATATAATAAAGAAATATCATTTCTAATTTTTTATAACTAATTCTTTTTAGGTCTACCTCTACCTTTCTTTACATAAGTTAAATCTAATGTCTCTACTTTCCTAATAGGGTCATCGAAAAGCCACCGTTTTATGTGACCAAACCATCTAAAGGCGACTCTCTCTAATCTTATCTTCCATTGGAGCTACTCCAACCTTTTCACGTATATGCTCATTTCGTATCATATCTCTAAGGGTAAAGCCACTCATCCACCTGAGCATCCTCATCTCTGTAACACTTAACTTAGTATTATGCTTCTCTTTTAATGGCCAACATTCAACACCATAAAGCATTGCAGGTCTCACCACCCTCTTATAGAAATTTCCCTTAAGTTTGAGGGAGACTTCTCTATGTTAAGAGAAGTCGCTACTTAGTGTTTTGCATGCTTTATATTCTTGCAACTTGTTATTTTGATGATTCCAAATATTATTGTATTGATTATTAATTTCTCCTAACACATTTTGGAAGAAGTGTTTTTGGCTCTTGTGTGTACTAACATTTCAGGGAAATCATACTCCAAATTATTGAAGACTTCAAATAAAGATCTGATTATAATATTTTGTATTTTCGAGTTTATATTTTATTCATTTTTTTTAGTCAGAGAAATCGTGATTGTAATTGAGTAACTAAGCATACATACACTGGGGGAGAACTTTAAAAGACAACATTTCTCATACTGATCGTACGGGACGATCAGGTCAGTTATACCCCTCGGAGAGCAATGGAACGAACAGAAAGTGAAGAAAATTTTTCTAAGTCCTGATGGTTCAGACGAACATACCCATTCGTCCCTGGACGATGTCCTCTAGATTCTCACTTTGAACTGTTCGTCCAGACGAATTTACCCATCCGTCCTTTGACGATGTCCTCTGGATTTTCACTTTGTACTGTTCGTCCAGACGAAATGTCCCATTCGTCCCTGGACGATGTCCTCTGGATTCTCACTTTGTAATTTTCGTCCAGACGAAATATCTTATTCATCCCTGGACGATGTCCTCTGAATCCATGACTTAATTAATCGTCCAGACGAATTGTTCCAATCATCTCAGGACGATGTTCTCTGGACACATGACTTGAACTAATCGTCCAGACGAACTTTTACCTTCGTCCCAGGACGATGTCCTCCGTTCCTTAAACTTTTTGGACCGTCTTGTAGTTATCTTCCAACGAAGTCTGGAAATAACTGTTCGTATCGGACGAATTATATTTGTACGGGACGATAATCGGGTACGAAGTCATTTCGTACCAATGCACATTGAGTTTGTACGCAACAGTTTTTACACTGTTCGTACGTACGAATTACGATCGTACGGGACGATCAAGTATGCACATAATTGAAAAATTGCAGTTTTTGGACAGTTTTTCGTGTCTTTCGTATAAAAGGTCCAATTAAAACTGTCTTGTAATCTTTTTGTCCAGTGGTCTTCGTGCAAACTGAAGAGAGACTGAAGGAGAGTGTTTGAAGGAGATTTCTTACTACTTGAGCATGAAGTGTTCATTTGATACTCAAAGGTAAGAATCTTCGATTGTGAATTGTTATTACTTCACTCTTTTCTCTTCTTCTTCCAGATTTATGGTGAGAAAATCTTGTCAAGGAGATCCGGTTCTCTGCCGACACTCGAGGAGTGTGAACAGTGGAAGGTTCTCTGCCTACACTTGAAGAGTGTGAAAGGACGAAGGGTTCTCTGCCCACACTTGGAGAGTGTGAAAGGACGAAATGTTCTCTGCCTACACTTGGAGAGTGTGAACAGTGGGAGGTACTCTGCCTACACTTGGAGGGTGTAAAAAGACGATGATTTTCTGCCGCACCGGGTAGTGGTGGAAGAGAGTTTTTGTGAAGGCTTCTCCGCCTTGCTGTGGGGGCAAAAGGAGAGACACTAATTGGTAATAGTGCAATACTTGAAGTGGGAGACTTTAGGGAGTAGATGTAGGTCGTGTTTGACCAAACAACTATAAATCTTGTGTCTTTTTATTTTCCGCTGCTTATTTACTTTACTGTTTCTGTGTGATTTGTGGTTGAAAAATCTTTTTCAAAAGCTTCATTAAAAAGTTGAATCAGTTTAAAATTTTAAGAGGGAAAATTTTTTAAATTACCAATTCACCCCCCCTCTTGATTAGCCGCTGTGACATAAACTTAGGTCTAACAACCTAATTCATAATTAACAAGTTTCAACACTCTATCACACAACAAGCCCGGTGCATTCCTCCACTTTAACCATCCAACTTGAATTCTGTTGTTAATATCCCTATCTATTTCACCGTCACTTTGAATAATAGATCCAAGATATCTAAAACGTATACTCTTATTAATGGCTTGATCACCTAAAGTCACAATGTCCTCAACATGCCTATTACTACTAAAATTAACTATATATATTTCGTTTTAGATCTACTCAAGCAAAAACCTTTAGACTCTAAGGTTGACCTCCATAATTCAAGTTTACCTTCAACGCCCTCTCTAGTCTTATCAACAAGAAGAATATCATCAGCAAAAAGCATACACCAGGGTACATCCTCTTGCAAATGTCTAGTGAGAACATCCATGACTAAAGCAAAAAGAAGAACATCCATGAATAAAGCAAAAAGATATGGGCTTAAGGCTGATCCTTGATGTAATCCAACCGAAATAGGAAAATACTTGGTTCCACGTTGTGTTTGAGCACAAGTAATAGCTCTTGCATACATATCTTTAATGATTTAAATATAAGCGTTATGAACTCCTTCCTTTTCAAGAACTCTCCATAGCACTTCTCTTGGAATTTTATCATATGCTTTATTTAAATATATAAATATCATATGTAGATCCTCATTATTCTCTCTATAATTCTCCATCAAACCTCTCAATAAATGTATGTCTTCCATAGTAGACATACCTGACACGAATCCAAATTGATTTTGAGAAATATTAGAATCACGTCACAACCTATGCTCCATAACTTGCTTGCATAGTTTTTAAAGTATGACACATTAACTTACTTGCTTTATAATTCGCACAATCTTGTGCATCACCTTTATTCTTAAAAATATGAATTAACACACTCATTCTCCACTCATTTGACATCTTTTTAGTATTCAAAACAATATTAAAAAGTTTAGCAAGCCAATAAATTCCTTCATCTCCTAAGCATTTCCACACCTCTATTTGAATATCATTAGGTCCAACAGTTTTTTCACCCTTCATTTTCTTTAAAGCCTCTTTAACTTCGGTTTTAATAATACTCCGATAAAAATATAAATCTTTATTTTCATTTAATATGCTAAGGTCATTAAAGTCAATCGTATTTTCACATTCTTCATTAAAAAGTTTAGTAAAATTTCTCATCCATCTTTGTTGAATGTCATCTTTTAAGAAAAGTACTTTTTGATTTTCATCTTTAATACACTTCACTTGAACTAAATTCTTACTACTATCTTTTTGTTTGGCTTACTTATACGTATATCTTTCTCCCTCATAATATATAATCTATTATATAAATCATTAAAAGCTAAGATCTTTGCATCACATATTGCTTTCTTAGATTCCTTACATCTTATATTTCTTTTAGAGTGCTCCTATGTAGTTATACTTTATACTTCTATTTTGTATTTAGAACTGTAAACTAAGCTTTTTGATCAATAGAAAGTGATTTTTTCCCAAGTGCAATGACTTCAGTGCTAGCTTCAAGGACATGAAACAACTGAAAAAATCTTAATTATGTTTGGAGGCCCATGATCCTTAGGGGTGTCAATTTCGGGTCACGGGTCGGGTTCGGGTCAAACACGAAACTGACCCGTCACTGTTCGGGTCAACCCAAACCCGACCCGTTTTTGCAAACGGGTCAATTTTTGGGACCCAAACCCGACCCGCTTCGGGTTCAGGTCAACCCTACCCGACACGGATTTGCGCGATCTGGCTGAAGAAGTGCTCAAAATAGCTGGCGTGCGACGCTGCTGGCATGCGACGCGACTGTTGGCGTGCGACGCAGCGACGCAGACGGGCAGCGTGCGACGCGACTGCTGGCGTGCGACGGAGCGACGCAGCGAGCCAGCGATGGTGCGAGGCTCGCGAGGGAGCGGTCACGGGTCACGTTCTGCGATTCCGGAATGCCTTATGGGCTTGACCCATTGACCGCTTGAGCCACTTAACGCGGACGCGACGTCGCGACAGATGGACGTGGAATTCGGACTTGACAGCGGGCAGCGGGGGCAGCGGGCAGCGGGGGCAGCGGGCAGCGGGTGGGAATCGAATTTTTTTGAATTAAACGGGTTCGCGGTTTGACCCGGCAACCCGCCGGTTCAACCCGAACCCGACCCGTTTTGAAATCGGGTCGACCCTAACCCGAAAATTCCGGGTCGGGTTTTCGTGTCGTGTCAAATATTGACACCCCTAATGATCCTATTCATATTTCATGTTTATAGATTTTTTATGTAACAAAATTTCTAAAGCAATTTCTTATCTTTAAAATTCCATTGAGTATTTTTATACATTATACTCTCCTGTTTAAATTCTGTTATCGTATTCACTTTTCTTCTGTCTCTAATGGGCATAAAATTGAGCTTCTGATAATTTTTAATCTGGGACCACATCATGGTTGACATATCATAATTTTTAGATTAAGAATTCCACCACATTAAAGCTTGTGAAATAAACTAGTGCAATTTTCATTCAATCAGGATAATCATGCAATGAAACCATGAAATTTTTTTCTAGAAGGTCAAACCAATTATCTATTATCTTAGCTTTAATTGTTTCATCGAACTCAAGAAACTCCAAGATTATATCTATCTCGAAGGGATGATTTTTTTGTTCTTTCCTTTTTGTACTTGTTTATGCTTCTTTGTTTGTTGATGGATTCTCTTTTATAGGTTGTTTCTTATTGGATGTCTCTCCTTTTATTTGAATAGACGATGGTGGAGCAAATGATTGTGGCCACCTTAATCATAAGAGCTTCAATGACATCCATTATTGTAGTCATCAAAGGGCTACCATGGGATTTATTCCAAGGCAGTTTGGTTGTGCCTTGAAGAGGTTATAGAGACAGAGGCTCTGGTAATAGCCTAGACCCAATATTGGGGAGGAAATTTACATGTGGAATTTGAGGAGAAGATTTCAAACTTTATCCAAATATAATTCTTATTATTTGAGGTTACATAAAGGCCTATTTGCTGCCTTTATGACATTAGAATGTTGATAAATATCAATTAAAATTATCTCAATGCTTAAAATAAGGAATTAAGATAACCGGAGCTTAAATCAAAGGAATGTTCCCTCATATTTCTCCTAGGGTGGTTAACCCTTAAGGATAAGGTGAAGAATTTCTTGAATGAATTTTGGTAGTTTCCTTGATTCTCTCCAAATTATTTTTGAATTTGAAATTACAACTTTTGCAATGTTGTCTATTTAATTCATATTTGCAAATGAATCCTATGATTAATTCTAAAATTTTTTGGGTGACTTCAGATAAAAATAGAGAATTCATCGTAGCCAATGATTAGCATATGTTATATCAAAACAGTAAGTTTGAGAGGGAAAAGCTTAGCTTTATTCTGTAATATCTTCCCTATTTATAGATCTATACAAGATATCTTAATGAGGAAACAACAAATTACAAATTTAATACATAAAATCCCTAATACATTCTTTCCTAAATTAGTTCCTTCATTATGGCGTGATCCATGAGAGCCTCCCACGGATTGCTTTCTGTGACCGTTGGATCCCTTGCATTGGGAACGGCTGGATTTCAACATGTTAAGTACAACATTACTTTATTTGTTAAGCATATCTTCAAACTAGTAATCCAGTTGTCAATGGCACGGCTGATGAATCCGTTGAAATATTTGTATCAAAACCATTTTTATGTGAGATTTTTAAATTTTGGATGCTCGACAATACTGCGGACATTAAATTTCTGTCCATTCAGAGCAAAACACAAAAATTAACGCCTATAATTAACTGAAACTTTTGTGTACAAGCTCTTACTCATTTCAATTATCTGATTTCCTATATAGGGACTTGCAGGGCTAGTCAAGCTGTTGACTTGTTCCCTTCAATCTGCCCTGAGATTGTTGTTAGAGATGCTCGGGTGGAGGATTGCTGGGAAGTGGCTGATACACACTGTAGCTCCTTTTTTCCAAATTATACCTTTCCCATAGATCTGGTCCTACGGATTGACAGATTCATAGCTCTGCTTTCTGGCTTCTCAGTAC
This sequence comes from Dendrobium huoshanense, assembly GCA_016618105.1. Taxonomy (NCBI): domain Eukaryota; kingdom Viridiplantae; phylum Streptophyta; class Magnoliopsida; order Asparagales; family Orchidaceae; genus Dendrobium; species Dendrobium huoshanense. The sequence continues at coordinate 2,553,118 of CM028360.1, read as the reverse complement.
CTCCAGGTTCCAGGCGGACATGTCTTGTTGCTGTTACTGGTGCTTCTGGAACTGATAATTTATACATTGGAAGTAAAGACTTCAAATTTGGTGGATTTGATGGAAAATTTAATCTCAGCAGGGAATCTGTATCTGGTATTCTCACTGTAGATACTCTGGCTGATTACCTTCCTAGAAAAGGTCCGCTCAGGCAAAAAAGGTCAGTATCATTTGTTGTGCTCAGCTTAGTTTTTGAATCTATGGAGTTTTCTTATATTTGTTAATTTGTATAAATGCATTCGCATGCTGTAAGTTGCGTTAAAACCTATCCATCTGCACGTATTACCCATAGAATATTAAGCAAGCAGAACCTTGAAAAATGTCTAGTATAACATATTTTCTACGTACTCTTAAAGTGCATGAGCACTCTGCCGTGTAGCTCTGTAGCCAGAATCATATAAACGTATAGAATAACCGTTGCACATTTCTTTAATTAGTTAATGACAAGATTTCATTTCATTAGATTATTAGCACTAAATGGTAAACACTTCTGTTTGTAAACCGGCTCACTATCTTTTTGCTTCCACCTTGAAGCTACTTTCTCAAATATATTTTTTATATTCATCTTTCATCCAAACCTATTTTATGGACCTTTTTTATCATCTTTATGAAAAAAATGAGTTTAGAAGCAGGAAATCGGGCGGATGGATGATAATGGAGCTATGAATCTTGTTTCGTTTGCTCAATCATTCCTTGTTTTTTTTTCTTTGCAAAATCTTAGTGGAGTAAATCTCTTGGACTATTTAAGCAATGTTTGTTGTTGACCTCCATATCTATACCAAAATCTTTGTAGATTGAAAGCGATAAAAATGACGAATGACAAAATTGACAAACATAGTGCTATGCGAAACTCCTTCAAAAATCTCCTACCATGATTAAAATCACTTGAAAGTCTCCTGTTCACAAAATGTATGACACTGAAGCATTCAGATGGTCGAATTTATGAGTGAACTCTTACATCCAATTTAGCCGAACATAATGGAAATGGTAGACAATGGATGCGACGTCGTGCAAGTCAAATTAAAAAATATTTCGATCACAATGAAAATCTCTCGAATGTTGTTTGTTCATGAAACAGAATGCACCGGCGTGTCTAAAATGTCAAAATTACCAAGGATAGGCACCCATTTTGCCCAGATCTCTGTGTGAGAGAAAACAAAAAATTATATAAATGCACACGAGGTTATAAACATAAATTTGAGACGTGCGAATGAAAATTTTGTAAATGAAATCTCAACTATCCTCCTCTCTCTCATTTGCGAGCCACACCACAACCCTAAGCTGACCATCCTTCTCTCCTTCCATTTCTCATTCTTCAACCGCCTGTAGCAAAAATCCACCACCAAACTTGCTGTTTAGTGAAACATCCAGTCACCTCTTTCTGCCTTTCTCTCTCTTTCACTTCCTCTCTCTACCCCTCTCTTTCACTTCCTCTCTCTACCCCTCTCTTTCTCTCTTTACCTTCTCCTATTTCTCTCTCTCTCTCTCTCTCTCTCTCTCTCTCTCTCTCTCTCCCTCCCTCTCTTCAACTTTCTCTTTCTTCCTCTCTCTCCCTCCCTTCTTATCACTCACTCTAATTCACTCTCCCTCTCATTCTCTCTTTCTCTTTTCTAAACAGAGAGTAAGCAGAAAAAACGAAGACAAAAAAGGTTTCTGTGTTTCATTCTTGCCTTAGCAAAATCGTCACCTCATCATCCTATCACGTGTAGATATAAAAAATACAATCATTAAACTGCAAAATATAGGAGGCAAATATACCGTGATTCATAAAAACGAGCTTTGCAAATGCACCGAAAAGCATGCATGCCATTTATAAAAAAGTCAAGTTGTTAAATAAACTTTTCTTCATGCGCTATGAGAAATATGCTAATTAATAAATGCAAAGTCTGAGACTGCTACATGGATTAAAAATAGATATAGATTGAATCCAAACTTATCTTGCTTTGAAAATGCTACACAACTATTCCAAAAATGATCTTGCAATCACTCTAAAGTCTAAACTTACCCTACTTTGAATCCAAACTTACCCTACTCTGAATACAAACCATTATAAGTTTTATAAGTTTGAATTTGAACTTAACCTGCTCTAAGAATGCTGCACAACTATTCTAAAAATGAACACGGATCACTTTAAATTTTTACAAATTTTCTTTTAAAATCAAACTCGTCATTACATGTCACTCTCGTGCTATCCGCCTTGCCTATAGGACAAGGTCGCCAATCCAATATTATGCAGACCTGTAAGCATCTTTGCAATTTGAATGAAATTGAATGACATATAAGTGACAAACCCAATCTTTTGTTGGCAAGTGAACAAAGTTGACAATGTTTTAAATAATAAATTGGTGACATTATTAAATTACGGTGACAACCATAGCTCGTAAGTTTCGTAACGAATTAAAAACCCTTGAGTTGTAAATCATAAGGTGTACTTAGTAGAGCCTAAAGTCTGTTAGCTAAGATTGATTTAAATTTGTATTCTTAAATAAATGTTCACCCAAGGTCCAAATGGTTCTCTTAAATGATGCAAACCATGGCTACCTATAAGGATCATTCGACCAGTTTGGGTCTTCTATCTCCGTAGACAAAGTAAACTCGATATGACAACAGATTCGTTATCATATGATCTTGATAACTCGAAATGAAGAAACCATATGATCTTGTTCGAATTCGTTATCATTCCCTCACCATCCACTTTAAGTTCATGACGGTAAAATTTCAATCATAATCCGATTTCGCTTCTACTATACTCCAAGTATTTAACATGTAAAGACTAACATTAATAAAAAAAATTAATTATAAGGGCTTGAGACTATGAGAAATTTGAAATCATATTTATTAAAGTTCTCGCAAAAGTGTCTTATCTGTAATATAATCTGTCTTCTTAAAATTTCATCGGTATTATTTAAAATCTCTCATTAGAACCAGGGTTTGAATATTTGGAGCCCACCTATAATTTGGATTATACAACGTAAAGGGTTATTTATAATTAATAATGGTAGCATATGCATTGAAATGCAACACTAATCCCAAGAAAATAAAATTTAATGACCTATGCAGAGAAAAGTGCATGAAAATTTTTCAGTAAATATGGTAGAAAAAGAGACAACATTAGTACGAAAAACCTAAAATATGATTATCTTGAATTATAAATTTATTCATAATTATATCTTTTTTAGAATTAGAAGTGTTCGAACGGTGTGGTCTAAATTATTACTAAGAAAATCAGGAATAAGGCTTCATTTGAGACAGCTTTCTTACTGCTTCTTAAAGCAGTTTTTTAGTAAAAAAGTTTAATTTTTGTACTAAGAAGCTGTTTTAAGAAGTATTTTTGTACTAGAAAGCTGCTTTAAGAAACAGTAAGAAAGCCGTCCCAAACGAAGCCTTATTCATGATTTTTATAATCCTCTATCATAATAAGGCTTCGTTTGATACAGCTTTTTTGCTACTTTCTTAAACAACTGCTTAGTGTAAAAATTTCTTGAATTAGAAAAGTTTGTATTAGAAAGCCGCTTTATAAAGCAGTAAGAAAGTTGTCCCAAACGAAGCCTAAAGCGGTCACCTGCTTTGAAATTCGTGCAGGACTGGTATAGCATACATATCAAATGTAGCGGTAAGGAACGCAGATAGGAGAAAGGGAATTGCTAAGCTTTTGATAGCAAAGGCAGAAGCCAGAGCCCTTAGCTGGGGCTGCCGCTCCATTGCTTTGCATTGCGATGTAAATAACGCTGCTGCAACCAGATTATACAAAAGCCAGGGATTCAAGGTCATCGCTGTACCAGAAAATTCAAGATGGCCACAGCCAAAGACAGCCCCAAACCTCCAGTTTTATTTCATGATGAAGCTCCTCACATCAAAGGTAAATATTTGATCTTTTATGTGTTATGTCAATGTTGTAATTATTTGAAGTTTAGAGGGTAGATGTTATGTCAAATGTTTAGTTGAATTGAAGAGAACTTTGAACTATAGGGATAAGTGTATATTGGTGGGATTCTTATGTGCTGGATGCACCCATCCATTTACAGTAATGGTTATATAAACAAGCTCTAAAAATTTATGTCAATTTTCAAATTTGTTCATTTATATGTTAAATTTTTTAAATTTTGTTCGAGTTTTTTTTCGAGTTTCTTACTAAGCGAATTTAAGCAAAAGTAATATAATCGAGTATCAAACTATTTGTCGAGAATACTAGTTCGCTCATAAGTTCTAGTTAATAAAATTTCAATAGAGGTGGGAGGGCGGAACATAGGGGTGTCAATAAGTGGCCTTACTCGAACTCAATCTGAAAAATTCGGGTTCGGTTTTTTCCGTTTAATGAACATATCAAGTATAGGTTGACCCTTTAATCTGATTTTGACTCGTTTAATATTTTTTTTTTCTTAATTTCTTTTATTTATTGATATAATTATTTATTTTTGATAAATTATCAATGATTAATAAGCTAATAAAAATATTGTTTTTATTAAAATAAATTATTGAGTTAGGTTCGAGCTGCTAGCAGGTCAGATTTGGATTCAATTAAAAAAAAATGGTCTGGTTTCGGTTGACTGGATTTAAGTTGGGTCAATTTTAGATTTGACACGATTATGATTCATTGACCCATTTTGACACCTAGCGAAATAGTTTGATAGAATAGTCCAAAAAACACGAAGTTTATCACTTGAGAGTTACAACTATTGGAAGAATGTCAAGGACAAGTTTGGAGGATAAATCTTTGGAGAATAAAATGACATATGTTGACTATAAGAAGAGCAATAAAATAAGTTTGAGGGGCTTAATTGCAAATTGCCAATTCAATTTCATGATTGAGCACCAGTGGGATAATTGTACCAATTAAGGAGGCCAAGATTTCTTTTTTTACAAAACTTTATAATAAATAAAAAAAAAGAACCTGAAGAATAAGAAATCACATAGCTTATCATCAGAGATGATTGAAGAATAAGTTCACAACATTCAAAAATACAAACCACTTTGTTCTAATTACTAATACTCACTCCACTCATAAAGGATGAAAATGAGATAATCTAAGGGAGAGGTGCCAATGCTTTAATATATATCTAAAATATATAAAAATTTCTTCAAAATATAGAATAATAAAATATATTAATATAAATCAAAATATAGGATATAAACACATATTTAAAATATAATTTAATTAAAATAATTGTATAATTATTAAATTTATTTTAAACTAAAATAATATACAATTAATTAATTCAGTAAGAAAGTCATCTCAAACGAAGCCTAATTCAGTATTCTCAATATCAAAGCATGGGACCAATCTATATGAAGCATGGACAAACAATAAAAAATGGGCCAAAAACCCAAATGAAAATTTACCTCATTTGTATTAAGAGAAAAACAACTTTATTAACAATCAAATTTAATAGACTGTGATAGTTATAACAAAATATTTATAATATCCAAATAAAATTTCAAAAACTCTATTTTTATCATAATAATTTTACAATTACTGCATCAATTCCAAAGAAACCTTAGCCTTCAATTTGATTCTTCAACTTATCAAAAACTGACTATTTTGATCTCTCAACTTTACTAAGCTGGTAATTTGGAGAAATTATTCTATGCGATTCGGACGCTGATCGGAGGCGAATTAAAATGCGCCACATCACTTTTTTATTATGTACCACGGCTTTATACCGAATGACATGGCGCATTCTAATTCGCATACGAATGGTCCCATGTCCGCATAGAATAATTTCTCGATAATTTGTGAGAGCAAATTGAAGGGAAAAAAAAAAGGTCAAATGAACAGAAGCTAAACAATCTAAAGAACCAATTTAATGATTTCCTCATTATATTGATAAGAAGTACTTCACTGAATTCTGACTGTAATTGGCTAATTGGAGTCAAATTGATGAGTTATTACAATTACAGTGTTCCTTAGTGCTCATCAGTAACTTCACTTTCTTCTTCAAACTCTCATTTTCCTGAAAAAAAGAGAGACATTTTCAGCCATTAAAAGCACATTGAAGTACAGAAGAAACAGAAGCCAGTAGCTACCGTTCGCAGTGCTATAAGCCTCTCATTGGTTCCTGCTTGAGCAGCCTTAACCTGTTAAAAACACACATAGTGAAAGCTTCATAATCATGGCTATTAAGTGTAGTAGGTCTTTAGATTGGGCTAATGGGTCTAAGGCTTCATTTAGGACAACATTTTTATTGTTTTCTAAAGCAGCTTTTTAGTACAAAAATTTAAAGTTAAAAAAAAAATTGTTCTAGGAAATTGCTTTATAAAAGAGTAAAAAAAACTGTTCCAAATGAAACCTTAGACATGAAAGCGGTATATAAGTAAATATAAAAATTTAGGTGTTAGATATATAAATATATAAGAACTTTATGACATTTGTGTAAATCCTCCAAAACAATAAAATTAATAATCATTTGTAAGAAGAAAAAAAAAATATATACCTTCACTAATTCATCCTCAAATTTTCTGCTCTTATCAAACTCTGCATCATATTTCATTCTCCATGCAGCTGATTCGTCCATGGCTTCCATATTGGCACGGTCAAACTGTCTTCTGCTATGAACAGCAGAAACATGTTAAGTCTGTAGCTTTGAAAGTCTTAGGGTTCTTAGGGTTCTTTTGGGATAGCTTTTTTACTGCTTCTTAAATTAGCTTTTTAGTACAAAAATAAAAAAAAATTTATACTAAAAAACTGCTTTAAGAAACAGTAAGAAAGCCGTCCCAAACGAAGCCTTAAACTTCACAAAAGAATGCTGTAAATAACATGGATATCAGATTAATCCCCTCAAGCCTTGATAAATCCTGTTAAAACTACAGCACTAGTTGTTTATAAGAATTAAGCATCTTTCATGTACAGGGCTCAGATTTCACTGAAGCTGGAAGAAGAAAAAAGAAGTTCATTTTTCATGTATTGTAATTTACTTCCTGCAAACCAAAAAGTATTATGTTAAAGCTATCACCCATTGTCCTAAGGCATCAATTACTAAGCAGGAATACACAGTTGGGGGAAGAGAAAAGGCATTAATTTCTTGATGCAGATGTCAAACGCACAAACAGTTTGCTCTAAGATTTTGATGAGAGGAATTCCTAAATTTGTACAAGTTGTGGAAATTAGATATAAATCCTGTATAAAGGGCATTCATTACTATTGGAATGAAGAGTAAAATAAAATGAGAGATAATATGATTGAATTTTATTTCTTTATTATGTGTAAGAAAATGCATGTACGTGAAAAAATTGGAGTAGCTCCAGTGGAAGATAAGATTAGAGAGAGTCGCCTTAGATGGTTTGGTCACATAAAATGACGGCCTTCCGATGACCTAGTTAGGAAAGTAGATGTATTAGATTTGATTTATGTTAAGAAAGGTAGAAGTAGACCTAAAAAGACTTGATTAAAAAAATATTAGAAATTATCTTTCTTTATTAGAATTAAATGAGAATTTGACTTTTAACAGAACACAATGGAGAAAAATGATTCATGTAGCTGACCCCACATAGTGGAACAAAGGCTTGATGTTGTTGGTGTTGTAATGCACGAAAATATGTGATTCATTTATTCATCCAGAACTGTGAAATTAAACAGATTTGGGATACAATGCTTACATTATTTCAAAGGAAGTTTTCCAAACCAAAATGCTGAGCACTTGAATTGTTCGTTTCATCTTGGAGATTTGATTAGAAGAGGTCACCACAGAACTTTGGTCCCCTCATTTACTCTTTGGTTCTGTTGGCACGAGTGAAATAAGGAGAAACATAGAAAAAGTTCAATGCTAATAGAATTATATGGAAGGTATATCTCTACTAGAAGCCTTAAAGGAGGCATCTTTACTATGTTTTTAGACAGCAAAGATGATGAAGAGAGAGCAAGAAAGATAAAGGTGGTCTCTTGGACAAAACCTGATTTTAGTTTTATTAAGTTGAATGAATATGGATGATCCAAGGGAAATTCTAAAGAATCTGCTGCTGGAGTTATTCTGCCAGATTATTATAGTGATATGAAGTTTCCATTTTTTCAATATCTGGGCACTCAGTGAGTGATGATTGCTAAAATAGCGGCATTAGATATTGGCCTAGTGATTAACATTGATAAGAAATTCAGATATGTTGTAACTGAGGTACAATATCAACTTTTTCCCGAATTACTTGGGCTTCGTTTGGGACGGTTTTTTTATTGCTTCTTAAAACATCTTTTTAGTACAAAAATTAAATTTTTTGTACTAGAAAGCTGCTTTAAGAAGCAGTAAGAAAGTCATCCCAAACAAAGAGTTAGAAGTGAAGGGGGTTATAATTGGAAGAAAATTTACTTGCTAAGGTACATTAGACAATTATTTTCTAAGTAGAATGATAGACTTAAACACATCTATAGAAAAGAAAATCAAGCTCCTGATTGCTTGGTCAAAGAAGGCTGCAAACTAAAATTAAACAGGTATTTTAATACATATGATATACATGGTAAAATTAAACGTATTATTCAATAAGATAAGAAATGAGTTTCTTATCTTAGTTGTAGTATACTTTGTTGTTTTCTTTATGCTGCTAAAAGGAGCTATCCTACAAATTTTTGTTCTTGGCTAGAGCTAGAATTCTAGATTTTAATGATGGATGTCCACATGAAATTCGGGATGGTATTGATGTTAGTCGTTGCCTAGAGGCGCCTTTATAGGGACTGGAAGAAATGTGTTTGAATTTTGTTATGTTGGAACCGTGATTGAAGTTTCAGCAAAGCCCAATATATTCGTAGGCGAATATATTTAAGCAGATTATTCTGATAACCTGTCTCATATCAGTTTAAGATGATATTTTTCAATTCATTTTATTTATAGTTGACAACATATATTTTCAGGAATACTACTTCAATTGGTGGTTTGGGCTAAGTTTCTTCACTTGAGTGATATAAGAAATTTGGCCAATCCTTGATATAAATCTTAGTGAATAGAATGAATCAATATTGCAGATGAGTGACTAAAACAAGTATTTATTGTTACTATCAATGTGGTTTATGAAAGGTCTTAACAACTATCATGTGAAGTGTTGTTAGAGATCTTTGATAGGGGTTCCTCCAAGGTTTTATTTTGCAAGCTTATGGTTTTATTTTAAGACTTGGATTGATGGAGCTTCATGGTTGGATCTCCTTCTACCATTGTTTAAAATTGCACTATTCATTATTTTAATTCCATTGAACTTCAAACATTAATGAAAATCAGAAGTTGAGTGTTTATCACCCCAATTCATCCTCTCTTGATGTGCCATGTACTGTACAATCTACATCTCCTTTTCTTTCCTCAGATACTTTATAAATCAATAAAAAGGAAAAGAAAAAGAAAACTCAAAGCACCGGAGATGTTAATTCATAACCAGCTGTTCAAAAAACACAACTAGGAAGATCTGTCCGCAAGGTCCTGTTAGGGTTTGGCGGTGAAGTGCGTACATGCATAATTCATAAAGTTTTACAAACAGATTATAAAATTCATTTATAGAGATCAACAAAGCAGAATGTCAGAACCATAAAAACACATAAAAGTAAAGCAATTGTATCAAAGTTAGGAATTTGATGGCAAAAACAAACCGAAGATGAAGTAAATCAGTTTAATGTTTGACGCGAACCTTAGTTCTTCTCTGTCGTCTACAGTAAACGATGAATCGATGGACCATAGCCGGAAGTATATGACGGTTCCCAATAAAAGAGCGGCGACAAACCCCAGAATTAGGGTTCTTCGGCGAAAACCCATCGTCGCGTTGGATCGTCTGCCCATGAACGGATCGGATACAAACACTATCTGATAGGCATCTGGAAGAAAGGGGAAGATTTTTACCATTTTTACCGGTCTTTTTTAAGGGTTTACGGCGTTGAGTTAAAGAGTTTGAGATCAAAATAGGGGATGTTTGGAGCATGTAAAAGAATAAAATCTACTTGAAATATCTAACTTATTTAAATAAGTGAAATAATATATATATATATATATATGAAATAAAATTAATATAATGTGAATTAAATGATGGTGATGGTCGGTAGCTGGGACAAAACATTGACTTATGATGGCCAGTGACAAACAACTATGATCAGTCGTTGGTTAGATAACAGCTATGACAGTGGTCAATAGCGACTTGCAGTAGTAGACGATGGTTAGAATAGGGCAGTTGGTTGTGATCGATAGTCGGCTAATGGGTAGGGGTGTCAAATTTTGACACAATCCAAACCACATCCGGTTAACAAACGTGTTGGGGTCCAGTTCGAAAATTTGACCCCATGTGAGTTTCGGGTCCACTTTGGGTTGACCCCGAAACTCAAAAATGACACATAAATGGTTTTGCCAGCGTCTGCTGCTCGCCTTGCCCGAGAAATGACACGACGTGTTGACTTTCGAGTCGCTTAGTCGGTAAGCCCACGAGTCGCGTGACTTGCGTCTCTTTGCCTCCTTCGAGGCCGTCGTCGCTGCCCCTACGGCGCTGTCGTTGCTGCACTGCCGTTGCTGTTGCATATCTTCGCCTCCTTCGAGGCCATCACGGCGTCGCCTGATCACCTCCGATGACATTCCTTTATGTCAAATAGGAAGTCAGGACCTCACTAAAACTGGGAGTGATGGAAGCTCGCAATCTTCCTCATTTTCGGGCAGTTCTTTAGCTATATCCCGTAAATCTGTGTCGGGGTGTGTCAAATAGCGTCGGGTTAGTTTTAGATTCGACCCAAACCTAACTCATTGACCCGAATTGACACCCCTACTAACGGGCCAATAACAGTGAATGACAATAACAATATTAATTTTTCTATGAAAAAATAATACTTTGCATTCCCTTTTTAGCGAACCAACTAGCCCATCAGCCTAACTTCATTTGAGCCTGTCAAATCTGAATTTTACACATTAACCTATGTATTACATATCATATAATTTTTTAGATCAACACAATTCAATTAATTCGAATATAATCCATTGAACTCAATTAACCTGATCCAAATATGCCTAACTTGAACCCAAATAATGATTAGGGTTCAAGTTATTTAGGTCTACCCAAACTCGACCCAATTAATGATCAAGTTCATAATTTAGATTCAAATCCATCCTCAATAGTTAACAGGTCAATTCGATCTGAATTTTTCGAGCCAATTCGATCAAAATTTTCAAGTCAGATTGTTGGTTTTAATCATTTATTTACCTCTAAATTTAATCATTTATTATACTTTAGCCAATTTCAAATATAATAACAATAATAAGATTTAACATGTTCAAATTTCACTAGATCTTGTTTCTAAAATTCTATTTGATTTAAAAAAAAAAGATAAAATTTGAATAATAATATTTTGAGGGGCTTTTTTATAAATTTGGATATTATAAATTTAGTATTTAATAGACCTTCATAAATTTTAAAAACATTTGTATGAAACATATCAACTATGTATTCCTAATCATCCAACATGAACTTCTGTTATATTCTATTCTCCTTTACCAATAACCATACAAACAAGATGCTAATAACATTAGGTCAAAAAAATCTTCATCCAAAATGATATGACGAATCAGAGTTTCTCAATCTGGAGAGATTATTACGTGCAAAGTCCAGATCAGTGCTGCGTCCGAATTCTATGAAATCGCACAATAAAAGCACAACAAAAGCACAATGTGCATGGTAATTACGTACATTTTTACTGTGCATGCTCGCAGAATCCAGAAGCAGCTCCGATCCGGACTCCACATGTAATAATCTCTCCTCAATTTGAAAAAGCTAAGACAGGAGAATGCCAAGCCTCTTCTCAAACTTCATTAATATATAAATATAGTTACCGTTACTCTAATTGTTGAAGAAAATCTTAATTATCAGTGCAGGATAGTTTTTAACAAAAAGGGGCGGCTGTTCTTCATCTTCTATTTAGTGATCAATCAGCATCCATCTCTTCCAGCGCAGCCACAGCGGCGGCTTTGGCTTCCTCAAGAAGATGCTCCGGCACCTATAATTGCAACATATTTTGTATGCCAATCCGCACAAGAATTAAATTCTCTTAAAATATGAGGTAAGAAAGAAAGAATTCACTACAGTCGATTATGGTTTCGTTTGGGGAGGCTTTCATAATGCTTTCTAAAATAGCTTTTAAATACAAAAGTTTTTAGTTCAAGAAATTATTGTACTAGAAAACTGTTTTAATAGAAAACGGTAGTCGTTTGGGGCGGCTTTCATAATGCTTTCTAAAATAGCTTTTAAATACAAAAGTTTTTAGTTCAAGAAATTATTGTACTAGAAAACTGCTTTAGAAAAGAGTAGTCATTGGGGTGGCTTTCTTAATGTTTTATAAAATAGCTTTTTAGTACAAAAGTGTTTAGTTCAAGAAATTGTTGTACTAGAAAGCTGCTTTAGTCGTTTGAGGCGGCTTTGTTAATGCTTTCGAAAATATCTTTCTAGAACAAAAGTTTTTAGTTTAAGATATTGTTGTACTAGAAAGTTATTTTAGAAAAAATTAAAAAAATTATCCCAAACCAAGCCCACGCAAACTGCATTTCGTATGTTCAAAGAAATGTTTCATCTCTTATGAATGATGCTCATATACAAAGTAAGAATGTTACCTTTTGATGCTGCTTATTTGATTCATCACACACCCAGCTCAGTTCCAGTTCAAATGCTTTATCCTTGGCCTCGTCATGGACGCCATAGATTCTGAATGTTGCATAAAGTAAAAAAAAAAAAAAAAAGAAATTGCGGTAATCAATTCAAGAAGTTAAAGCTTCATTTGAGACGGTTTTCTTACTGTTTCTTAAAGTAGTTTTTTAATACAAAAATTTTATTTGTTATACTAAAACACAATTTTAAGCAGTAAAAAAGTCATCCCAAACGAAGCCTAAATTACAATTTGACAGCAAATACTTCAAGTAATATGGATAGACCTATTTATTTTTCATATTTCTGAATTCTGAGTTTGAATGAAAAATCGGCAGGCCCTCATAATGATTCAAAACAAGGTATTTACCCACCCAGGTTTAGGGTGATTGGTGGGCGAGCGCGGTTGGAAACCCCCCATCCTGGGTTCAAATCCCCTCTACGATGGCCTCACCTCTTCAGTGGGGCAAAGCAAGGATGGGCCTGATGCCGGTGGATAGCCTCGCTAGGTTCCGCCGGGAGATTAGTTACACCGTAAAACCCTCCATTTAGAGTGGCAGCGAGTAGATACCCCGTTCAAAAAAAAAAAAAAAAAAAAGAAAGAGAGAGAGAGCATATAGGCATTTTAAACATTTCATAAACGACTTTATTCTATAAATAGGGTGGCTATCTTGTTTATGTTTCTTATTCGTAGAGACCAGCATCCTTCTTTTCTTTTGCCTCTCTCTCTCTCTCTCTCTCTCTCTCTCTCTCTCTCTCTCTCTCTCTCTCTCTCTCTCTCTCACTATCCTACTTCTATTTCGCACTATCTTCTTTCTATATCTTTCTGTCATCTTCTTATGCTCTATCCTAAGGCAAAAAAAAGCTCATGTAAGCACAGCTTACTGAATAAAATTCAAACCATAAGCTGGGAATGTGAGCCCTATTCTGTTCCTGGCTGAAACTGGCTTTGTAGACGTCCTTAAACCCATACAAACTCCCCCAAATACAAAAAAAACTTAGTTTTATCCTTCGAAAGACATCTCTTGAACCCCCAAATACTACTACTGAAATAATTCCACTCTTCCTGCTCTACTGCCGCACTTCCTTGTCAAATTTTCTAGAATTAAGTTAGGCTTCGTCTGGGACGACTTTATTAATGCTTCTTAAAGCAGCTTTTTATTAAAAAATTAAAATTTTTCTACTAGAAAACTGCTTTAAGAATCAGTAAGAAAGCCATCCCAGACGAAGCTTTAATCAATGTTTGAAATGATGGTTTAAAAAAATGTCCGTTACCCCTAAAACCAATGTAAGATAAGAACATGTTTGATTAAAATACATTTTCTAGAATTAAGTGAATAACTCACATCTTGGCAACTTCAATGATCCCTTGCCTGCATGTTAGTTCAGAAAGCTTCAATTTCTCAATTTCTCTGTGAAAAACCAGAAAGATGGTAAGAGCAGGAACAACTAGATATGATCATCTACATGTGATGGTTTAAATGGAAAACGAGCAAAGAAACCATCTAGCATATGGTGTATGTCAGAAACTGGCATGAAATAAATACCAAACTATATAAGAATTACTCACATGAGGATTTAGTGGATAAAGTTATTCTAAGTAAATGCAGTGTCTATGGTTTCGTCTACAAGACTAAAGCTTCTAATGGGTTCATGGAAACCAGGATTTCAAAAAAAAATAAATAAAACAGTTTTCCTTTTCTTTCACGGCTTTGGCTCCTACAGATTCGTCAGTATCATTGATACCAGCAATTAATTTAAGTTTAGGCATTACATCAAAAATTAGTTAAAATTTTGCATAAAGTTTTCAGCTTCGTTTGTGAAGGCTTTCTCATTACTTTCTAAAATAGCTTTTTAGTACAAAAAATTCTAATTCAAAAATTTTTTTAACTAAAGCTTAGTTTGGGACGGCTTTCTTGATGCTTCTTAAAGCAGCTTTCTAGTATAAAAAATAAATTTTTTATATTAGAAAGTTACTTTAAAAAGCAATAAGAAAATTATCCCAAACAAAGCCTAAAACACTGCTTTAGAAAATATTAAGAAAGTTGTCCTAAACGAACCCTTAATATACATAAACAACAATTCAAAAAACTAAAAAAAAAATATAAAGCATAGGACAAGTTAGCACTCTAAGAAACATATAAACAAATCTCATGGTGCAAAAATACATGTTATTTCTCAGGATCTTTATGATGAGTATTTATTAAACCTTCCTTTGAGTAATGTTCTTCATGCCAAGTTTCCAAACCCACTTTTCAGCAAATTTGATCGATTTCAATGAAAGATAAGTGCTACAGAAAATGTTGTTTGGAGCCGATAGTCAGTAATCTTCTGACTAATAATCTATTGAAACTCCTATGATTTACCAGTCATTTTAAGTCAATATTCTTGTAATATTTTGATGAATAACCTATGCACACCAATATATTTTTGTAAGAAACAAACCAATAACCATTAAAAATGAAATTATAACCAATTTTGTCAGCTATGACCTAACAAGGCCAAACATATTGATATAGATGCTACGGACACTTAAAAGAAGACACAAATCTCCTCACAAAATAAAAAATGCATATAACAACCATATGTGGGACACTTACTAACCTGAAATTAGATAAGCTTAAGAAGATAACAACAAACTTACGTTTTGGCAGCCTGCTTACCCTTCCCAATTGCAGCACCAAAATATCTCTGCACATTGTAAAGGTATAATGCGTAAATTGCACGCTATACTTAAAATTACAAATAACTTAAAAGCCACCTTGCTTGCTGTTAGACCGGTCCCCATTGGACTGGTCCAACCGGCCCTGGACAAGGGGCCAGTTCACACCTATAAGAGACGGACCGAGGCAGATCCGCCTCTTTTGAATTAGCCGCCAATAAGCAGGTGGGGCCCATAGGGATTAATGAGCCATTAAGAGGAGGGGCGGAAGCTAGGGTTAGAGGAGGATTGCTTTAAATAGGAAGAGATTAGGAGAATTAGGGCATGCTGTTATTGTTTCTCTTGGAGTTCTCTTTGTGATTTTGGGCTCTGAAATTCATCGTCTATAAATTGGGAGAGAACGATCATCCTCTCGAACTGAGGATCAATCGTCTCTTTGCTTGTTCTTGCTTTTGGTTTGATTCCTATAATACAATCTACTTTTTTTGGATTGTTTTCATCGGAGATATTGAGATTTTTTCCGCTGTTTTCACCAATTATTGCTAGGGTTGCTTGCAAACTCAAGTATTTCCCATTAGGGTTACTTGCGAACTCAAATATTTCCTATCACTTGCAAAAAGAACTAAATTCAAGGAATTAACCAAAATATTTTATAATGAATATTGGAATAAACTCACATAAGAAACCCCCGATGGTTCGACCATATATAGCTGGGGTCCATCTCTATCATATCCGCAGAGAATTACACCACAACCAAATGGTCTGAAACAACATAACACACACTACTTCAATTCTTCCAGCACTAAAACTAATCATTATCTAAGCAAGCAAATCAAATCAAATCAATCAATGTGTCTGAAATAAAATTAGTACCTCAGCCACCAATAAAGTGTGCAAAGATGAACATAGCTGGCAACACGATCAGCAAGTTCTTTCACAGGAATAGGTTCACCATATATTCTGTTCATGAAATACTTTCAGGCAGTTTTTCTTATACTCAGAAAGGGCACAAATAGTTGTACTTATCATTCAAGATAGATAAAGCAAAATCTATGATCATAAAATGAAGATACAAACCGTTCATAGTTTGTTGCTTCAGACTTTGCTCTGGAAATTATTTGTCTAGCATCTGCTACGAATCCAGCAAATGCCTGAATTTTAAGTTCATAGCCAAAATATAACTCAAGTTAAATATGCATGTATGGAAACTCAATGGTAGTAAGTTAAATAGTTTATTAGGTGGTAGGAAATATTGACAGCGTGTACTGGGAAAATAGGTTTCTTCAGTTTTAAAGCAAAAAATGAACAATAATATTCTATTAGAATTCAAGTTATAGCTTCTATAGTATATCAAAAATATTTTCCAATGGCAATGTTAACAGGTCATAGAGTCTAAAGGTTTTCGCTTGAGTAGATCTAAAACGGAAATTATGGAGTGTAATTTTAATAGTAATAGACCTAGTGAGGGGATTGTGACTTTGGGCGATCAAGTCATTAATAAGAGTACACGTTTTAGATATCTTGGATCTATTGTTCAGAGTGATGGTGAAATAGATGGGGATATTATCAGCAGAATTCAAGTTGGATGGTTGAAGTGGAGGAATGCATCGGGCTTGTTATGTGATAGAAATGTACCTCAAACTTAAGGGAAAATTCTATAAGATGGTAGTGAGGCCTGCAATGCTTTATGGTGCCGAATGTTGGCCTTTAAAAGAGAAGCATAATACTAAGTTAAGTGTGGCAGAGATGAGGATGCTCAGGTGGATGAGTGACTTTACCCTTAGAGATAGGATACGAAATGAGCATATACGTGAAAAGGTTGGAGTAGCTCCAATAGAAGATAAGATTAGAGAAAGTCGCCTTAGATGGTTTGGTCACATAAAACGGAGGCCTTGCGATGACCCGGTTAGAAGAGTTGAGGTATTAGATTTGACTTATGTTAAGAATGGTAGGGGTAGACCTAAAAAGACTTGGTTAGAAAATATTAGGAATGACCATTCTTTATTAGATTTAAACAAGAATTTGACTTTTAATAGGACACAATGGAGAAAAAGGATTCATGTAGCCGACCCCACGTAGTGGGATAAAGGCTTGATGTTGTTGTTGTTGTTGTTGTTGTTGTGGCAATGTTAACAGGTCAGGAGTTGATAAAAAACCTTTAATCAAGAATCACAAACTATCCGGTTCAAGTAGGGGTGTCAATTCAGGTCGACGGGTTGGGTTAGGGTTGAACCCGAGTTGACCTGAATCTAAACGGGTTAACCCGAACCCGACCCGTTTTTGCAAACAGGTCGGACATTTCAACCTGGACCCGACACGCGCGAGTTGCCGGGTTGACCCGACCCGACTAGGATTTAGTAGATTTGGCTGAAGAAGCAGGAGGCCGCAAGCTGACGCCGACCACATTCCATGCATATACTGCAAATTAAAAATAACAGCCAAGACCATTAAGGGGATCTTCTAACCTTCAGTATGACTTCTAGTCACCTACTCAACGCAACCTTGGTTGAAATAAAGTATGTAACTAAAGTATGCTAAAGGCGATTAGCATACATATATCCTTTGCTAAATTCCAATTGCATCAAGAAGTTCAAAATTGATGATCTGAACTATAAGAACACTACTGGCTATCAAATTAAATTGATCCGTTGAACAACAAATCGAAAGAAAGAATTCAATAATTGGATCAGCTAAACTATGGATTTCCTTTATTTTTATCCAAGGGTCCGGGAGTTTATAATTTGCAATTTTCGATTCGCATTTGAGCGTAGAAGGAAAACTATGGAAAGATTAATCACAAAACAACCAAGAAAATCAAATTTCAAGAAAAATATCAAAGATTTCAGAAGACACGGCTAGAAGAGAAGTAAGATGATGATCTTATATATAATTTGATGAACTATAAGAGAGTATATATTAGAATGAAATGTAACAAGCATAAAGGCAAGAAATAAATCAAAAGACAAATGATTTTAGGGAAAATAATTCAAGGCTGTGAGCAAAAGTGAGGCACATAAACCAACTACAATAAAGAAGAAGAAGAGAAACATGGAAGAAGAAAAGCAGATTACTCCATGTTCTTTGTTGGTCAAAATCTCAGCCCTTTATAAAGTTTACCTTTAAGTCTATATGATATCCTCTTAGTGCATAATAATCCTAAGAAATTTTTTTAATTTAACCTTTTACCATTAACTCTAAAAGTTATATCATTATTTACTCAAGGCTATCATAACTAACTATCAACTTATCTTATAATAATTTTGAATGATAATTGACAGTATCACACTACTAAAACAATATATTATATACTCAATAGACAATAGTTATCCCACTAATTCTAAGTCATTTACTTTCTAAACATTTTCTCCATTGTTCTAGCTTTTTTATTTATTTCAGTGGATGTCTTGCCAAATTATAATATATTATCTACAAAAAAAACTCACACCAATACTCACTTTGATTATCCTTTGCAAGTATCTATGTAAAAAGAAAGAGATTTATTCACTCGATTAAATTGCAAATCCTAAATGGTTAGTCTCAACTACTAAGATTTTGGTGCCATAGAAAAAAAAACAGAAGATTTGGAGCATAATTTATGCAGAAAAAAAACTGCAGAAATCTACGGGACCCAAAAAAAAGATTCGAGATGGTTACCATGCCAGAATGCCGGTGAACAGAGTGGATCCTCCGATTTGATCCCCCCAACATCATCTTCGAAATAATCAGCTTCTCCACGCCCTAAAAACCCACCAATCACAAGTACGGTCACAAAAATAAGCCGCGAAAAGCACAATACGGAGCAGAAAAATAACCTCAGATCACAAATTTCTCACCAATACAATACCATCCTTACACTTGATAGCGATAACAGTCCTGACAGAAAATAAGAACTATAAGCAGACCATAAACAAGTTTATCTTAACAATCCGCCAGCCATTAAGAGAAGTGCGAGCGCAGTAGAGCAAAGATGGAAACTTTTACCCACTCTGGTCAACAGCTTTGGCAGCGTACTCGATCTGAAAAACCCTACCGTCGGGGGAGAAAGTGGTGACGGAAAGATCATACCCCGTGCCTATGCTGCTCATCGTTCTCCAACAAATGCCAATCCAAAGCTGCCTTCTTGGCTTGCTCCGACTCGAATATACGAAGACGATACGAAGTTGTGAAGAGAGTAACCAGTAGGTGGGTTTCTTGCATCACAAGTACTGAAATATCAGAGGAACTTTATATTTTATTTTCATATTAATAATTAAAATTTCATATTTAGTCTCATAATATCAATTCTTTTAAAAAACATCACAAAAATAACATATTGCTCCACTTCTATTACACACTAGCTATCTTTCTCTTTCAACAAAAAAAATATTTTGTGCGAACACCGAATAGTGTCCAGATGCGAATGAGAGCACGTCAAGACATTTTTTGTTGTGTATTATTGCTATATATTGCTTAATACCGGGTGACGTGACGCATTCTGATTCGTCTTTAGACCGTTCGATGACCTCACAAAATAATTTCTCACACATTCAATCTGACTTAAATCTCACATAGGATTTATCTGTGACGACTATACTATTTTATAAAGTTTGTTATAGAATTGATGCGAGACAAATTCATCTTAGTCTGTTAGTTGGAAGCTTTGACTATCAACCAAGATATATTATGTTCGAGTCTTATGTATGAATTATCAACCAAGAGATATTATATTCGAGTCTTATGTATGTATTATATATGTATAAATTTATCTTAATTGACCTAAATGTCCCTAAATCTCCACCTTGCAGCAGAAGCTAGGGATTCAATATCACTGAAAGCCATGGCAAGTTCAAGCTCTGCGGCTCGCATCGATCCCGAGCTCGTCATCTCCCACAAATTCCTCGAAGTATTCTCTTTTTTTACCCCTTACTACTTCACCATAGGTTCTAAAGAACACGACGGTTAAATTACTTGTATTTTTTATGCAGGAGAGTTTCTCGTACAGTGAAAGGTCAGTACTAGTCAGCGATCGTGTTTCCTCCATTTGTTTTGTATAATTTTTTTTTTTTTTGGTTTGTGGGAATTGGGGACAGAGATGCTGCGATTTATGCTCTAGGCGTTGGAGCTTGTGCAGGGGATGCGGTTGACGAGAAAGAGCTCAAGTACGTTTACCATCGGGATGGTCAGCGATCCATTGAAGTACGGATCCTTCATTTCTGCTTTCTGTATGATCATGAACTGTTTTATATGTTGGTTTGGGGAAGAAAGAGTGATACCATGGAGAGGATTTTACATAGTTGAATGATTATTTAAGATCTGTGAATTCATTTTGCTCATATACCGGCAGTTATTGATACAGTTTGCGGTTGCTTAAGTGATTACATTATTCTTTTTTATTCTTTGATACACAATTCTTCCCTTTTGATCAGTTTTGGCCATTTTGGAGAAGTTGCAAATAATCCTAGATTTGATGTTGACCTTCATTTCTAATTTGTATAGTTGTAGCAACTCGAATCATATAGTGTCATTGAAACTGCAGCTAATACTGTTCATCATAATCGCACAAAAACTTATTGAGTTTGGCTTTTACAAACTTCGGTAAGCTTTTGTATTATTTCTCTTCGGGACATATTGAGGACATTTTTATGAAAACCATGACACGAGAGCTACAATAATTTATTGTGGAGAAATTGATACTTCTTGAAAACTCGATATCAATGAGGGAAGAAATTGATACTTCTTGTGTTTTTGGTACTGTAGCTGGAGTTGGTCTGTTTTGCAGCTGAGACTACTTGTTTCTCCTACAAGTCAGAATTTATTGAGTTAATGAATGTTGTCTGAGCCCAATTCTTGGATTCTGAAAAAATATCAATTTTAGGTCTATTATGATCATTAATAGGACTCTTGGGTATGCAAAATTTCAGTTTATTACAAGATGAAATTTCAAATTTCGCTCAAATTTGTGTGCTGGATGGATGCAAATTATTTGAGTGCAGATGTGAAGTCCAAGTTGTAACTACAATTTTTTAAGGGAGGCCTAGATTTTTATTTGGTGTTTTTTATTTTTGCTCTTTTCATCTACTTATGTTTTTTATTTGGTGTTTTTTTTATCTTTGTTTTTTTCATCTACTTATGTTGGTTTGCACATATGATTTAGATTTAGTCAAGTATGCTATAATCTTAGTTTTCTTATTGCATTGTGAATCTTAATCATTGTATAGTTTTATGAACATTCATTAAATTATCATTTGGAATGGTATTTAAATATTTGTTGAGTTCCATTAAAATAGGGTTATAGCTGCCATTCTTGGTGGATCTGGAAAAGATGTATCTTGAATGACTTTAATCTAGATAGGTGAACTCGGCCTCTACATAAAAGGCTCTAGTTGTTGAAGTGGTGATTGTCATGCATCAGGGTCTAACGGAAGAATTGCACTTAACCCTAATTATCTCATCATCAAAACTTATACATATTAGAACCGCAAAATATTCAAAATCTTATAAATTAGGATATAATTAACATTCATATTACATTCCAAAAGAATTGTATATATTTATCCAGCACATTTCAGCAAGCTCAAAACATATAGGATTTAGGCTACGTAACTCCTATTTGAGAAATCAAAGCCCAAATTTGTAGTAATATATGTACGCAAAAAAAAAATAAAGGTTCCATAGTTTAATCAGGTAACATTTATGGGTATAAGAGGGAAACTTTAATGATTATAAGATAGTAACATAAACTTGCACTTATACAGTTAACTTTATCAGAAGGATAACACACACATTACCTGAATTTGAATATATTTATCAAGTACATCAACTAGAATATCTTTTGAACTTAAACATTACTTGATCTTGAAAATTTACATCAGAAACATTAATTTGAATGTGACTTGAAATTGAACATGAGTATCAATATACATTACTTGATTAACTTATATTGCAATGTATGAAACATGATATGCACATGTCTTGATGCATGCTTATAACTCCAATTTCACTTATACCTCTACTTAGCCTCTCATCCATACAGGACAAATGGAGAAATGTCTTATTCTCTTTATGACTCCACTTCCCCTTAACCGCCCTTGATCATCTCACATTTGTACAAGATAGACATAGGAAACATAAATATGTACATATAAGAGACCTTGTAACTTAACTTGTTGTGCATTTGAACATCTCCCACATTCATCATGTCTGCCATGTGAACATGCAACGCATCATATGAACATAACATTAATATTTTTAACATGTATAAATGACATATAATATAATACATGAATGCGTAAAGTGATATATGTATGATAATTTTAGTAGTATACATGGGATAAAATATATACACATCCAACATAAGCATTTCAGAAAATCATTCACGGGGAATGTTCATAATATCATTTTGGGTCTTTTATTTTTCAACAACATTTTCTTTTAAATTCAACATCAATAGTAAAATATGCGAAAATTCACACATTCAAAACCAACTGATGAAAATCCTAATTTTGTCAGTCAAAATGCTCAGCATTACTCATTCTATGACATATCAAAATTTACATAATAGAAAGCTTATCAAATTTCACAAAATCATTTAAAATCCTAAAAATACCAGCATACAAGTCAAAATTGAAATTAGAAACAAGGTATTGAGAGTCTATCTCGATATGAGCAGTTCTCTTAACTGGGCTGATTGATGAATCCAGCTCTGTGGCCACCAAACCCTAAGTTTTTCTCTCTCTCTCTCTCTCTTCTTTCTTTCTCTTCTCCTCCTCCATCCTCTTTTTCAATCTTTCTGGTGAATGGGGTGGAAATGGTGCAACAACTGATACTTTTAGATATTTATATAAAAATATAAAATTTTTACCCAATGTCACAATGCTCTATCTAAATACTCTATATGCTTCAGACAAAGAGCTCGATGCTGCATCCTCCTTCACTAGTGTCGCTACGCTCCCAAACAGAGAGGACAACGCTGCTATGTAAAACGTTGCAGCCCTCCAAAGGAACATTTTTACTACCCTTTCTACTCCGGTCTCAGGCATTCTAGACTTAAATAAACATTAAAAAATTAAATTTCACAAACATTTATGAAGGCAAATATAAAATTCTCACCGGGTTGGTTTGGATCAGTTTTGGTGGACTTATTCCTATAGTAGTGGTTGTTACAGTGCCTATCACGTTCACTAAGATAGACTGACCATTGAATGGAAATCCTTATAATGATGCAATTATTTTTATCATGTTGATCACGAATTATCAAATCGTAAGTATTTTGATCAATACAGAGAGCTTGAGCAACATTATTTTTAAAAGCATAATTGAAAAGATGAATATGAACGCTTCTCGCTTGACGCAAAATACATGTCTTCTCTTGTATTTTTAGGAGAATAGAGAGAAACTAAGGGAATTATTGCTTTGTCGATCACTAGGGGAGAAGGCGAAAGATAATTCATTGCAATGAACGACTTTATCATAATTGACACTCTGACAACTTATGATGCTATATTCGACCGATCTCTCCTATATACTTTTAGAATCATAGTCTTCACTTGTTATGTCGTTGTGAAGTTTTCGATTGGTAGCCTAGTAATGATAGTGTGAGAAGACTTGTTACAGTCAAGGGCATCTTATCCAACAACTGTGGGGGTTGTTCCGGAGGAAGTTCTTCAACTCGAGGCTTTGAGAGGATCTAAACTTTAGACATTTGATGTAGAAGTGCCAATTTGTTTAGATCAAATTTGAATTTTTTGCTCAGCTCTTCTTTTGATGAAGCACGCAAGGACGAGTTGATTAGAACTCTTTAAGAGAACATTGAAGCCTTTGCTTGGTCGACAACTAAGAGGCCTGGTGTCGACATCAATCTCACTTGACATAAGCTAAATGCTAACAAGAACGTTAGACCGATTAAACAAAAAATTATGCCAGTCACTACAATGTTAGCTAAACCTACTTGTTGTGAAGTTTAAAAGCTTTTGGAGACGGGATTCATCAAAGAAGCTTATGTTAGACCGATACATTGGACTGGTCCAGCCGGTCCCATATGGACCAGATCACGCGAAACAGGCAGACATTTTCCGCCTGTTTGTGCTATCGACCGAACCGCAAATCTCACGGAGCAATTTAGGAAGGATTTTTGAGGGAGTTAGGAGGGAAATTTGAATGTAGGGATTGTTTAGAGAGTTCCTTCTGAATTGTATGTATTAAATATTTTGTTTTCCTAGGATTAGGACATCTTGAATTGGTGCTTCAAGTAATGAGGTGTCATGCCCCGAGATCTAACTTGGAAAGAATGTCGATCAATAGCCAAACAATTTACCAGAGTTATCTATAAACCTTCAGTAAGCAATCTATCAAACATCTATAAAATTTAAAACATCAATATTCAAGTCGATTCATATCTCAAAACATCATATACAATACTCAGGAACTACACTATCAATACAAGTAGAAAAGCTATCCTGTCCTGAGTACAAAAGAATCATCTATCGATCAAAAGAACTAAAACCTGTCAATCTGAATCAACTCCTATCTCCTGCTCCCGAGCCCTGACCTGAAAATATCAACCACATATAATGAGCTTTACAAAGCCCAGCAGGTCACCTAATACCCATAACTGAAATCAAAGCACGGCAAATGCTATCAATATGCATGTCAATCTATTCAATCCGTATCAGTCAATGGTCAATGAGTCAATGCAGCGGAAATCAATAGTCAATAAAACCAGTCAATGCAGCGGCAGGCAATTCGGTAAATCAATTCAATAAATCAATGTCGTCAATCAAATCGATACAGTCAAATCAGTGCGATCTAATCAATGAAGTCAATTGAGAAAAGCGATACGAGACAAGGAATCTATAAAACAGTCAATACGGTGTAGAATAGCAGCAACAGTGAATCTATAAGTCTATAGGCAGTAGTACAAATACGATGTCCATGTCCATGCTATCAATGCAGTATCTATATCTATCAATGTTCAGTAGTATCAATGTTCAGTAGTCAATCGATGAAATCAGTGAAATCGTACGATACAGTAAATCCGATCAAACTCAATAAAGCAGAAGTCGATAAAGCAATAAATCTGTAAATCAATACAGTAAACATGCAATTCAATACTATATACTGAACAATGTATAATCAATGGTCATGTTGCTGTTGTAGAATTCATATTGCTGTTGTAGATATCAATACATTGGTTCTATGAAAAGAGTCGTCACTCTATTGCCCGTCGGCATATGATCTCCTTATGACTCCCATCGTTATATCCATGATCCATGATCTATGATTTAAAGGAAAGCCCGTCGGCCCACCATCCTGTACAGGTATCATCTCCAACCAATGTTCAACCAGGTTATACGTGTTCCAGTATCAATAATCAATCAATAATCCATATTAGAGCAATCATATCAATAATCATATCTATATCGATTCAATCTATCAGTTTCATACAATTCAGGAATCATACGAAAATCGGGCAGCATAACGGTAGTCGGTCAAAATTACACAAAAATCCTGCAAAAAGACATAATTTCCAAATCTTTCCAAATTACAATATAATATCTATAACGTCAATACAAGACTATCGATCTATAGAATCCAAACCAAATCAGGTCCCGATTATTTTCTATTCGATTAAAATCACGTAGAATCAATTCCGACCGGTAAAATCTTCGTAGAATACAGTCAAATCGTGTACAATAATCATATCTATAACATACTAGAAGTTGTGCGGTGAAAGTTGTGTCAAATCGAAATCATGTCGAAAAGTCGACTACGAAAACACAAAACAAATCCCAACTCGGTCAAAACACAACATCTTTGAAAACAGAAACAGGGTTCGGAGTCCTTACCACGAGATCTTCTCTTTTCCCAACAGCAGCGTCGGACGAAAAGCGCTCCGCGGTCTCCGAAAACCAGCTTTCTCTTTTTCCTTTTCTCTTTCTCTCTCCTCAGATATTTCTGATTTTATAAAAAATCTTTTCTCTCTCCTCAAAACGAGCTCATTTCCTTATATCATACTCATATCGGCCTGGCCGATCGCCCGATCGTCCCGGGACGATCAGACCAAATTCTGATCGTCCTGGACCATTCCCAGGGCGATGATCAGGACGGTATTGTGAACAGTGCCGATCGTCCCGGACGATCTCAATATCGTCCTGGACGATCCTGTCCAGAAATCCTTCCAGAACACTCCAGAAATTAGCTGTTTTCAATGCACTGATCGGCCTGGACGATCCAAACTTCGTCCTGGCCGATTCTGGGAGGAAAATCCAAATCAGAGAGGAACAGTAAGGGAACGAGATATTACATGAGGTCTCATTACACCCATCATCACAAGCCATCAATATATACTTCACTGTTGGTCCCCTAATATTCTTTGGAAAGATAAGCCATCATTCTCTAATGAGTTGCATCTGTATTTTTTAAATAAAAAAACATAAAGTATGACAACAATATAAACCATCAGTAGTGATGAGTTCCATCTTCTCACCATTTGCATGGTCCATTTTGATTTGATGGTAGCAAGATTATGTATAGAGAAAATGATGAAAAGAAAGTCGACTGCTTAGTGGACGAGCACCAATTCTCTGAAGAGGATAGCTATCTTTGGGGCACGCCGAGTTCAAACTTGTGAACACAATGAACATTCTATACTTGTCGTTTGATTTTGAGACCATCATCACATTGAGCATTCCCATTTGAATGTTTTCTGATTAAAATGATGAATTTTGCCTAAATTACAAGTTGGTGGAGCGTGAATTTGATTTTTTTTGTTTGTTTTTGTCATCCCATGTTAAATTTTCATTACGAAAATTATATGCCTTAGGATGCTTGCATCAAAGGGGAAGAGTTGCAATTGTTGGGAAGAGGAGGGGAATAACTGTGAAATTATAAGGAACAAAGACCAACTGTCTCGCCGCCCAAATTTCTTACGCTCTCACACTAACAGGCAAGTATGAAAACCCGAAGACCCATCAAGGGCTGGACACAATTCTTAAGGGGGAAACTTGCAATCATCAATTCATCAAGTCATAAAATAGATACAAGGGCTAGTTATATGACTAGAATGGCTTGAACAATGAGATAATATCCCTGACATTTATTTGAAATAAAACAATAAATCTAATTCAAATTATTGAAGAGATAAACTTTTTAAACTAAAAACTATTAACATCTTTTCTACTCTTGTATTTGATCAGACATTGATTTTTACGATGATGGCTTAATGGTCTCTCATGATGTGTTGCTTCATTAAGTCAAAGGATTTGATGTTAATTTCCACGCATCTTCATAATCCTTTAATTTATAAATTGGTGCATTTATGGATGCTTAGGCTTTTGTAACAGCTCAAGAGTTCCAAACCTATAGTATGTTCTAGGTGAACTGTTGAAAGTTTAATGTAGATTTTTCTTGCAGTGACTGGATAAAAGTAGAGAATACATAGCCAACTAATATACTTATCCATTGTCTTCTTTATTCACTTTCATCGAAGTTTGTTTTCTTATTCCAACACTTATCAACTAAGTTCATGTTTCATCGAGCCCCTTCACTTTATGGCTGATTATTCTATGTTATGGATCTTCATTGCAATTATACTTTGTGGTATCTGAAGCCAACCCTAATTGTAGAATGAGTTATTCATTCTGATGATGACTTGTAGCTTTATGGTGCTGTAAATATCTGATGCTTTGTTTGATAACATGTTTGTGCAGGTTTTGCCTACTTTTGCTGCTTTGTTTCCATTTAAAAACAGTAAAGGTTTCATTCTTGCAGATGTGCCTGGATTGGAGTAAGCACATTCCATTTTGCAACAACTTCTATACAATATATATTCCTCCAAGTTCATCTAACATAATCCAAGCTTTTAAAAATTTTACTTGTCTATTTTAATCTTTTTGTTTTACTTTCCAGAACATTTACTGTTATCTGTCTCTTTCTAGGTTTGACCCCAAGCTACTATTACATGGCCAGCAATACATAGAAATCTACAAGCCTTTTCCTTCTAGTTGCTCTGTAAGAATTCTAACCTTCTATATTTTTCCTGTTTAGGGAAAAGCATCATAGTTGATCGAGGCCATCTTCAGTTTTTGTTTTCTTTTATCATATTATTTTTTTAAAGGCATTCGTTAGTTGTTATTGCTTGGTTCATATGGTTCTTTTTCTGTTTATTTCATAAATTAATATTCTATATGTTGTTTTCAGAAGAAAACAAGAAAGTTTTTATAATTTTTAAATTCCTACTTATGATTAACTTGCTTCTTGAAGATCCCCCTACACCTATCATTTTGTGTAACATATACTAGAATGCTTTGTTTTACTTTATACGTGAATCTCATATGGTTGTTTATCACTATCCATTTCTTCTTTTACCCCCTTTCCCCTTGGCTAGCGTTTTTTTTTTTTTCTGTTTTGTGTTTGAGTCTTACGGTTTCTCATGTTTTTCTTGATGTAGTTTGCCGATCAGTAAATCCCACCGGCACTCAAAATTCATTTAGCAACGCCATTGTTATCTTTAAGAAAATACCCAGCTTTGATGATTCTTTTCTTTACTGATATTGAGTACTTGCTCTGACTACATCATTAATTTTCATGGAATATTTATAAGTTGCTTCTCTTTATCCAGGTTAAGAATAAAGTAACCGTTGCTGGCTTGCATGACAAAGGTGTGTATGCGACTTTGCTTCTTCAAATTGGTTAAGATCTACTGGCAACATTTTTCAAACCTTATGTTCTTGTGTCAAACAATGGCATTTTTTAATTAGCATTTAAAAGAAAAGAGTGTTGAAAAGGTCGAAATGAGACTTCATTAAGGTGCATATGTAATAAAACTAAGATGAATAGATGGAAAAATTATTATATTAAAGACTGGGAGTAACACTTATTAAAGATAAAGTAAGGAAAATTGACTTAGTTGTTTTGGGCATGATAGAGGGCAGAATGCACTAATGAGGTGCATGGACAAAATGAATATAGAAAAACTTGGAAGAAAAAAAAAGGCAGATCCAATAAGTTTTAAGTACTAAGATCAATGTGACATCAAGGATTCCTTTTTGCTTCAATCCGTCTTGCGCAAAGCAAAGCAACACTTTTATTAACTAGAGTGCTCATTAATTGTATATTATGTGTGTACAATATCCATTTCATTAATTAAATTTAAAATGTAAAGTGTGAATTATATAATAAATAGCTTAAAATTTGATATAAAATTAAATGAAATATAATATATGTAAATTGAAGATGATATTCAAAACTGAGCCTACAAATTAAAAATTCTAACAATTTGTATAAGGGATAGAAACGAACAAAAGATTAAAAGTAGTGTAGCAATTTGATGTAAAATGTAGGACCTTCAAGATCTCATGAAAAATTAAATTGAAAATTAAAATTAAAAACATGTTTAGTTCAGTACAAAAAAAAAAAAAAATTAAATGCATAGAATCTCAAAATAAAACAAGCTAAAGGGTAATCATTTGTCATCTCAGAGTTGATTGATAAAAAAAATCTATCCATGGAAACTAGAGATTAAGAAGAGCATGAATGAAAAAAGGTACCATGCATCATATACGATGTTCTCTTGACCAGAATGTTTTCTTCAGGGAAATAGATCTTTTTTATTTCATCGATTAAACTAATCCACTGAAACGGTCATCATGAGCACTTATGCGAGTGGCTTTTTTCTTGACTATATGTATAAACACTGGATATGTTTGTCATTGAAAATATATGATATAGAATATAAATATGTATTGGGCACATCATTATAATTCTTATATGTTTAAAATAAAAAATAAAAAAATATAAATTAAACAAATTAAATGGAATAAACTTAATTGAGTTATAGTACTGCTCTTTTTTTTTTTTTTTTGCAAATTGTGCAATACAAATAAAAATGCACATAAAATATGTATTAGCACAATTTAAACAAATGAAAGATAAAATCATAGCATAAAAATTGAAATTATATATTTTTTGAAAATTCTTTTGTTAATGATGTCTCGTTATGTAATTAACTTATAGAATTATTGTTAAAGATTATTTATTTGGATGATTTACTTTCATTATGTTTGATTATTTAACTTTTATTTGGAGAGCTCCTCTCTTCTGATTGAGAGGAGAGGATTTACTCATCGCCTCGTTGGGCTTTGTGAGGTCAGCTTTGGCATCGAGAGAGGAAAGGAGGTCGATCACGAACTTTGGAGTTGAGCTTTAACGTCGAGAATGAGGATTCCTAAGGCCGACTACAAGTAGTTGGGATAAGACTAATAGTTATTGTGATCAAATTTAGACTAATAATTATTGTGATCAAATTTTGTCTATTGTTATAGCCAAGTGAACATTTCTTGATACTCATATAAATGTAGAATTCTAAATCCTGATGATATGCTTGGTTTAACTTTTCCATTTTTTCCATTCTCTTACTCGTCCAGTTGCTGTAGCGGTAAAGGGAATTAATGCATTACATTCTTTTATCAGGCAAAGCAGCTATTATTGAAATTGAAACTACTAGTTATATAGAAGAATCTGGTGAAGCTCTATGCATGAACAGGTCTGCTCAAAGTTTATATCCTTTGTGTTCAGAATTTTTTGTTTGTATATGGCTATATGCTCTTACAGAGCGCCTTTCCAAGCAGAAGCACCATTTACCTGCGTGGTTCTGGTGGTTTCTCAAAGTCCTCAAAACCATATTCGTATGCAAACTATCCTGCCGGTCAAGTTTCTTCTTATTCAGTTCCCAAAAATGAACCATTTGCGATATATGAAGACCAGACACATCAATCTCAGGTATGCTGCATCCGTTTCTTCTTCTTCCTCAAATTTCTTTCTTTCAATTTTCTTTGCCCAATATTCTACTTTAATTATTAAAAAAAAAATCCTTAATGCATTCGAGCCAATTTGCGAGCTTGCGAGTTGAGCCTCGTCAAGTTCGAACTCGTTTAACAGATGAGCTCGAGTTTAAGCTCGAGCTCAAGCTTGTGGCTCGATAAGCTTGACTTGCAAGCTGGTTATTGAGTCGAGTTTGAGCAGGTTCACGAGCCGGCTCGGCTCACTTACACCCCTAGTATTCAAGATAGCAGTTTGATGGTTTTTTACTGTATTTTTAGTGCTTATACTGCTTAATAATTTAATAATTGTTTTATAAAGGTTTTTTTAACTATGTTTTTTAAATCTATTCACTTATCATCTAGTGATGACAAGTTGCTTAATCATGCAGGCTTTGCTCTATAGGCTTTCCGGTGATTACAATCCTCTGCACTCTGATCCTGCGGTAGCAAGAATTGCTGGGTGAGCAGTCTAAAATACTCTCATGGAAAGCTTCTCTCCACCAATTTCCATCCAAAAAAAATGAAAGATTGATGGTATGTGACCATATTGGTTCATATTTGATGAGTTCAAATATCAGATTGAACTCTTAAAAAATGTGGAATTAAAATGGACACACCTAAGGCCTTCAAATCTTTTTAATCATTCACTCAACTTTTCAATCTTTTAATGAGTCTATGCATAGCTTACAGCATAGTTCTAGCAATTTCTTTTTTTCTTTTCCACCCCTCTTTCTCTTTTGTGTTTGTTGGGCCATTCTAAAGTGAACTTCAGAGATTTTTTCCATGATTATATTTGAGAAATCCTTTTTATGCATGAGTTTTGATCAAATTGACCATGAGGACATCAACAAAGGCTTTGTTTGGGACGGTTTTTTACTGCTTCTTGAAGCAGCTTTCTAGTACAAAAATTTTAATTATTATACTAAAAAGCTGTTTCAAGAAGCAGTAAAAAAGCTGTTTCAAGAAGCAGTAAAAAAGCCATCCCAAAGTTTATCTAATTCACTTGGGTTGACTTGTATACCCTTGCTTTGTAGGTTTAACCGACCGATACTCCATGGTTTATGCACCCTTGGCTTTGCCGTCAGAGCCATTATCAGATCTATCTGCAATGGCGACCCGACGGCGGTGAGGAGCATATTCGGTCGCTTTCTTCTCCATGTGTTCCCAGGAGAGTCTCTAATTACAGAAATGTGGATAGAAGGCCCAAAGTAAGAAGAATAACCTTTCTTGGCTATATTGATCTATTAGGCAAATTCTCTTATCTACATGTTCTTACTATTGAACTTTACTTTTGTAGGGTCATATATCAAACAAAGGTGAAGGAGAGAAATAAGGCAGTACTTTCAGGTTATGTAATGCTAAAACACATTCCTTCCTCATTGTAGAGTATGTTGCATGTTTAGGACTCCTATTGTTCTTTTATTAAGAATGTCGAAATAATAGAATGTGTAATAAATAATATTGGTTTATTCTCAATTAAGATATTGTTTTGTATAATAATAATATAATTAGTGACATAATATCCTTTTGGTACAATAGCACCTCCCCCTCATATTGCAGCACATAGATCATAAGATTGGAGGATTGAAGTTGTCTCAGAGCCTTTGTAGAGACATTTGTTAGTTCTTTCTTTTTTTTTTTTGGGAACGGGGTATCCACACACTGTCACCCCCGAAAGAGCGCTTGGCGGCGTGACTAATCCTCGGCTGACCTAAAACTAGCAGTGTCAATTTCGGATCATGGGTCGGGTTCGGGTCGAACTCGAAATTGACCTGGTATTATTCGGGTCAACCCGAATCTGACATGTTTCGGCAAACGGGTCAATTTTTCGGACTCGAAGCCAACCCGCTTTGGGTCCGGGTCAAACCGACACAACCCAAATGACCCGGAATTGACAAAAAATTGCAAGTTTTCGGATAAAAATAGGTCATTATCTAATTTTCAGGTCAAAACGGGTCAATCTCGATTTTTCGGGTCAAAACGGGTTGGAAACTGTCAATTTTGGGTTACTGGGTCAACCCAAATCCGACCCGATTTTTGAAACGAGTCGATTTGTTGAACCCGACCCATTTCGTGTTCGGGTTGACCCGAACCCGGAATTTTCGGGTAGGTTCGAGTCGGATTTTCGGTTCGTGTCAGATATTGACAACCCTACCTAAAACAAGCACTCGCCACAGAAACCTCCTGGCATTTGATTGAACCCCATTTAAGAGGCACTGCCGCTCAAGGTTAATCAAGCATCCGTACTCACCAAGCAAACCGTTGTCTTAGCTGTTAGTTGTCCTTTATTAGAGACAAAAAGTGACGCTCTTCTTTGATGGAACGCTATCTGTGATGAAATGATAATCTATTATTTTACTATGACTGTTTGATTATCGCAAAGCATAGGTTGATTATCAAGAAATCTAACTTCATTTGTAAGAGTTTTTATCAACTGCATTTCACAAGCAAAATGCTCTACTAATATGTATTTGGCTTCAAAATTAGATCTAATAATAGTAGCTTGATTTTTTATTTCTCTGCAAAACAATATTTTCTTCAGAATATATCGAGTTGTCAATTATAGGGGAGAAAACATTGGTTCTATAGAATTAAGATGTCATGCTTGTAAACATTAAGGGGCTGTTTGGTAGGATTTGAGGTGGATTTGAGCGAAATTCAGCCAAACGGACTACGTCAAATGGAAAGCCACTGTAGACGGAGAATTTCACCTTTTTGTGCTAAATCCCGGATTTCTTAAATCCTATTTTTTTGGATTTACAAAAACTATTGGCTCAAGAGAAAGAATCTGCTCGGTAAATCCGCTCTATAGCCAAACAATCACACGAAATTTAATAGGATTTATCATGAATGATACCAAACAGTTTTCAGGATTTAGGCCCCCTAAGAATTTCCAAAATTCGGATTTAGAGGATTTATGAAATCCTAACAGTGTAGCCTAACTAAAATGATGGGGATAACACGAGCCATGTGCATCCGATCCATGACTACGTATGTTTTCGCCGGAACTTTGAGGAGCGGTGTAGCGGCGTAACGCCGTACGTTTCTTAGAAGTTTTCAGGAGCGACATGGGGGAGAAATTTAGGGAAGAGGGAAGAAAGGGATAAAAAAATAAAGAAGAGGGAAGAAATACTAAGGTTCTTACTTGAGCGGCATTGGGGAGAAATAAGAGGGAAGAAAAAGGCCTAAAACATTAAGGGAAGAAAGGGATAAATTTTTAAATAGGTATGATTAAAATTAATTTTAATTATATAATTAAGTATTTTAAAATTAGATAAAGTCGTTAAACTATAGAATGAATTTTTTTTAGCTATTTGTTAGAATGTTAAAGATTTTAATTGTATTTATTTCTAGATTTAAATATAATTAATAAATATATTTATTTGCATTATATTTTTTAATTTATATTTATCAAAGCAATTAATAATATAATTTATTAATTAATATTCATTCAATAATAATTATTAAAAATATAATATTAAAAAATTAAAGTATAAGTTTTAATTAATTAATTAATATTCATTCATTTGAGTTTAATCTCCTAAACAAAATCTTAGCCTTTCATTTGTATTATTCAAATAGAATCCTTGTCTTTAATTTTATTATTTTATCAATTTTAAAAATAATTAATATATTATCTTTTTTCATATAAGCAATATTTTTCATTTAAATAAATAAATGAAGAAATCATTTAAATTCTTTAATGCTTCCTAGTCTTCCTTCAATTAAATATCCATTTGTATTCAGCTCTTTTTATCTCCTAAATAAATGAAGAAATCATTTAAATTATCTAATACTTCTTAGTATTCCTTCATATTAATTAAATACACATTTATAGTCCACTATTTGAATAAAAATGACAAAATCTTGTCCATGCATTCCATCGCAACCCTTGGGATTCCTACATGCACCCTTCCTATTCTCTCATATTGATATAAGTCCTACACGAAAATTATCGTAAACTCCTTCCTCTTGCTTATGAAATCCCTCGTGAGAGACAAACTGAGAAGTTTGCTTCCGATAATTTTTCTCCATCAACCTTCACATTGCAATTATCTAGTCTTCACTCGATTGTCTCATATTTCCTTCCGTAAACTTTTCACACAGAATTATCATTGTTGCCTCAGTCCTTTCCTAATATTGGATTATTATTTAGTATAAAAGTTTAGATCCTTTCTAAATGTTGGATTATGCAACTAGCATGTTTCTGCTATTTCTCATATTCTTCTTCTGTTTTTTGATATGATTTCTCTCTGAAATTGTTACAGTTCATCTTCTTGCCCGTTTCTCTTTTCACTCTTATAGAGGTTAGCAAGAAATCCATTAGAAAAACTAAAGAAAAATAAATAAAATAATAATAAAGCTTTGAATTAACACCTTGACTATATGTGAGATTATTGATGTATTTTCTCTATTTTTTTTAATATTTCATCTTCAATGGTGACCGTAGAAAGAGGAATCATTCATGAAGGAAAGCTTGTCGCCAACAAAAATTTCTAACTTATCAAAAAAATTTCATTTCTCACATCTAATTTTTTATATTTACTTTATATAATACCTAAATATTAAAGTAATTTTAAAATTATTCTTAAACCTAACTTTTGAATATTCCTATTGATATAAAATAAATAAATGAGATAGAATTATCACTCAATCTAAAAATTATTGTTATTAATTATTTAATAATAAATATTTATTATTTGGCTAATACAATTTCATAGCTTTTAATTTTATATGAATTAATAATATGGTTATAAAAATAATTAATACTTTTTTTATAAGAGATAATATAAAAAATATATATTTTATTAGGTTTTTAACTTCTTTGTATTCAGTTATGCTTAATCCTCCAATAAGTATATTCTAAATATTATAACTATATTAACAAAATATTGTATTCAAATTAAATCATTATAAATACAAAGTTTATAGTCTACACAACACTAAATACTAAAGAGTAAAACCACATAGGAGTATAAACGAGTCGAGTTGAATAGTGATATTATCAAATTGAGCTTGTTTAGCTTATACTGAGCTTGAACTCGACTCGTATAAAAATCAATCTCAAGCTCAGTTTGATTGAAAAGCTCGAACTCGACTCGTTTATGAAGCTCGAATTTTTGTCATCTTAAAAAATTATTAAGAAAATAGTATATTGAAATTTTTAAAAAATATATTTTAAAATCAAGTAGCTCGATGAGCTAATATTTCGAGTCGGACTGAGCTCCCACTCAAGCACATTTAGTAGACGAGGTCGGTTACTCACTCGACTAACATCAAGCCTTCTAAACTCAATAATTAAGTGGCCCCAAACATGTAAGCATTTAGTTTCTTATATAAGCTTAGCTTTGGTCCCTTTTGACCTCATTGATCTTTTGATGTAGAGATGTCAAAAAATAACCTGACATGTTAATCGATCTCAATCCGACCCGAAAAATTTGGTTGCGGTTGACTAATTTAATAAACAGGTCAAGTTAAGGCCCGAAATTCTAACTCATTTATTAAACATGTTGTATTCAGATTGACCTTAATTTTGGCCCAAAATGATCCATTTAACTTAATTTTTTCTTAAATATTTTTATTTGTTTGTAAGATTGTCTTTTTTTATTAATTAATCATATATATATGATTTTTTTAAATCAAAATGGATTATCCAGTAGGGTTGGGTCATTCGGGATGCTAGTTCGTCGAGTTTGGTTTCACACTTTTACCCATTTATCAAACGTGTTCGGTTTGTGTTGATTGAATTTGGGTAGACGGCTTGGCATATTATAAATATTTTTTTATCTCATCAAATTTAATAGCCAACTCCTATTTGGCTCAATAAATAACTCTTATTTTATTTTGAGCTAATAAATTAAATTTGAATCAAAATAAATTTTCATGAGGGATGATTATTTAAAAGTATTAATATAAATATATCTAAATTTAATTATTTATATTGCAAAATTATTTATGTCAGTTGTTTTTTTTTATATTTATAATTTCACTTTTATTTTTCCGTTATTATCATTTAATCATAATAATTATTTAAATTGAAATGATTTTTTATTTTTCATACTAAATGTGTTCTCTCTAACTCTCATAAAATTAAATTTAAATTTGAGCTCAAATTTAATTAACTCATTTCCAACAAATTGGCGCGAAAATCTCTCTCTCTCTCTCTCTTACTCTCTCTCTCTCTCTCTCTCTCTCTCTAACTTCTATATATAGCTCCTGGCCACTGCTGTCCCGGGCTAAACCCATAATGGAATCCGAGTTCCCGAAATCCTCACTCTTCTCTTCGGATCAGCGCCTCTGCTCTGCCCAAATCCTCGATCCTTCGCAGGTTCCTCTCTCTCTCTCTTTTTGTTGATTTGGGGCTCTATCTCTATGCTCTTTCTTCCCTAACGTAGGGCTGTTGAATGTTCTTCAAGGTTCGGGCAAGAATCGAGGTGGCCGTGATCAAGTTTCTCAATGCGTTGTCTTCTCCAACGCCTGCAATATCCTCTCTTCCACTGGTCTATCTCTCTTTCTCTCTACTTCTTGATTATCTCTGAATTGGATGGTTGTCGAGATCTCGATTCAATCACAGCTCCCGGAAACATGAACTAACGATCAGATTGAACTTCATTTAGTTTAATTGGTTCTAGAGGAACCATTAATTTGATTTTTATCACACCATTGACATGGTCGCTTTTTCTCTGGAGCTTAGCTAGGGTTTTTTATCGAGATTTATCCCTCCCACTTCACTGCATAAAATTTTCTCCATACTTCCGACAAGTTAACACTCTTTAATCTGTCCTAGCTAATTGGTTATTTGCTCGTTGCCTCTTTAAAGTTTGATGTTCAGTTCTGCAATCTGTCATTCGTAGATTTGCAGGAAATCGAGTAATAGTGATGTTCGCTGTGGGCTGCTTAGCGATGTTTCCTCCGTCTTCCTCTCACATTCTTTCTTCAGTAGGTCATTCTTGCGAGCTGGCCATGCTAAGGCCTTCATTAGAGGTATGTTTAATTAACTCTAATTTACTTCAAATAACGAACGTTGAAGTTTGACGAGCTTAACATTTCCTCAGTGTGGAAAGTCATGGAGATGTGTTTTCAGATCCTGATTCAGGGAAAGCTGGTAACCCAGAGGGAGCTTTTCTATAAGCTGCTCTGTGATTCTCCGAATTATTTTTCTTCACAGAGAGATGCTAACAGGGCCGTTCAGGGTTTGTCATATCTGCGTTCATTCCTTTGATGTATGTTTCTTCGATCCCTTCATTTCCATGATTTCAGTTCATCACATGCAGACGTTGTTGCTTTGCTTCGTTGCACTCGTAATAGTCTTGGGATCATAGCTTCTAGTAGAGGTACAATCATTGGGCGTTTGTCCATAAAGGTGATTTTCGCTCAATATTGGCTTAATTATATTGTCTACTGAGATACTGTTCACTTTTTAAAAATGAATATACTTGTTCTAACATTCCAAATTATGTTCTTCACGGTGCTTAAAAAATGGAAGTGAAATTCATGAGAAAGAAAACTCGATCAGTTTGCATAAGAGAAGCTGCAATTTCTTTATGTAAATTCTGTGACAGTGATTTTTATTGCAAGAAACATGTATTTAGAATCAAGAAGGGGATATTGTTGATTGTTCGGGGCTTGGACCTGCTGGATACGCTATTAGTGGAGACTTGAATCTATTAAGCAAACTGGAATTTCGTTCTGATGCTCGATACATTATTGTAGTTGAGAAGGTATTTTACCATGATAAAAATTTCAAATTAAATTATCATTCTGGCTTTTAAATTATCAGTTGATTACTATTCTTAACAATTCAGGATGCCATTTTCCAAAGATTAGCTGAAGATTGCCTGTTCAATCTGGTTCCATGCATTCTAATAACAGCCAAGGGTTATCCAGACATCGCCACAAGGTAAAATAAAAATTGACTTCCTTTGCAAGCTGTAACATATCAGAATCTTCGATTGAAATTATAGAAAGACTAATTCTGAAAGCTTAATTTCTCTAAGATCTGGTAAGATAGTAAGTATATTGAAATTAAAAGATTAGTTCGTCAAGTGGAATGACAATGGAATTTCTTAATCTTGTAAACCTATGGAGGAATGCGGGAATAAAAAGAGTTTTAACTGTAGATTTTTTGAATCTATTTGCAATGTCTGTTATGATTCTTCATTTACTAAGGGAGATGAGATACAATTATATCTTTAAATAAGGATTGATCCCACACAATAGTCGTTGGAACATGTGGTCAGCTCCTCAACTCTTCAAGTTCAAAGTGCAGAATTAATAGAATCTATAAACTCATAGATTTTCTATGCTAAGGGTATCGCAAATTTCCTTGTTGAACTTCGCTTATATGATCTTCTTGAAGGTGCCTGCATCTACTTCTTGGCATATAAGGAACAATGCCCTTCAATCTTTCATCCTGATCATCCTGATCCTTCACTGGTTTGTGTTAATCTACATTAAAAATGACAACTTCTTATAGGGCTGGCTGTATACCCGTTAGTGAGGATCACCCAACAATATTGGGATCCTAACAATAGCCACATTATAATGCTCATTCTCATAGTAGTTCTTGTTCAACTTGGGGATATACTCGCACTATGTTGAATTTTGGAGGGAGAAGATAATTATCTCTAGGACCAACTTGTTGTTAAAAAATATAGAATAGGAAGAGGTGGTGGGCTTCTAGGTGGCTACTTCACACCTATCTGAACTTTTCTCACGCTTTCTGTTTGTCTCTCTTTCCCTCTCTATCATTCATGTGCATGCACACCAATATAAGACGGTGGACGAGTAAGGGGTTGATGCAAGTATATAGCAATCTTTTTTCCTCTTTCATTTCTTTTTTTTTTTTTTTAGCTACAAATGTTGTACAAGGAAGCCCCAATTTATGTGTAGAAAAATTATTCTGTGCGGACCCCAACCACAACCCATCTAGAATGCGCCACATCACCCTTCTTTATGTACCGCAGCTCGGTATTGCTCGATACCACTTGGTACTGCTGACGTAGCTGCACTTGATTCTCCTCCAGACGTAGAGTTGTGTCCGTCCTCTGCACAGAATAATTTCTCCAATTTTACAAATTAACTAGGGAGTTTCTTTAGTTTACACTCTAACCTAACTTCAATTGTTCTATTTTTTTCTCCAAATTCCATGCCTATTTAAATCATTATAAATTCCAAGCTTATTACTTTTTCAAAACTCTCTCTCTTATTCTTCATGCACATGCTTTATATTTGTTGAGCTGCACTAATCTGCTTCATTACTTTCATTGGTTGCGAGCAGGTTTCTCCTATTTCGACTAAGCCAAACTTTTTCTGGATTGCCAATCTTGGGCTTAGTAGATTGGTAGGCTTTCTGAACTTCGGATCATCCAACCTTCTCCAGATGCATAGTATATCCATAAAATGTTCTTGCAGGAATCCAGCCGGATTAGCAATATTATCCACCTATAAGTATGGCAGCATTGCCATGGGCTTGGAGTCTTATAGATATGGCAAGTAGTAGCTCCTCTTGATGAATAATTACATATTAGATTACTCAACTATTTTATTGTTACTTCTCACTTCCCAGCGTGCAATATTAAGTGGCTTGGGCTACGCAAAGATGACCTCCAGATATTACCTCAGCTAGCATTTATAAAGCTGAAACCACGTGATCTGCAAATAGCTAAAAGTTTATTGTCCTCAAAAACATTGCAGGTACACTAAGTCCTCTTGAGAAACTTCGAAATATATCGGATTGAAAGATAATACTTGGGAACCCCTAACCCGTGTTCGATTTCATCGAGCGGTTGAACCTCTTAAGTGGGGCCCAATCAAGTGCGGGCCAGGAGATTTCTAGGGTGGTAGCGGGTGAATACCCTTTTCAAAAAGAAAAAGAAAAAGATAATGTTATACACAGTAAATCTTTTCTTTATTTAGTAGGGGTGTTAATATTTGACATGACCCAAAAACCCGACTCGAAAATTTTAGGTTAGGGTCAACCTGAACCCGAAACGGGTCAGGTTTGAGTTCAATAATTCAACCCGTTTCAAAAATCTAGTCGGATTCGAGTTGACACTTTGACCCGAAATTGATCCGTTTTGACTTGAAAATCCGTTTTTGACCGGACAACTTGAGATTGGCCTGTTTTTTACCTAAAAAGTTGAGATTGACCCGTTTTTTGACCCATAAAGTAGTAATTTTTTGTTGGCATTGGATCATTCGGGTCATGTTGGTTTGGTTCGGGTCCGTAAAACTGACATGTTTGCAAAAACCGGGTCGGGTTCGGGTTGATCCGAATAGTATCTAGTCAATTTTGGGTTCGACCCGAGCTCAACTCGTGACCCGAAATTGACATCCCTAGTATTTAGAATTCATTAAATTTGAGAAAAAAAGTTAATATCATCAGAGAAAAAACATTCCAGCATATTCTAAATCCATACAAAAATAATTTATAATTGATTTATATAATTGATTTACTCAAAATCAAATACCAAATATTTATTTAAAAAACGTGAGATTTTACATTATGATATTTGTTTTTATAGGAAACATATAGAGCAGAGCTTACTGCAATGGTTGAAATGGGGCATAGAGTGGAAATTGAGGCCCTATACTTCCGTGGATTTAACTTCCTAAGCCAGTACATTGCTACAAAGATTGTAAAGTCTGATTATATCTAAGAGTATGGAAATATCTCATCGGCAGCTTCGTGATGTGTGGTTGCTGTGAGAAGAACCTCAGTCTCATGCTTCTCAAATCTGCCTCACACAGGTAATTTCTTCAATATAGTTTTCATTTTTATGTTCAGTTCTTTTTGGTAGCGCAAGTGTTAGTTGGCCCAGCTTTTTAAGCAAATGAGTAAATTTTATGCTTATGTTCATTAAATTTAGGCAAACTTTTATTTCAATATTTAAATGTAACTAAAATATTATAATTAAGTATATAAATTTTTAAATTTTTTTTTGTAAGTTGCTCTATCAAAAATATTTCTTAATATAATTTAAAATTAATAATAATAAGAAACTATGTGAAATGAAATTATCGTTATGATTTAAAAAATCCAAGCAGAAAATAAGCTATCCCAAGTGAACCCTAAATAAGAAATCACATTGTTTGGTATTACATTTGAGTTAAAAGCTGAGCTTTGCATAAATCTAATTAATTATATGTTTGGTATTAATAATTTAAACATTAGATATATTTGATATAATTATTTTAATACATTTTTATGCCACATTATTTACATAATTTAAGCTCATTACTTTACAAGTATTTTATCCTGTTCTTAGTGAAGTATTTGTTAAATAATTAATTACCATATTTACAAGTATAACAAATAAGCAATCCAATGTTTAAATTATTTATATGAGTTATTAAAAAAAATTTCAAGCTTAAAAAAAGTTAATAAAAATAAATATTATATAAGTAAGTATCAAGTTATTCATCAAATGCATTTATTTGTTTATAGTCCTATATAAAACATTTCAAAAGAACTTAAAGATGAAATTGCATTAATGAGAATGGATTACAAACAGTCAAAATTTGGGAGCAGGTCATTAAAGAAATAATGTAACAGATCTTGAGGAGATTCAAAGATTAGAGAATTCAAGCTTTCTAATGATGTCGCAAAGCTGAGAAGAAACCTCCAGATGTTTTCTCCTTTTTTCTGTTCTCATCGTCTCCCAACTGTTTAGAAAATCTTTCTTAGAAATAATTGCCATAGGTCAAGCAAAACAAGGCAACTAGAAATATATGGATAACACAACTCTCTTTGGCCTATTGGTTGAGAGCTTAGGCTTCCAACTAAGAGGTCCAGGATTCGAGTCTATGTGTATGTGTTATGTGTGTGAGTTTGCCTTAAATGGCCTAAATGTCCCAAATATATATATATATATATATATATATATATATATATATATACACGGATAAATATATTAAACTAATAATTTATTAGAAAAAAAAATTACATAAAAAATATCTGACAATTTCCATCAGGGTAGATTTTAATATCATTAATGAAAATTTATATTTCCAAAAGTAGATTTCAAACCTCTTTGGTAATTAGCCGAAGGATTTCCAGAATCTCAGAGAAGTTTGGTCTTTGTACGGGATCTTGTTGCCAGCACATTTCGAGAAGTTGAGCAAGCTTTGGACAAGTACGCTTTGGAATGGTTGGTCTCAAACCCTGCAGTGACAATGAGTGAAGAGTAAGCTTTCCTTTGGAACAAATTTCTTATTGCTTTTTAAAATAAATTATTTGAAATACAAATTTTTATACAAGAAAGTTATTTTAAAAAACAGTAATAAAATCATCCCAAACGAAACTTAAAACTAAAAACTGATTTAAATTTTGTTTGGGATGACTTTCTCACCACTTCAAACATTTTTTTAGTGTAAATGCAAGAAATATCCAACATTTCTACACCAAATGAGGAACAAAAAGAAGAAAAGCATACCTTCTGAACCACACCAACTGCTGCTTGCAAAGGTGTTAGGTACTCATAAGGAAGCTGAGACACAGTAATCCGAATCAATAAATCAAAACCCAAAGTTTGATTGACATGAAAGCCATGAACACATTACCTTCCCCGTTAATAGCTCCCACAGCACGATTCCAAAACTAAAGACATCAGCCTTATGATCATAGGGCTTGTGCTCTATGACCTATATGACAACAAAATCCACCCATTAGACATATAATCAATGCAGCTATATTATTTCAGATCAGGTTTATAAAAAAAAAAAAAACTAACCATTAGCATTCTCAGTTTTAACAGGCTCAATTTGACCATTAATAACTTCTTTAGCTCCCACTCAGATTCATGCTACATTCTTGACGCAATTATAATTTTAGAAAATTTAGTTTCATTCAAGATATTCTCTAATCACATATTCCGATAAGAAATTTCTCTAATTCTCCATAATTTTAATTCAATAAATCATATCATTATCTATTTATTTATTGTATAATAAATCCAAGATGCTTTAGGAAATCACAAACTGATGGTTATTTTCCTAGCAATATTGATTGAGAATTATTAACATTATCAGCATCCATATTAATCTTATCTTGATTATTTGAATTCTCGTTTTTCGTTCATTTTTGTCAACTGCTTCATATAAGCCATTAAAATTTTACTTGTGAATGAAAGATTACTTCGAATACTCATCCCATTGGAGTCTCTCTCTCAAACAGAAATGAAGGCCAAAGTACGAAGTTCTAGTATCAAAAACCTCTCAAAAAAATTCAAGTTAGAGTCCTCCAAAATTAAGAGTTTTCTTTCACAAAAGAGAAAAAAATTAGTTTAAGATTTAGGGTGCCCTAGATAAAATTTCCTATCAAACGAAATAAAAACATCGATTGAGATTCAAATATATAGTCGTGGTATGGATCTTGTTGAATTTGTCTTCTTTCTTACAGGGAATTGAGCTCAAGGTGTTATGTTAGTGTCAATTTTCAGCTAATATGATTGTTGTAGCATGCAATGCATTAGGGTTGGGGTTTATATCCTAAAAATTTGGGGAAGACCCAATGATTGGATTAATTATTCTGTGCGGACGTCAAACACCGTTCAGAGACCAACTAGAATGTATTAAGTCACCTCTTCACTCGGTACCACTAACATGACGCATTTTGGTTGGTCTCTAGACGGCGTTCTGCGTCCGGTCTCCGCACACATAATAATTTCTCTAATGTGGGACTCATAACCCCGCTCTATAGGCAGGGTGGACCATAATTTTTACTTTTCAAAATAAAATTTCATTATAGGTAGTGCTTAATAGATGAATCCT
Organism: Dendrobium huoshanense; assembly: GCA_016618105.1. Lineage (NCBI taxonomy): Eukaryota > Viridiplantae > Streptophyta > Magnoliopsida > Asparagales > Orchidaceae > Dendrobium > Dendrobium huoshanense. The sequence continues at coordinate 2,508,274 of CM028360.1, read as the reverse complement.
ATATACTCCCATATGTAGAAGATCATGATTGGATAATTATTGAGATATGAACCTGTGTACTCTACCCTGGTACAAATGATTGGATCCCATCAACTCTTTCTCTGTATTTAGAGGATCAAGCATAAATATTATGACTTATGGCCCAACCCTACTAGCAAGTTGGCTTATTTATTTTTCTTTTGTTCCTTCTTTCGATGACTATCGCACTAGGGAACTTCGGCCTTGTCAACTCTTATAATTGTACAATTTTACTAGCTTGAAATTAGCAGTGATTTTCCACATGTTCGAGTTGCCATCAATCGTCACATGGCTTGCTAAAGCTTAACTCATTATCCCGACTCTTATAAATGTATTAAAGTTGGTAAGAATAATTGAAATCTTCCATTAGAGTGAAGACATTATTGACGGAAAATGGACCTTTTCACAACAAATAATAGCCCTCTTATGTTCAACAATATTTAGTGTACTGATATGTTGGAGACGAGCTTTTTAAAGACACATAATGCCTAGAGAATTTTTTGAGATAAACTGTATGAGAGGAATGTAAGGGTCTGGAAGCTTCATAAACCTATATAGAGATCGACGAAGAGAGGGATGACAACAAGTCCTAAACACGTTAGTTAATAGGATCCAATGACTTTTCCATACATTGATACTCAAAATTTCTTATAAGTGATCTTTTGATAAACGGCTTGCTCGAAAAAAATTATCATATTGCTTCTTTTGTGTATCTTTGGTATTTTATTAATTTAGATGTATGAATGGAATATGTTATAAAGTAGGGGTGGTAAAAAAAAAAAAAAAAAAAGTAGGGGTGGTGACATAGTTTTAGCAAATACATTAACTATGAGATATTAATATTAGATTAATCATTAGGACCCTCTAGCAGATCAAGTTGGCCTTTGCTAGTTGGTCGTAAATAAAATCTCAAGACATTACTCGTTCATGTTTAGCATTAAAGATTTTGGTTTTGTTTGGAACAGCTTTTTTACTGCTTCTTAAAGCAGCTTTTGAGTACAAAAATTTTAACTTTGTACTAAAAAAATTGTTTTAAGAAGAGTAAGAAAGCCGTCCCAAACGAAGCCTAAAGTTTGATTACAGCTTCACATAAATACCTCAGGAGCCATCCATCGGTAAGTTCCTGTTTCTGCTGTCATAACTCCAGTTTGGGCCTTCACACGTGCAACACCAAAATCTGCTACCTTGACAACCTATCCAGTAGTAAAAGACATGGAACAAAATTACTTAACAAAAAAAAAACCACCTTGAAAGAGGAAATTTTCTATACAACCATAACAACAACATCAATCCTTTATCACAGTGAAATTTTCTATATTACTTAAAAATATAAAAAATGGAAAAACAGAAATACCAAAACTATCCTAAAAATGGAATTGATTTTTAAAGCATGATGATCAATACTAAACGAGGCATAAAGTGATGTTTTACTTGCCTCATTTTCATCCATCAACAGATTAGCAGCTTTCAAGTCCCGATGAATTATATTATTTTGATGTAAATAGTTCATTCCTTTTGACACATCAATAGCCACTCTGAGCAAAGCTGGAAGCTTAAAAGTGCTCTTTTGCTTGTGAAGAATGTCATATACACTTCCCCCAGACATAAACTCTGAAGATGTTAAAAATCAACTCACCATCAGTAATATTAAGATGCATAATTTGAGAATTTCTCAAACTAGCCGCACATTCGTACCTGTAACAATGCATAAACTCGGTGGTTTAGTGCATGCGCCAATAAACTGAACAACATTTCTATGGCGCACCTTCCTGCCATCATTAAGAACTCCAGTTATATAATCAGAAGTAATGGAAACAATGCTTCCTATTAGTCACAAAGCTACACAAATAAATAAGGAATAACCCCATTGGAATCTCAGTAGCATTCATATAAGCACAGTAAATGGGGAAATTATTCTGTGCGGAGTCCGAACGTAGAGGATCTTCCGAATTATTGGACGCACTGCGTACGCACTGCATATGCTCTGCGTGTTTGTAGATACGGAGCAAATGCGTAGAAAATCCTCACAACTAATTATTTATTGTTTATTTACTGTGTATCTACAATTACGCAGAGCTTACGCATAGGGACGCAGTAATCCGAAAGATTCTCTATGTTCGGACTCCGCACAGAATAATTCCCCGTAAATGCATATCCAGTTACAATTAAATATTTCAGCATAACAAGGAAGTATTGTAATTCCAGAGGGCTACCACCTCACATGTTTCACTTAATCCCTTAAAATAGCCCAAAAGAGATACCTTAGAAAAAAGTATAAAAAATATTTCAAATTGCAGGAAATTACACATCTGAGTAAAGTATGACAAAACATATCAGGAGTTTCAAAAGATATGCAAAAAGTGAATACTACTCATCACATTTAGACGTCGTTTGTGACAGCTTTCTTATTGCTTCTTAAAGCAGCTTTATAGTATAAAAATTTTAATTTTTAAACTAAAAAACTGTGTTAAGAAACAATAAAAAAGCCGTCCCAAACGAAGCCTTAACCATGTTGCTTTAAGGGTTGAACAACACAACAAATAATCACAAAGGGAAACCATTGAGTTTCTAGCTAACCTCATGATGTAGACTTCCTGCACAAATTCACGTTGCATATCCACGCTTACTCTCTCGGGCTTTAGAACCTTAATAGCAACATCCTGACTACAGTATGTTCCCCGAAAACTAAAGCAGAAACAAGAATTAGACAAATGGTTATAGCATTATATATGTTCAATCATCTATAATTGCTCCATATATTCCCTGATGACAACTTACAGGTCGCCGTATGACCCAGACCCCAATTTGCTCTCGAATTTAAGCATCCCGAAATCTATTTCCCACACATCAGTTCCATCAGTTGGTATTTGAACATGGTCAGGATGAGAGCTCTCCCCAGCCAAAATATTTTCTGTTATAGGAGACCATGGATGAGGCTTAAAGCAAGCTTGCCTCTGACAAAAACTAGGAATTATTAAAAACATATAAATTATGAGAAAATTAGCATATGGGTAATCAAATAAACAGTTCCATCAAACAATACAGTGATATAATAATACATTTATTTATCCTCACATTACAACAAAATGTTATGGAAGCAAAGCATTCATACATAAGAATCATAGGTACCATGATAAATTATTGTTGAGGTTCATTATGATGCATGCCTTACACCTCCTGCATATATGCACACTTTGTATTGGTTCATACTTCATATATGCAATACAATGTTAGACTGATCCAGTCGGTCTTGCGGGATCGGCCTGAGCGAAACAGGCGGAGAAATCCTGCCTCCTGTACACATTGATCGCACGCCCAGGTCAAACCGCATTGTTTTGGAAGGATTTTTGAGGGAGTTAGGAGGGAAATTTGAATGTAGGTACTATTTAGAGATTTTCTTTTAGATTGTATGCATTAAATAGTTTGTTTTCCTGGGGTTAGGACATCTTGAATTTGATTGAAATTTGAGATCTCTTAGTTCATTTGGGCTATAGTGGCGTCTAGAGATTTGGGAGAGATAGATCCTCCTCTCGAATAGAGGATCAATTGTGTCGTGGTATTTTCTGTTTCTATTTCATCAAATAATACAAATTATCTACTGTTTTCGTGGTTTGTGTGGATTTTTGTGGAGAAATCTCATTGTTTTCCGAAGATTGATAGAAAATACTTGAGATCTACAAGTGTTTCCTATCATACAACTGCATTGCCATATCTCAATATTGCTTATCATGTATTGTAGATGAACTTTAGATGACATTTCCCTCTGCATATTGGCTTACCTTCTGTCTTTTTTTCCAAATAAGAGGTTGGTAGAGATATTTCTAAATTTGGTGAGTATTTTGGTGGTTTGTTATTAATTGAATAGTGTGATTCAATGAGGCCTAATTTTATTTTCCTAAAGGGCCTAGACAATGTATTGTGAGAATTGGATCCCTTTCAAGATTAATGAACGTAATAATTAAATTTTTAATGTGTGTCACAGATAAAAGCTCTGTGGATATTAATGTTTTAGATACTCTTCAATTTATTTTGGTGGATATTAACTATATGTGTAATTATATAAGGGCAGTGCAAGGGTTAGATGGGGTAACTTCTCTGGTTCACAGTAAGTCACCCATATAAGTTGATTTAATTAAATTACAAGTTAGGCTTCCAAACATTCTTATAAATCTAGGAAAACAACAAGTTTAAATTCTCCCATTCACTTTTCTTTTTCCTTCATAAATATCTAAACTAGCCGTTAGTGTGGGTTCCAAAAATTTGCTGTACTGAGAGAGTTTAAAGTGTTTTCCTAAGGCACTAACCAAAGATTTAAACTTCATTTTACAAGGACTTCATGATCTGGTTTCAGGTTCTCTATAGTTATAAGCTCATATGGTTAGTTACCCTTCTTGATGATGAGAGATAAGTTTCGATTAAGGCTAGTCATTAGGAGCTAAAAACTTAGCATATAATATTAACAATTTGAATTTAAATTGAGAAATTTATCGTATTCAACTTAAAGCTATGGTGGGAAAATTGTGATGAACTCGATCAAGATCCAATGATTTTGTTATCCCGAGTTGTCATAGTTCTTGGTCTACTTAACAAGAGAAGATAATCGACACAACTTGATTGAGGGATCCTTATCAACAACCATGATTTGTTTCATCCAAGGAGCCATGCAGACTTAGAGTGGATGTTTGTCTGAGAAGATAAATTTGAGTTGATCTTATCTTGCTTTATGCCCTACCAAATGCACCATATGATTTAATGCTCAAAGAGTTTAGCAATTAGGTTACTTGTAAGCTCTTACCGTGAACTTTATTCCATGATGCCATTTAGTGATAAAATTATCTGATCAAAGAGACATAGTCATAACCATTTACATTTGTGGCAAAGGAACCGGTTAGAAGACATGTGTTATTTCCTTATTGGTAAGAAATTATTTGAAAAATAAATCGTAGCCATACATTTAACAAGACATTGGTCATTTGTGAGCTGAAATTATTCTAAAATTTATTAACCTCAATAAACAGTTGCAAATGATAGATGAATTTTGATTTAAATTTTAGATAATTAATTTTACTTGAATTGTTTACATTTTTATTAGTTTTTCAGTGCTTTTGTATTTTATTTGAATTCAATCCCAAAATAGTTTGGGTGAGGGTTGAGGCGTTTTCAAGATAGAGTCCTCTTTTGTTGAAGTTTGCTTTCATAACGACCACCACCAGGGTATTTGAATTATTTTATTTTGTTATTTGAACCTTGCCCATTTTACTCACGTGCTAACAGAGTTGGGTTCGAGTATTAACTTTGTAAGCTAATATATGAGCGATGAACTCGAGAGTCTGTATTTTGAAATAATTTTTCTAATAAAAAAATAGTGAAAGCCTAATATGGATGTAGAATAAAATTTCATTATAGATTTTACAATCATACATTCATTCGTGCGAATAAGATTCAAAGTGTACATTTAAAATTTATTATTTGGACATCTCTTATGAGGTTCAAGTTTCATCAATTATAGTCCTTGCAAGGAGGATCAAAATTGAAAGATGAGACTTGCGACTTTGCCTTATAGATAGGATGACTAGTTTGAGAGAGTGTGCGTAACCCTGATGCTTTGATGGTTGAATTTCAAAAGAGAATTTGAATCTTTTGAACTAATTGTAAAATTTTAAAATATTTGCACGCATTTTGAGGAAAAGTAAATTTAAGTTCATTCCATCTTAGCTCGCACATTATTCTCAGGCCTAGGACTTGAGAATTTAATGCATTAGTCAATTTCGAAAACTTGCCATACCATTTGAGTAGGTGCAATTATATGGTGCAATTGCATGCTCTTCGATGCATATGCACCATGTGTTTGCATACTTTCAATGTGTGTGCGCGCTTTTAGATGCATCTACATGGTGCAATTGCACACTCTTCAGCATATTTGCAAAATATAGTTGTACTTTTTTATATACTTCCATATTTTTTTATGCATTCACACAATGCACTTTATATGCTTTTCAATGCAATTGAATTATGCGCTTGCATGTTTGCTCGCTCTTCGATGTATTTGCATGATGCAATTACACACCTTTAAAATAGAGGCTTCTAGATGCATCTACATGGCTCAATTGCAATCTCTTTAATGTATTTGAACAATGTAGCTGAATGCTTTTTTATGTAGTTTAACATTTTTATGCATTCACACAATGCATTTTGTACGCTTCTTTGGTGCAATTATGGGGTTGCATGATCTTCAATATTTTTACATGATGTATTTATTCATTTTTAAAATAGAGGCATGCTTCTCAAGGGAATTGCATACTTTTTGAGGCAATGATATACTTTCCAAATCAATGACCTACTCTTCGAGGCAATTGCATACTTCTTAAGGTGGCGTATTACAATTTAAAAATATATGAATTACGGTGATTTGCATTAACGTTTATCATTAAAGCCTTTCACCTTTTGTTTGGAAGCATGACCATGTTGCAGATTTGGTGTTATAGAAGCCAAATGAGAATATTTGCACATTTTTCATATTGTCCTTTTTATTATTTTTACATATTTGGATCATAGTGTGGTGGGGCTCATAGGATATCAAATTCTCTCTTATAAATTGGGGGATTGTAGCTTGGTTCAATCATCCTATTCAAATCTCTTTGAATTTTTATTTGAATGGGAGAGTTCTGGACAATTCTCAGTGCACGAGAGGGAAGTTCTAGTTATGTCAGTAGGAAAGCTAAAATACTTATTACAAGTTCCCCAAAAGTTCATTTCATATCCAATATCAGTAGGTAAGTTTATTTTTATTTTGTTATTTATGATTTCATATTTATTTATTTATGCCACATCTATGTCCATGAGTCCCCTATAAACTATTCTTTTAAGTTTGTTAGTCCAAATTATGGCTACTCTCGGCATCTCCCCCACATAAGGGGCATCTATGGGGACTTCGGCAACAAGAAAGATAAGCATAGGATACCTGCATGAGAGAATTTTGCAATAGCAAAACACATGCAAGTTACATGCTAAGAAAACTGCACAAAAGGTTTACTAGCTACATCACAAACATCGATTACGAGTTTCTCTTTTCATGCTAAGAAAATAGTGCATGAGTCCCAGCCATCACGCTAAACACCTACAAACAGGATTTTGGGAGTTCCTCCATCATGTTGAAAGCATTGCCTGTGAGTTTCCCAACCATACTAAGAAAAATGTATACGGGTTTCACTTGTCACGTTAAATGTGTTGCCAACGAAATGTTAGGATTTTTTTTTCTTATCGTTGCAATTTATACATAAGATTGAGGTGATTGACGATGACGATGACAATGACGATGATGGGATGAGCCTATGGCCTGGAGAAACACATCGTTTTTTTTTTTTTACTTTTCTTATATATATAGGATCATGAAAATTATAGAAAGACTCATTTGAAATGCCTTGCTTGAATACAAGAGAGTGCGATAGATTCTCTTAGAGTCTAGGAAGCCATACTGTGACATGAATTTGCAATGTTAAGATCAAGGTAATTCCAATAAAGAGCTGGGCGAGGAATTTCAAAGCAAATTCTATCTAATTTTGTAAACATTCCCATCAAGAACATATTAGAAATGTTAGAATGAATTAACTGTCAAATATGAAAAAAAAAAAAAAAAAAAAAGAGCACCCTAAAAAGACAAATTCTGCATTTCAAAATAGAGACAAAAAACCTTACGATAGGAATTGATTGAAAAAATATCTATTACTAAAGAAAAGATAGGAACATTCAAAACAGAGAAAAAAATCACGTTTTCTCCATTCACTTCAAAGGCATTAAATGAAACTAAATTAAGGATCAAAATAGCATGCCTTTCCAATTGGATATTTTTTTAGTTAGCTTCTTTTTCTGAATATAAAAATATATTACAACTTGGAACTTCATCCCATTTGAATAAGAAGATTACCTCCATATTTTGGATTTCCCGCTGCAATGCAGTCGTAAGTTGCTCAGTTTCCTAAAATTCACCAAACAACAAAAAAATCTCATTGAACTTGATTACAAAACAACAAACAATGAACCTTTATATTAACACTCAATCCTCCATCTCAGTTTACTAGTTTGGTATGAAAAACAGAAAAAAAAAAACTGAACCTTATTGCCACCACTAGTAAAGCAACCATGCTCATCTCCACATAGCAATTAATTCAAGAAAAAAAAAATAACGATTGTTCTCAACTGCTAATTAAAGAGTTCATTTTGCACTAAGGCAAACCGTTCTATTTATGCCTAAATAAAGAACATAACATGAAACTATTATGCGCTTTCTTACGCTTCTAAAATAAAATAAAAATAAAATGTCAGGCATGAAGTGAAGTTTTGTGAGTACCTCGTATGGCCAACCAACGACAACAAAGACATCTAGCGAGAAGCCATCATTTGTTGAAAATGCATGTGCTTCTTGAATGTTTAGGCCAAGCTCAGCAAGAAGAGAAGTCAACTGGAAAATGGAAAAAGTTTGATCCATCACATTGCTTTGAAAAAATTCAAGCTAAAAATTCCATAAACATGACCTCAACTACAATAAATTCATTGAAATTATGAAAGAATGAAATTTTCTCTCGGTTTTATACATTCTTAAAGCACCCAAGTCAAAGCCCTATCTCAAATAAATGTTACTACCGCCATGCCTTTACTATAACTATTTATAAACATATTATTTTTAATTTTACCAAACATTCATTTTAACATTCTTATTTTTTCCATAATCAATAACTTCTTAGTTCTTAGCATTTAAAAGTTATTTCCATTCCCTTATTAATAATATCTTATTTATATTGTATGATAAAACTAAGATAAAATAAATCTATTCTTCTAGCAATCTTAATTAATAATTATCAATTTAAATTTGGCTTAACATATTATGTACTCAATCTTTAGTTACTTAAACTAAGACTTATTTTTTAAAATATTTTTCTATTATTTTAAAATTTCACTCACTTCAAAAGACAAATTATTTATAAAAACAATATCATCTGCATGGAATTAACATACATTGAAGTACCTAGCTTTAAATAGCTTATGTAAGTACCTACATAACCAATATAATACTATTGAGTCTGTCATTCAAATATATATTGTTTTTATAAATAATTTGTCAATATATATGGAATTAACATATACAATTCTATTTTTTCCATCCTTAAAAGAAAGGTTGGTTTCGCCCCTAAAGATGTCAAATAATAGAGAGCATTCAGTGTAATTTTGGATTTCCAAAGTGTATTAGCCATAAAGAAAACACTAGCTAGCCAGCCAAGCAAAAGTACCACATGTCCCACCTAAGATAGATCCATATATGCATGAACTACCGAAGTGGACCATATAGCCGTTTATTATAGCTCTAATAACTTATAGCAACAATTTCATTAGATTTTCCTTCATTTGCACATGAATTTTTAATTTTTTATTCCATTCATTATAGCTACTAATTCTCCAGCCCTACATTCCATCTTTGTGAACTATCTAGCAAGACTAATCTTAATTTTAGCTACTATTGCTTACTTTTGTCCATAAATAGCTTAAGATATAGCACAAAATTAACAACTCGCAACCAACCCTTGCCTACTCTACTCTTCCTATCATCTCAACTCCTACCAATTAGTAAGTCAAAGTTATTAAGGTTGTTGGGATTACCTTCCTTCAAACTTCCATAGGAGCTTTTTTTTTAATTACTAAGGAGAACGGCCAACCCTTAATGTCATATAATTAAGGGTGTCAATTCATCATAATCAGCCCACAATTATCATAAAAATAAGTCGACAAAGATACCATAATGCACTATTAATCTCATTTCTTTCCATCTAACATCAACTTTCTTTTTTAACAAGAATTTATGATTTTCGGAACATCTTCATTAGCACGTATAATAACTAGCATTAAAAACTATATTATTTTTTAGGCTTTTAAATTTATAAAAAGTATCATCAGTTAATGAGACGCGTAAAACTGGAATACGGAGTTGAATTCACAGGTGGCTCATTTTTCCTCACTTAGATCCTGTCTATTTCTCTCTATTCCTCCAGATTTCCTTTTTTTCCTCCTGAATTTTCTCTCTCCATCTCATATTTCCACAAGCACTTTCTTCTCTCATACCTAGATTTATGCCTCTTAGGCTTCATTTGGGACGGCTTTTTTATTGCTTCTTAAAGCTGCTTTCTAGTACACAAATTTTAATTTTTGTACTAGAAAACAACTTTAAAAGTAGTAAAAAAGCTATCCCAAACGAAGCCTTAGCCCTCCAGCACATTCTATTGATATGAATTTAAATCATCTTTGAAGCATAATCAGGCATGGAAAAAAAAATTTTTGAAGAATATAATGAAGCTTTAACTAATCTTGGCTCCCTTCAACATATGTATAAAGAAAACGATTTGAAAAATATAATGAATTCATGAAAGACGCAGATCTTATACTGGCACCTGACTAAGAAGCTTTGGCTTGTCATCCGTTGAAAATGTTATTTCATGCATAGGCCTGCAAAATCATTCAAGGCAACTAATGAAAGTCAAAATACCATACAAGGCTGTGTTTTTCTTAAGAAATTAAAGTGAGTTCAAGATAGCATATAATTGGAATAGAAGATTCAGCAAATATCTTAACAAATAAAAATATTTAACACAAATAATCTAGCGATCATTTCGGCAATTGAACATGACTAAAAGTATATTATCAACAAAAAAAAACTGTAGGCATCGCAATTAAAATGTGGGCAAATATTAGCCTTAAAAAAGTCTGTATTAATGCACAACAAAAATCAAAGGAGTACCACCACAAAATTTCTAATTACTAAATATTGTGCCCGAAAAGACAACCCACTGTGGACTCTAAAAATTTGACTTTTGGGAGCCTCGACCTCTCCGCGTATATCCGACGAGAGTTTTACAGGATTATGTTCCAAGGAAAATTTACAAAAAACAAATTAACTAGAGATAAAACAAAGTAGTTACAGATAAAACAAAAATTTACATGATCCAACACATTCATTGTCACAAAATTATCAAGGATGAAAAACATCTCTATAAAGTGCTCCAAAATATTAGGAGCTCACAAAAATTAATATATATCATTTGAATCATCAATTGAGTTCTAATGGAACCAAGCTAAGGTTTTTTATTATAAGGAACTAGGAAATGTTAGCTATCATTATAATAACCAACCCTTTCACAAAGTTTAGTTTTGTGTTCTTGTTCGATCCAATTCTTAATAGAGAAAATGATCAAAATGATCATTTGACTCCTTGTGAAATATCAAATTAGTACTCAACTATATTAAATGATCATTTTGATCCCTCAAGTCTTTGAAGAGGAATCAAAATAATCCCATGAAAATTATTTTTAATATAGTCAGGGATCATTTTGATCCTTCGTAAGGATTCAAGGGACCATTTTGGTCCTTTTTTCATTCTTAATACAAAAAGTGGAGTGTTGACACTTCTCCCACACCCTAAAATATAACTGGGTTTGCCTTAAGAATCCATCGGTACCAAAGATTCATGTTAAGTGCAGATTATCATCTTACATTTTTTTAGCAACTTCTAACTATGTGCTGCCTTTTCCATCCTATGCTTTTCACAATAATTTTATTTCATAGCTTCATTGATCCATCTGGATATACTGTACATTATGCATACCCAAAACAGCCTAAGTATATATTTTACAACCTTTTTAATTAGGGACTGCTCCCACACACTAAAAAATACTCAACAAACTTCTAGCAGTAGTGGTTCAAACACTATGAAAACAGCTATAACCAAAATGATTTTGAAATACCGTATGAATTAGTACTCTTTGAAAATATCACAGCACAATAATTAGTTACTAGCTCAGCTATACCTCTACTCTAGAGAAGTACGATGCAAACGGAATAAACAAAAGAATTACAAAAATAATGTAGTAGGAATTATTTGCAGGAAGTTTTCGTATACATAGCAGTCTAATTATATGGTGACCAACTATTTGGTCATGTGTTCATCAAAGACACAAGCCAAGGGTTGAAAAAATGAAAGTTAAGGAGAATTAATTGTGATGATTAACTTGCACGAAAAGAAAAAGTATTCTCATTAGGCATACAAGTTGATAGGATGAAATTATAAATTAAGGAGATATCTCGTAAGAATATGAAATAACACAAAATTGAAATTGTTATGTGAAATCACACAAAAAATAATAATCTTATAAATTACTCGATTTTGTTACAATGCAAGGATGATGCTGCAGGTTTTTATTTTTTTTTTAAAATGCCCATATTATATTAATTTATAGTCAGATTTACTACTATCATGTTTTATCCGCATGAAAACAGAAGTAAAAACATGCTTGATGAGTCTTAGAAAGGCTATCGTACAATCAAACAAACTTTGATGGAAAGTTTCTCAACTTCTTCTACAAGGAAATTCAGGAATCACAATTCATAATTTTAGAGCACACAAAACATGATACCTAGTAAAGAAGCGTGGGCTGCCAACTGAAGCACTGTCTCCATCGTGCATGTGCTGCTTGCTAGCTTCAAGAGCAAGAGCCTCTAGGTTTGGGGATGAGCCGAAGGCAGGAGGAGGATGACTGTGAATCACAATAAATAAAATAATTATAGATTTTTTATTACATAATTGCATCAGAAAAAAGGTTAGTGCAGTGAAAACCGAAAAAAAAAAAAAACAACTAGTATTATACATACAAACTTAAATGAAAAAGAAATAATATTTTCCTAGACCGGTCCATACTGAACCGGCTCAACGTAATGGAGGCCGAACTCTTCAACCTCTTGTACGAGCCGCACAAGCCGCATAATCTACAACAACTATTTAGGAAGGATTTTTTAGGGAGTTAGGAGGGAAATTTGAATGTAGGGACTGTTTAGAGATTTTTTTTTTATTATTGTATGTATTAAATAGTTTGTTTCCCTAGGGTTATGACATCTTGAATTTGGCTAAAATTTGATATCTCTTAGGTTTTTGGGCTCTAGCGGCATGCATCTAGAGATTTGGGAGAGATAGATACTCCTCTCGAATAGAGGATCAATTGTATCTTAGTATTTTCCGTTTCTAATTCATCAAATAATACAAATTATCTACTATTTTCCTGATTTTGTGTGGATTGTTATGGAGAATTCTCGCTGTTTTCCAAATATCGTTAGGAAATTCTTGAGATCTTCAAGTGTTTCCTATCATATTCACCTTCAAAAATATTGGGAAAAAAATGCAGAGAAAGAAGATAGCCAACACCTCTGCCTGAAGGAACTAGAGGAGCAATGAGCATCATCCTCCCCATCATGATCATCTTTCTTTCCATCCTGAACTGGAGACACCTAACCAAGAAAGACTTTGTGAATATGCCATTGAATTTTAGATCAACGCACTGAAACATAATGAGACTTTTTTATTCATGCAAAAGCAAGCAGTTACATCAAATAGGCAAAGGAAAATGTAATGCATCCCTTCCATAATATCTTCAGAAAATTTTATGTTGAAATTTACAAAAGAAAGAATTGGTCCAACTAGCAACAATAAGCATAAACCAAAATCAATCGAGATCAAATTAAAATTCCTAAGGACCAAAAAAAAACACGAGCAAGCAACCAGCAAGATCAAGCGTATTAAAGTTCATAGTAAGAATCATTCCACAAAAATAAAGGCACATGACAAATGACAAGCATTTTAAGAGCAATAGGCTTGTCATCCTGTGAATTCATAGCAGATCACCTGTCTCCACATGCTAAATCCACTTTGCAAGGTAAAATTTGAAGAAGAGACTACTGCAATTCCCCATATGTAACTTTTGCAAGGGGGTTCTTTGGTAGCACTTAGGATTTGATTTAAGTAGGATTTCGTAAATTCTCTAAATCTCGATTTCGGAAATCCTGCGAGGCCTAAATCTGGAAAACTGTTTAGCAACTTTCATGATAAATCCTATTAAATCTCGTCTGACTGTTTGGCTATAGAGCGGATTTAATGAGCGGACTCTTCCTCACGAGCCAACAAAAAATAGGATTTTGGAAATCTGGGATTTAGCACGAAAAGGAGGAATTTTCCGCCTATGACGGCTTTCATTTGCCGTGAGATTTAGTCTTGCATTTTAGGCCGTTTGGCTATATTTCACTAAAATATGCCTCAAATCTGGGCTAAATCATGCTACCAAACAGCCCCAAAGTGTGAGGAAAAAAGATCTAAAAGTTCAGAGCCAACAGTTCATTGTGAAAACTAAGGATTATGGTCTTAATGAAATAATTGATACGCCACCAAATTACTAAAAATATTTTAAATCAGAATGGACACCAATGCAGTGTAAGGTATGATGCAACACACTTAATGCTTGTACACATAGGAAAAACATATTCAAAATAAATTTCAAAACATCCCAGATCACTAAAAGCTTAGAAATTCAAATAAATATCTATGAACATATTAACAATTCGCAAGAAGAGAGAATTTTCCTAGACCATTAGATAGTTAAATCACAATCTTATCAACTTAATATATAATCTAATTTATATGTCATATTATATTATAACTATCATAATTAAAATAAGGAATTATTTGAGAAAAAATAAGCTTCAATTTCTTAGTTATTTCAAGATTTCAAAAAATTTTAAATTTAACATTAAATATTCAAATATTTTTTTAATTTATTTAATAAATATAATATAATCTATATATTACATTTTTTTTAGTTTATGTAAAAAATTCAATCAAAAAACATCCTAATTATTAAAATTTAAAACTGAACTTAATAAATATTCTTTTACTTTTTCATCTAATTTCAAATATTAAAAAATTTAAACAAATTAAACGTCTACTAAATTTAATCCTTTAGTTTTTTTAAGTGATCAAATTAATAAAATCGCATAATAATTTATTAATTTATCCTTGAAAATTAAACTCAATGATTGAATACCGCTCAAAAATCAGATCAGGTGAACCTAAAACTTGGCTCTAGATCAGATCCAACGGCTTTGAATCAATCTTGAACTAAGACCAGATCAACTCTGAATCAAATTATTAACAACACTATAAGAAAATATCCTAAAAATGCATGAAAATTACTAAATAACACTTTATTGCTTTTTATTCTCCCATAGATGCATGGAATTACTTTATTGTATATATGAATATAGGTCCTTCTAAAACTTGATTTCTGCATTGAGGCAAATAAAGGAAAAGATAATGCTTACTACTTAATGGCTCCACCCACATATCCCAGCAAGCAAACCCTAAAACTTAAAGAATCAAGTAATCAACACAGCAGGCCGATGAGACAGGACAAACTTATCAATCTAAGCCGAAATTTCAAAGGGAAAAAAACATCACCAATCTTTACCTGAACTAAACGAACCGCAAAAACAGGTCTGTTCCGCGGATCGTTGGCCATCTCCAGCAGCCTCTTATGCGTTAGAACATCCTCCGCTCTCTCCACGTTCACATCCAATGCATATCTGCATCAAATGAGAGTAACCCAAACACCAATTTATTAGCAACATCTATGCTTCCCTCTAATCATCACGCCATTTGATTATCAATCAGACGGAATTAGATCTACTCTCGAGAGCTTTACCGGGCCGGAAGACGGTTGAAGTGAGCCCAGAGATCATCGTCAAATGATGGATCAAAGGCCTCCGAATTTCCAGACTCACGGAGACGGCGGATGACCTCGTTGTACACGTCGAGCTTGTGCCGCTGCTGCTGCCATGGATTCACCGCCGCCGCCGACCCCGCCCCGCTGCTGCAACTACTCGTATCCTCCATCGCCATCCGCCACCCCCGATCCCTCAACACCTCACTCCCTAAACCACCCCCGCTTTCGCCACGACGAAGATAAGCTCGCGATCTCCCATGACTCTCACCGTCGAGCGATAGAAAACCGAGAGGAAAAGAGAGAAAGGGAAAGTAAGAAGCGGAGAAACGAATGCGACTGCGGGAAGGGAAAAAGGCGAAGAGAGAGAGCAAATGAGAAGCGAAGGATGCGCCTGCTTTATAAAGACCTGAAGGATTGGTGGTGAGGCAGCTTTTTTTACTGTTTTGTGGATAAATTTATACTAAAAATTTATTTTAAAAATAATTAAAAAAAACTGTCTAAAATAAAATTTAAAGGTGATAGTAATAATTTAATTGAGGCTTAAGTAAAATTTAAGCTGATTATAATAAACTTTATTTATTTATAGAATATTTTTAATTATTAATGTGTGATTATGATTATATGATGAGAGATATTATATGTTGAGTCTATTCTGGGTTGAGTTTTGTTATGATCTTTCGTGACTAGATATAACTTTATGGTACATTATTATGATATATATAATATATTTTTTATTTAATTTTTATATGTTCTAGTTAACTTAAAATAAATTTTAAAGAGGATTGATAGATATTTAAAAATTGCCTCGATCAGACACAAATCTCAAGACATATCAAGTTGAAAACTTCCTAATTTAAATTTGGGATCATTTGAACTCTGATTTTAACAAATTTATAGTCATATTGAACAGCTCAAGGAGATGAATCCAAAGACACCAAAATCAACTTGATCCAAGCCCAAATGGGTCTGAATCAAAAGTCTGAAACATATTTAGAAGGTTCAAAGCATTAAACAGATGACAAAGGGATATTCAAATATGGCATGCTTATAGACGAATCGGGTGGCTTAACAAAACAAATCCAACGAGCCAAATATGGCATCCTTAAAGACAAAGGGATATCAATTAATTGGACCATTGTCAGACCACTACCCGGCTATTAACCGCTGCCATATTACCACTTAGCTGTCAACCGACATCAGGCTTCTGCCCGACCATCGCCAAAACCACCGCCTGGCCTCGGAACACCATTGCCTGCTAACTATGGTCTTTTCAACCACGGTCGCCCACCGACTAAAGTCCTTTCAATCACCATCACCCGCCAACTACAATCTCTCTGTCCACTGTCACCCACGAACTACGATCTCTTTCACCACCATCGCCCGTCAACTACGATTCCTACCGCTACCATCGTCGATTGGCCACGGTCCCTTCGACCACACTTGTCCGCCAACTACGGCCCTTCCTACCACTGTCGCCCACCGACTATATCACGTTGAAAATGAGGTCATATCCTACTTATACCATTTTTGAGAAAGACATATGATAAGTTTGATCACAATCTAAAATATTCCATCAAAACAACTTTTATTACTCATCTTAATTTCAAAATCGTTTATTCAGCATTAGAGTTTCTTAATGACCTAAGAATTGAATCATCTTGAAATCATTGGATTTATCTACTCGATCCACTCAATTCGAGTTTAAGTGTGAAAGATTCAGATATCATTTGATCATTCAATAATATCTTAAGAATTCTAAATATATTTCAAGTGCATAATTTGAGTTCATTTGAACTCAATTTGGGTCACTTGTGATGCATATATGTTTGCCTCGTCACAACATTCAATCCAATTATATGCATGTTGAAATCATATTTCAGATGATCCTAAATTTAATTTCAAATTTTTCTAATCAAATATTACCTCAAAAATCATGTTAATCAAATTTTTTTTTTTAAGAAATCACATTTCTACATACATATAATATATATATATATATATATATATATATATATATATATATATATATATATATATATATATATATATATATATATATATATATATATATATATATATATATATATATATATATATATATATATATATATATATATATATATATACAATCAAATAAATTGTTTTTGTATTTAATTCATTAAGGTTTCGTTTTGAACAATTTTATTACTACTTTATAAAACAGCTTCTTAAATACATTTTTTTAATTTAAAAATTTTATACTAAAAAATAGCTTCATAAAGCAATAAGAAAACCTTCCCATAGAAGCCGAAGACTTCATTTGAGACGATTTTTTTACTGCTTAGTAAATTTTTTGCACTTAAAAATTGATTTAAAAATAGTAAAAAAGTCGTCACAAATGAAATCTAAGCCTAAATCTTAAACCTATGCTAACAAATTTCCTCTAACTTCGTAATTTCAGAAAAGGAGTTTGAATTATTATTATAAACTCCCCGAAAATCTATTATTATATAAAAGCTGTTTCACTGAAAATAATAAAAGCAATTATAAAGGGCTTATCTACGGGAGATTATTGGGTTCGGATGTCGGACAGAGTTTACGTTCAGTACTTCACAATACTGAGCTCGGTATTGAGCAATATTGAGCTTGATACTGCTTGGTACTGCTCAGTACCGACTACCGAGCTCAATATTGATTAGGAGGTGATAACGAAGTATTTTTATTGAGCATTGACCTCTGGATGACGTCAATAATTTCCCCTTATCTACAAAGGACGGGAAGTGATATCCTTCCACGTCAGCCGCGCGCGGCGACTTCACTCCGTGTCCACTGTCCGGCATCAGCCAGGCTGGCGTCTGCTCGCAGTGGTCGGCTTTCGGGTCCCATTTTCAAGGCATTGGTTGGCCCTCCAACAGCCCAAAGGCCATTTTCCACGTGTGCAGCAGGCCACTGGTACGCACGTGACCACATCTAATTCTTAATATTTTACCTCAAGTCTTTGTGACTATTATTACTTTACACAGCTCCCCTTGGCCTATTGGTTGAGAGCTTAGGCTTCCAACTAAGAGGTCCAAGGTTCGAGTCCATGTGTACGCGTTGTGTGTGTGAATTTATCTTAAATGGCCTAAATGTCCCAAAAAAAATCATTATTACTTTAACATTATTTTGATAATTTCATGAATATAACGGATAAAGATCAAATGATATATTAAATTTATATTAAATATCTAAATGATCATATATTATATAAAAAATATTATTTTAGCCTCTTGATTTTAAAATAGGAATTAAAATAATTTTATGGATGAATTAATTTGGTTCCTATTTAAAAAGCAACAGGTATGGTGTCAAAATAGATCATTAGGTAGGGTTTAAATTCGTCAAATCTAATCCAATTAGGGGTGCAAATGAGTCGAGTCGAGCTCGAGTTAGGAGATGTTTGATCTCGACTCGTGAGTCAAACACCGATTTTGAACTCAAGCTCGAGCTCGACTCGTGAGCTTAATAAGCTCAGTTCGTGAGCCCATAAACGAATCGAGTTCGGCTCACTTACACACCTAAATCCAATTAATTAGAACCAGAATCATTTAATAAAGGGACCAAAAATGACGATCAAAAGCCGACCCGCTAGCAACCCAAATGATCCGAATCAAACTCGATAACACGTTTTGATTTAAAATAAAAAAAAAAACTTTTTTAAATTAATTAATAAAAATAATACAATCATACCAACAAATAAAATAATTTAAGGGAAAAAAAAAAGTAAAATAAGTGACGGGTCATCATAAAGATAGGACTATTCACGCACATTTTAAATATTATTCATGCATCCACATCTTTGAGTGGCTAAGGATTAAAGAATGTATCATAAAGTGGCTAAGGTTTAAAGAAGGTTTCTTATGAGAAAAATAAATTCATGCTTTTTTTCTTGAAGAAAACAAGTTTACTTAGGCTTCGTTTGAGACGACTTTCTTACTGCTTCTTAAAGCAGCTTTTTAGTACAAACATTTTAATTTTTATACTAAAAAACTGCATTAAGAAGCAGTAATAAAGCCATTCCAAACGAAGCCTTACATAATTCATCAATAACACTTACATATTTATATTAGCATCACATATTATGATTAGTTATATAAGCTTCTAATGTTGATTAACAACACCATTTTATTCTGAATATTTATTTAGGGAATTCAGCATATTCTAATCAGGTAATTAAAATTTGATTTAAGTGATTAGGAGTAGGAGGATATGTTTATTGATTAATTACTTTTAGCATTGGACTAATTCACTTGTTAGTGGCATATCCCTAAGGATTAACCCATTAATTAAAGATAATTTAAAGCTAGTTAATTTTCTATAAAATGAATGATATATAATCTTCTGGAAAAGACTTGAGATTAATGAAAAATTACTTTAAGATTAGTGTAATAGAAACTCTTTATATATATAACACTAATCTCAAAGCAAATATAATGATTTCCAAACTCTTTTTTTCAATTTCTATCTGAATATAAGATGTATATTTTATATCTGACAATAAGACAACTCTCCAATTTCATAGAATAGTTATTAGCCAAAACAAGATAAATGATTATTTTTTGGCAAGATAATAAATTTTATAATAAAAGACAACATAAACACTAATTTTATAAAATACCCTTTTATCACAATCTTGTCTGTACAAAGTTCTGAACTAGATAGCATTAGAATGCAAATATTTTACAATAGAAAATTGCAACATATACACTTATAAAGTACTAATAATTCATGGTCATATATGTTTTATCAATGCTGCCAAATTCTATAGTTTGGATTAACATAAAGGATACAATAAAAAAATTGCAAAAAAAAAAAAAAAAAAACTTAGCCATGTGTAGCCTAGCATGGAGGGGCTTTGTGTAATTTTACTTTTTTATTATATTTTAATTTTCTAGAATAATGTAGTAGATTGCAATTACTTAAAGAGATCATTAATTTATGAAAGAGTGCATATGTTTTTGCTCAGTACCTTGTAGCTCTCTGTAGTCTAATCATTATCATATGGTCCTTCCATTCTTTCTCATGAATAGGATTAGTACTTGCCTCTTGAATCCTGTATGGGATAAAGTGCTACATGACGGGAGCTAGCTCATAGACAAGGACGTCAGTTATAAGTGGGGGAGATTATGAAACCCCTCAAGTACAAGTAGCTAAACTCTTAAATATCGAGATGCCTTTTAGTGTAATAGTTAAAATTTCATTAAGAAACTCTGCAATTCAGCGTGCTCATCCCAGAGCAATTCTAGGATGAGTGACCTACTGCAAAGTTACACCAGCAAGACAAAATCATGAGGCTCTTAAGCCAAAGTGAACAATATCTCGATGGTAAATAGTTTGAACTGCTACATTTTGTACTAGAAAGCTGGTTGAAGTAGTAAGAAAATTGTCCTAAACAAAGCCTAACTATCTTGAGAGAAGACGAAAGCTGGCAATTCCAAAAAACATCTATGTTTTCTTACTAGCATGTTACTCATAAAATATGATGAAAACCTATGAAACAGTAATGAGAACTACATTGGTGTTAAAACTGCGCAGAGAATTGGAAAAAGAAACATATTCAGCATACATACAAGTTAAATGCAAGGATAGGAGAAGCAAACTAACGATAGTACTTTATTTTTCACAGTAAATTCTAAACTTCATTAATTTTCATAGACGAGCTCATTCATCAGCACCATGATATGATTTTCCATAGAGAAAGCATGTTCTGGTTTACAGCCAAGTAAACATTTTTTGATTGTAAAAGAAATAGAAGTTCATCATAGTCTATTGTTAGCTATCATAGTTGTACTGGGATGGATCTCATACAATGAATTCCTTACAGATTTCTGCCCAGTACAATCAAACAGCAATAATACTTTTAAAAACTGAGAAAGAGTAACCACCATAAATTACATTCCAGTTTCATAAAACTCAATAAAGAGGACCCAAACAAAAAGAGAATCAGCAGGCAGTTCAAGCTTATCTGGACTCAATTCTGTACTTGCTGGTGAAATAACTCACATATTCAAACACTACATAGAAAAACTAGGAATTCCTAGACACATAACTTTCATTCATTTTGATCTGAAAGAGTGTACCTTTAGATGAACCAGCCTCTGGTTATTGTGCTTGTCAGAACTCCTAACTTCCAAGTTGGCCATCTCAATCCCTTTGTTTATCTCCATGGGGACTATAATTCTGCTGAGGAGGATAAGCACCTCCATCTTGCATAAAACCATTGCGAGAATATTGTTGATTTCCTGGTTGCATCTGTGGATTCCCTTGCTGCACATTTGGGTAGCCTTGCTGCATTTGTGGATTTCCTGATTGCATCTGTGGATTCCCTTGCTGCATTTGTGGATTTCCTGATTGCATCTGTGGATTCCCTTGCTGCATTTGTGGATTTCCATGTGGCACTGGGGAGTATCCCTGTTGTGTTTCGCCGGGTCGACCGTAGCTCCGTCCATCTTGAGGAGGGCCATAGTTTTGTGGGGGACCATAATTTCTGGCATATCCTTGTTGCATCTGTGGGTGGCCTTCCTGCATTTGTGGATTAGCTTGCTGCAATGGCGAATATCCCTTCTGGATGTCTCCAGGTGGACCATAATTCCTCCATCCATCTTGCCCAGGAGGACCATAATTCTGCCGTGGAGGATAATTTCCTCCATATCCTTGATTTGAACCTTGGTAGTTAGCCGTTGGGTTTCCTTGATGCATTTGTTGATGCTCATTTTGAGGTGGAGGATCTCTTCCATACATTGGAGACGGAGGTCTTTGCCTCTCGTATCTTGGTTGGCCATATCCCCTATTCCGAGCATCATATCTCCATTGCCTTCCATACTGAATAGGTGGTGGTCGTGGAGTAATAACTCCATTATCATACTTATCCCCTGCAGAAAATTGTCTTCAGTAAAATAGCATCCATGTTTAACGGAATAACAATGAAGTTGTAGAGGATAAACTAAATGAAATTAACAAACCTCCATACTCTTTGTTCACTGGATCAATATAGGAATCAGGCAGAATGAAAACAACTCCAGGCAGGCCTGAATTTAGAGAAGCAAAGACCGTTAGAAAACTCCAAAAAGGTTCAGGCCAGCAAACAAGACTATTTACAGGCAGAAAAGAAAATGGTGCTCGTGACCTGACTGATCAGAGTGTATCTAGTTTTATAGACTAAGATAGCTTTGACAACCCCTACTTGATTAAACTAGAAAATAGTAACACCAAGAACACCCACCTCTAAACTTCTCGGACATCTCTTCAGTCATTACTGCTTGAAAACCTTGATAAGTAGTCGTGCTACAAGCATACATTCTCTTCTTTGCCTCCTCCACGCTGGAACCAAGCATTGTTGGTAAATAAGAAATACAATTGACACAAAACACTTCATTTACAACAGTATTTATCAACAATAGAATAATAAATTTAAAAAAAAAAAAATACAACATGATTTTCCTTTGAAAAATTTCAATACTACTTCACAACTTACACCTTTAGATAAGCTTTGTTTCTGGGAAAGCATACAGTTTATTCTTAGTAATAAAAAATTATGCTTAAAGGTTAAAAAAGTTTAAGCTAAAGTTCAAATTACAGGAAATTAGAAAATAAAACACAATGAACATGAATCACATTACAAAGAAATAAATGAGGTAAACTTTAAGAATCCGCATTATCCTTTTATTCTTCTTCAGTGTTACATAACATCAAACCTATTTTGTGCAAGCCATTCACACAATTTATACTTATGTCCATTGTTCTAATCTTCTTCCTTCTTAATCGTTCAATATTAAATTTATACATCTATATATAATTCATGCATCTTCTACCATTATTGAGCATGTATAAACCACTTGAGTTTTTTTCTCGCCATCTTAACTGAATTTTCTACTGTCATATCAACAATAAATATTTATCCCATCACCCATCTAACATAATCGTCTTAACCTATCTTGCCTGGTTCCATGTTCACATATATCTTAATATTATCATTTTTATGACACTCAACTTAGTAATTAGTGACTTTTTTATAGCCACCCAATGCCCAATATACCACAAATGCCTTATTAAAGTTATATAAAACGTGCCTTTAATTATCAACAATTTTTTTTTTCATGATATAGTACTTTTGAATGTTCGAAATGATTTGACATTGTGATAGGAAATACTTGATTCCAAGTATTTCCTAATCACTTTAGCCCAAAGATCTCACAGCAAACTGCTGTCCACAGCAGGAAATCAACCAAAACAGTGGGAAAACACAAGAAAAACGATAGAAACACGAAGTAAGAACTTGTATTTCACTAGAAGATGAAAGGAAAATAGCAAAGATACAAGGATCCTCTATTCGAGAGGAGGATCGCACTCTCCCAATCTCTAGAATTCAATCTAGAGCCCTAGCCACCAAAGAAGAACAAGAAAACTTTCACCAAAAATCTCATAACCCTAATCCCCCCTTTTCTCCCCTACTTAATGCATACAATTCAAATCTAAAACAAAAGGACCTAATTACCCTTGCTTCCCCTCCTTTTGGCTCCAAGAAACAATTCAAACTTCAAGTGGACCCCACCCCTCTCCCCTCTTCTTGTGTCCGCCGGCCCTCCTGGCGTAAACGAACAAAGCCGGCCCAAGGGGCTGGGCCGGCTGGACCGGTCCTCCTTGGACCGGTCTAACATTACCGCCCTCCCAAAGAACCACCTTGTCCTCAAGGTGGAAGTCAGGAAACTGTTGCTGCATCCGCTCGTAAGGCTCCCACGTGGCCTCGTAGTCATGGAGGTTCTTCCATTTGATCAAGACTTCAGTTGCTCCATCATTTTTCTGACGAACCTCCATGAGCTCCAAAGGTTCCAGTATCATCTCCATCTCTTCCGTTAATGTTCCTGGCAGCTCCGTACTGGTAGCATGATTCCCGATGGCGCTCCTCAACTAGGATACATGGAAAACGGGGTGTATTGTCGACGTCGGTGGTAACTGCAGACGATAGGCCACTGCTCCAATTTTTTCCAACACTTCGTACGGACCGAAGTACCTTGGAGCAAGTTTCTCATTTCTCCGATTGGCGATCATTTTCTGTCGATATGGGCGGAGTTTCAAAAATACCTTCTCACCCACCTCAAACTGAATATTCCTCCGATGTCCATCAGCCTGTTTCTTCATAATCTGTTGAGCCCTCAGCAGATGTCTCTTTAACTCTTCAAGTGTCTTATCCCTCTCCTCCAAATACTCCTCGACGGACGACACGGGTGTACTGCTACTCCCAAAATGTACCAAGTGGGGCGGGTCCCTTCCGTACAACACCTTAAATGGAGTCATCTGAGAGGCTGAATGATAAGAGGTGTTGTACCAGTACTCGGCCCATGATATCCATTTTGCCCATAGCTTGGGTGTTTCTGATACGAAGCACCTCAGATACGTTTCCAAACTTCTGTTGACTACTTCTGTTTGTCCATCCGTCTGTGGGTGGTACGCCGTGCTTCTCTTTAGTACTATCCCTTGCAGTCTGAACAACTCCTTCCAGAAATGGCCGAGGAATACTTTATCTCTGTCTTATACTATCGCTTCTGGTACTCCATGTAGTCTGACTATTTCCCTGATGAATACTAATGCTACAGTCACTGCGGTGTATGGATGGCGGAGAGGAATAAAATGAGCATATTTGCTCAATCTATCCACTACTACTAGAATCACCGTGAATCCCTCAGAACGGGGTAGCCCATCAATGAAGTCCATAGATATCTCCTCCCAGACTCGTCCTGGTAATGCCAAAGGCTGCAGTAATCCCCCTGGTGACATGGCCATATACTTATTTCTTTGGCAGATCTCGCACCTGGATACCATCTCTTCCACATCTCTGTGCATACCTTTCCAGTAAAGCTCAGCTGCTAGCCTCCTATAGGTCTTTAGCACTCCTGAATGACCTCCCACTGCAGTTCCATGAAACTCCTGGAGCAATTGTGGAATGTGTACTGACGTTCTGGGCAACACAAATCTCCCTTGATACAACAATCTCTCCCCCTCAAGTGAGTACCCTGTATGGCTCCCTTCTTCTTGCACTAATTCAGCTCTGATCTTGCTTAATTCCCCATCTTTAGCACTCTCTTTCTTTATGGCTTCCCAATCTAGCATCATTGGGATTGATACAGCTACTGTCTGCAACTCGCCCATGCACCTGGACAAGACGTCTGCTGCCTTATTTTCTACCCCAGGCCTGTACTGAATTTCAAAATCATACCCGAGCAGTTTTGATAGCCACCTCTGATGCTCCTCGGTCACCATGCGTTGCTCCAACAAATATTTCAGGCTCCGTTGATCAGTCCGGACGATGAAATGCCTTCCAAGTAGGTAGGGACGCCACTTTTGGATGGCCAAAACAATTGCCATCAATTCCCTCTCATATACAGATTGCAGACGGGCTCTGGCAGTCAACACTTGGCTTAAATAAGCAATGGGCTTGTGGCTCTGCATCAACACTGCTCCCAGCCCGTATCCTGATGCATCTGTCTCCATAATAAAGACCTGAGTAAAATCTGGTAAAGCTAAGACCGGGACTGTGGTCATAGCTTTCTTCAACTGCTCGAATGCCGTAGTAGCTGCCTCTCCCCATAAAAATCCATCTTTCTTCAACTGCTCAGTGAGTGGCCAGGCTATAGTGCTGTATCCTTTCACAAATCTTCTATAATATCCTGTAAGCCCTAGGAACCCCCTCAGGTCCCTTAGATTTTTGGGCAAAGGCCACTTAAGCATGGCTTCAATCTTGGACTGATCTGCTGCTACCCCTTCCTTGGATACCACATGACCCAGGTACTCTACACTGGTTTGGGCGAAGCAGCACTTCTTCAAGTTAGCTCTCAGCTGGTGCTCCTGGAGAACCTCTAACACTTTCTTCAAATGCCCCCAGTGTTCTTCCTCTGTTCTACTATATACTAAGATGTCATCAAAAAATACCAAAACAAATCGCCTCAGATATGATTTGAAGATCGTATTCATGAGTGCCTGGAAAGTGGCTGGGGCATTGGTGAGGCCAAATGGCATCACCAGGAACTCATAGTGACCCTCATGAGTTCTGAAAGCGGTCTTGGGCACATCTTCTTTCTTCATTCGGATCTGATGATATCCAGATTTCAGGTCGATCTTGCTAAAAATCACCGTTCCACTCAATTCATCCAACAATTCGTCAATCACTGGTACGGGAAACTTATCAGGTACCGTTTCCTTGTTGAGTGCACGATAGTCTACACAAAATCGCCAGCTGCCATCCTTCTTCTTCACCAATAGAACAGGACTAGAGAACGGGCTGGTGCTGGGCTTGATGATCCCTGCTTCCAGCATTTCTCTGATCAACCTTTCTATTTCATCCTTTTGAAACTGAGGGTATCGATAAGGCCGCACGCTGACCGGCGACACTCCCTCCCTTAATGTGATGGCGTGCTCCTGCTCCCTGGATGGTGGTAACCCTAGAGGGGGTTGAAAGACCTCCTCGAAATCCTGGATCAAAGGCTGCACTGAGAGGGGTATGTCTCCCCCTTCCTCCCCACTCGCTCCCTCTAAGCTGTGTAATTCCACCAAGTATCCTCCCCCTTCTTCCTGAATTGTTTTGATTAGGGATTTCAGAGAAACCCCTGCTTTGGTCAGCCCGGCATCCCCTTGGATCACCTTTTTCTTTCCCCCTTTTTCCAACTCCATTCGTAGTGTGCCCCAATTGATTTTGGTTTCCCCCAAAGTTTGTAACCACTTCATCCCTAGGATGACATCCGTACTCCCCAGTTCCAGGGGAAGGAAGTCTTCCTTCACTTGTATACCTTGAATTTTTAGAACCACTCCTTTACAAACTCCTCTTTCCATTTCCACCTTTCCTGTGCCCATCATCACTCCATAGCCTCCCGTATCCACTAACTTCATCCCCAATAGCTCCACAAGTTGGGTGGAAATGAAATTGTGGGTTGCCCCACTATCAATCAGCACCACGACCCCACGGTCAGCTATCTCTCCCTTCACCTTCATAGTGTGACTCGGAGTGAATCCCACTACAGAGTTGAGAGAGACTTCTGTCACATCCAGATGCATCTTCTCTTCCTCCTCCACTTCAGACTTGCTCCCATCTTCCTCCTCGTCTTCCTCGTTATCACAAACAAGGAGAACCTGAAGAGTTCTGTCTCTGCACTTATGCCCCGGCATATACTTCTCGTCACATCGGAAACATAGCCCCTTGGCTCTCTTCTCCTGTACCTCCTTCTCAGACAACCTCTTGAACTGTCCCCCAATACCTCCCCCACCAGATCTCTCCTTGGGCACCTCCCTCTGGTTCCCTGGGGCTACCCCTTTTGAGGGTAGTACAGCGGTAGTCATCTTGTACGATCCCCCCGAGTAGTTGCCTCGAGCCCCTCTTTCCGATTTCTTCTGATCTTCCACCAATTGCGCAAGCTCCATAGCCTTGCCTAAGTTCCTTGGCTCCAGCACCCGGACAGATGTTCTTATCTCCGGTTTGAGCCCTTTCATGAAATTCCCTTCCAGGGCCGATTCGGAGATATGATCCAGACGGCTAGCCAAGTACTCGAATCTGTCCCGGTAGTCGGCCACGGTCCCCTCCTGAGTCAGAGCAAAGAACTGTTCATAGAAGTCTCCTCCCCCGTCGGCTCGGAAACGCTCTAATAA
Organism: Dendrobium huoshanense; assembly: GCA_016618105.1. Taxonomy (NCBI): domain Eukaryota; kingdom Viridiplantae; phylum Streptophyta; class Magnoliopsida; order Asparagales; family Orchidaceae; genus Dendrobium; species Dendrobium huoshanense. The sequence continues at coordinate 2,480,021 of CM028360.1, read as the reverse complement.
ACAATTCTTGAACTCTCGCCAGGTCCTGATAGGCTCTCTTCTGTCTCTCCACTGGTACCATGCCAGCGCCTTCCCTTCCAGACACAAACCTGTTGCCGTCAGTTTTTCGTCATCTGTCAACCCGTTGACAGCGAAGTAGCGCTCCACCTTGTATATCCAGCCATGGCCATCTTCACCCTCAAAAATGGGCATCTTCAACTTCCTCACCTTCGGATCCCTCCCGTTACCCCGGAAATCTCCGTAACATCCCGTTCCTCGAAGAGGAGGTGCTCCCCAGGTGTCCCGATCCTCCCTCCGACGTTGGTAATCGAATCCTTCATCATAATCCCCTCTTCCCCTTTCAAAATCAGCACCTCGACGCTGAAAATCAGCACCTCGACGCTGGTATTCTTCTCTCCTTTCTCCAAAATCCGCACTACCTTCATATTCCCCCCGCCTGCCTCCCAAATCCACACCTTGACGCTGAAAATCAGCACCTCGACGCTGAAAATCAGCACCTCGGCGGTCATTCCCCATGCTCATCTCTTCTCTAGAGAGTGGCTCTAGAGGTGGCATGTCGTCATCCCCTTCAAGAATCTCCACCTCCGGATTCCTCCTCCCCCGGATTGGGTTCGGATTTCCTCCTACGCCATGGGCGTCAGTGGTCTCTCTCACTTCCGATGTGTCCGGATGGGTCTTCATCTCCAATAATTTCTTCATCATTTCTTCCATCGCCGCGAACCTCCCTTCCAACCTCTCATTGTTGGTAGAGAACTCCATGAATTTCCCTTCCAGATCTGTCTTCAGTTGACCAAACTCGCCTTCTAGAACTTCCACCTTCTTCCCGGCCATCTTTCTTTTAACGGATCCACAAAAATCTTTTTCCGGAGACGACGATCTTGCTGAAATTTCAGAATTTCAGCCGCCGGTGGTCCCAAATCGGTGCTCTGATACCAATTTGATAGGAAATACTTGATTTCAAGTATTTCCTAATCACTTTAGCCCAAAGATCTCACAGCAAACTGCTGTCCACAGCATGAAACCAACCAAAACAGTGGGAAAACACAAGAAAAACGATAGAAACACGAAGTAAGAACTTGTATTTCACTAGAAGATGAAAGGAAAATAGCAAAGATACAAGGATCCTCTATTCGAGAGGAGGATCGCACTCTCCCAATCTCTAGAATTCAATCTAGAGCCCTAGCCACCAAAGAAGAACAAGAAAACTTTCACCAAAAATCTCATAACCCTAATCCCCCCTTTTCTCCCCTACTTAATGCATACAATTCAAATCTAAAACAAAAGGACCTAATTACCCTTGCTTCCCCTCCTTTTGGCTCCAAGAAACAATTCAAACTTCAAGTGGACCCCACCCCTCTCCCCTCTTCTTGTGTCCGCCAGCCCTCCTGGCGTAAACGAACAAAGCCGGCCCAAGGGGCTGGGCCGGCTGGACCGGTCCTCCTTGGACCGGTCTAACACATTGTTACAACTCCCTAGGATATGTTCACAAAGATCGCCCAGCTTCCAGCACAGAAATAGCCAAAGAAAACCTGAGTCGCCGCATTGAGCATTTACTCAGGAAGACGTTTTTGAAGAAAATGATGGCTCAACAGAGCTTTCTACAAAGAATAACAAAGTTTTGGAATCCCCTCTTTGACCATACGCTATGGGATATTTTGGGGTTATTTGGACATGGGGGAGTTTGATACTCTTTCGCAAGGTAGATAAGGATGGGGGAGATGCTTCATCAATAAAACCAGTACTGAATAGAAATACCCTTAGGTGAGGGACATTTTACTTCTCAGATTGATTGAATGACAATGGATCAAGACACCTCATCTTGAAGATTGAAGTTTTACCATCCTTTAGGGAAATCAACAAATATATGGAAACCTTGGGTTTTGGGGTTTTTTATTTTTTTGAAAATGGATGCCTTAGGTTTTTGAGATTAGTGTTGCTGGAGATTCCGAATCGAGTCATTGATATATCTTTGAGATTGATGCTATAAATAATATGAGTTTGATCATTATATTCAAGTTGAGATTCCGTGATTAGCATTGATTCATAAAAGGCTGTATTGAAGAGTTACCAAGATTAGATGGTATTGATTCTAAGGGATCATTGTCTTCCTCTATCCCTTTTGCATGGAGATCATGAAAATACAAATCTCGGCACTCTTGCTTGAATGGCAAGAGCTTATCTAATCAATGAATTTGCAGGGACAAATTAATTGCCCCTTACATGTCAACTTCCTTAAAAGAACCCAAAAAGTATTCCTTTAAAGTAAATCATTGTACATGTCGTGAGATATTCTAATATGGGGTCTACCCTTCATACTCCCAACCCACAAACATTTCCAAATGATCAGCATAATCATCCTCCCAAAAGTAGCAAACTGAAATGTTACAACTTAACCCAATGCTCTGATTTGAGATGGTTCTTTGACGTTTTTGCAAGATATTGTAATGACAATGAACTTGCAGAGGCTTGCTTTGATTTGTTTGCCATGGAGAAAGCATGTTTTAGCTTTACTAAGCACAACTTCAACCTTGATCTTCCCAACACACAAGAACTCCCATTATATCAACATAGTCATCCTTTGAGACAGCAAATTAAGATGACCCAGTGCCTGAGTTGAAGATGACTCTTTGAAGTTTCTCTATGATATTGGAATGGCATTCGATTGACAATGAGCTTAAAAGGCTTCTTTGCTTTGTTTTTATGAAGGAAGTTTGTTTAGATTATTAGTCAAGACTCAAGGATAACTTAGACCGAGTCAAGGTGTAACAAGATGTATGATTCACGCAAATCCGCATCCACGGTCCAAACAAGCGTAAGAGGTTAGGTCTCTTGCATGGGGCTAAACCATACATGTCAATGGCACAAAATAGTGCGTTTTGTGGCGCACGATGCGACATAACACACATACAACACCATCAGTATGGCGCGATGCAAATGCTAAAAATGGCGTGCACTATTTGCGCCATGTGTGTGCCATGACCCATGGCACATGGCATAAATAGCTAGCGCAATTTTGTTTAGAATTTTTATTATAATTGTAAGATTTTTTAGTGCTTATAAATTTTTTTAATTTCTAAATTAATATAATAATAACATTTAAATTTATTTGATAAGATATACAAGTTTTAGTTAGGGTTTTTATTAGCCTTTTATTCATTTGCTTGTTGCATGCTGGAGTCAGTTGGACCTCCTTTGACGAACATGTTCTGAAGTCACAAAGGAAGCCCTCCTACGCCTATGCGCATTGTTCCTACTTCTGGCTTAAGGCAACAATCTTTCTACATCTCTTTTTATCTTCCATCGTCGAAGGTAAGAAGCTCTCTTCTCTTCTTCGTCGCTAGGTCATGAAAGGGTAAAAGCTTTGTCGCCTCCTTCGATGGAAGCGTTCTTGTTGGATTGGAGGTCACATAGAAATTTCGTCATTGACGTAACAATCTTTCTTCCCTACATCATTTTGCTTGTTTTTGCTTCCGCCAAATACAGTGGACTCTCTTCTCTTCGCTCGAAAGGTAATGATCTTTCTTCCGCTAAGGTAACAATCTTTCTTTCCCGTTCGCTCGATTGGAAGACCTCCCTCTCAAATCAAAAGTCAGAAGCTTGCCGAAGTAGTCCCTATCATGCTCGACGTCCAATTGGGGTCGGCTTTCTTTGAACGACCAAGATTGGTCCAGCTCAATTTGATCTAATCAAGTTTGGCATTTCTTGGTATGTGATCAAATTCAAATGATTTTAGTTTAGTTGGATTTGTCTTGTGAAAATGCATCATGTTGATTATAATCTTTAATTGAACTTTGAATGACTTCTAAATTATTTTTAAAAGAATTGAAATTCAATTCGAGTATTTTTTAATCTAAAAAATTAAGTAGAAATTAGTGCTTGATTATGCTGATTTTGCAAGCCTTATCAATCTCTATCGTAAAACTCATGAAAATTTGATGAGCACTAACAACTAATTTATACCTCTTTTATTACAATTATTTTTTAAATGACGCATGCCACGCTATGCGCCATGGTTCCACAGGAAACTTTGCACCGTAGTTCTTCATTCGTCGTTAACAAATAGGAGCTAAACAAATGTCTTTATGCAAGGGTGGAACTTACAAAATTGAACTCCACACTGAACAAAGATACATGCATGCAAGGTACTCCCTGACAGGCAAACTCCACTTAGGATACTAAACCTCCCATGCTCGACTTTTTTTGGAATAAAAGTATGATATCTAAATTTCTATAATGTGTAGTTTTAGCCATGCATGTTAGGTGACGTAGGAAACAATCAGTTGACATGTCATCACCTGCTTTATTTAGACCTACCATTTTTAGACATATCATATCTAACTATAGTATAATTATTCATCTAATAAAAAATATAATCGAAAGTTTCTTTATTGAAAGATTATTTCATAAAATACTTTTTAATGAAAGATCCACTGTTAATTTATTTTAATTGTGCATAGTTTGTTTCCTTTTGTGATTTCATTGCATAAAATTCCATTATAAATAAATTATGCTTGTAAGAGAATTAATTGATGATGAATACAAAATATTTTGAATAGAGGTAACTCTCAAAACTCTATCCCCAACGTCCATACTACCTCTTCTCCTATCTCTCTCCTTCTCGCTTATATATTTCATCTATCTATCCATCTCTCATCCCCTCTCTCTTACAATCAACTTTTCCTTCTCCTTTCTATGTTTAAGGGACTTCTAATACAAGCCTCCCTTCCTTTAACCACCAAAAAAACTCAAGGGAAATTCATCATCACCAAGCCAAAACAATGCTCTTTGTCATCATGAGGAGTCATCCTACTTTTGCATTTACATCATTAGGTTTAGACTGTCTTATAAACTCCGAAGAAGTTTAGAAAATTCAGTTGGGCAACCACTTCTTTCAAATGATGGATCTACCGGAAAAAAAAAGTTGTCTTTTATGCAACAATATCCATATGCCACTAGATACATCATACCAGTATCAAGTAATTGATCAATGCACATAACGAACCCTTCTGAACATAGGTGACTTTACACCTAACATGAACAAAGGGTTTATATCTAACCATGATCTGTTCAAAAACATTATAGTTTCATCAGAGAAAGATTTTGAATCGCTGTGGGGGTTATGACATACTTTCTACATGTTCTATGAAAAAAAAACCTCATCACAGCATATAATCAACCTGCCTACATCATACTTCAAACCTTGACACTGCTCAGGCTTCCAAGTGCCCAATCCTTGTTATTCTAGTCCGGATCACTTGTTTTAGAGAAGACAAGTAAAGCGGGCCTATCTCATTTCCAAATGAGCATTTTAATTATAACACACATGAATAATCAAGAAGAAAATCCCATTCAAAAGTTGCAAAATATACATTGTTCGTTACCTAACCCTACAAACAAATAAAGGCATTTCATTTATAACTAGTAAACAAGCAGATTAAATGAATAACCAAGTTGTAGTTGTAGTTGCAGGGAAAGCAAACTAAAGCTACAGATTTTCCTAACCATGTTTTTGTCTTGTTACTCCCTACCTCAACTTTGGCTTCATTTGGGAAAGCTTTCTTACTGCCTCTTAAGGAAGCTTTCTAGCACAAAAAATTTATTTTTTGTGCTACGAAGCCGCTTTAAGAAGTGGGAAGAAAGCCATCCCAAACAAAGCCTTAGTCTTCATAAGAAACGGCAATGTAAAGAAGAATGTTATAGCTGGATTATCAACAGCTCCACCTCCCACAAATTCTTTCAAGAAAAAAGTCCCAATACAAAAAAGCTCAACTCCATTAAAATTTAAACTGACATTTTCCTGAGGCATAGAACGAACTATCAAAATGAAATAGTACCAGAACATGAACAAGTTGTCCTGCAAAAACAGACGCCATAGTCGTATACCATATATAAGATACTAAGAGGCCTCACCTGCCAACGACCTTAGCTAGCGTTTGGACGTAGGTCTCAACCATCTCCTCCGGCGAGGGCTTCGGATCCTTGGGAAAGTCCATAGTAATGAGCCAATGATTGTAATCACATCCCTCGAAGAGAATTTCATCTTCCGGTATTTTACTGCCCTGGTCAGAATCAACCCGCCTAACAGAGGACGGAGTCGAAGAGTGGAAGGACGAAGACCGGATCAGCGAGGGGATTCGAAAACTAGGGTTTCCCAGAGGAGACGCGGTAGGGAAGCGGGGATTTGAGAGAGGAAAATGAGAAGAGTGGTAGGCAGTGGAGGAAAAGGAACAATCTTTGAGGATTGAAGAGGTGAGGGCGGCGGCTCGGCGGAGGCGGATCAAAAGCGCCATGCGGAATTGGTTTGCAAGGAATCGGGAACGGCCTAGGGTTTTAGGGATGGGTGACGACGGGAGTGAAGATTTATCAAGCGAGAAAAGGGTTTTTGGAAGGCTAAGACGATTCCAATATCCTAAAATAATTAAAACAAAAAACAGCCGGCCCCGCTTTTAAGTTTCTTTTGGGACGGCTACTGCTTAAGCAGCTTTCTAATACACAATTAGACTTTTTTTCTCCGTTTCCGTCTGAATACGCTGAAATCAATTATTATTTACTGTTTGGAATCAAACCTTAACAATAATTCCTTTTTAATAAACATCGTTTTTTCGGCGGTTACAAAATTCTTTTCGTATCTGCTTCTTCGGTCACAAAACGGAGTTTCGGAAGCGAATTATGTCTTTTATAATAAAATCTCAAAAGCAGAACTCCTAAACAAACAATTTAAAATTACTTTCAAGTATTAATAAGCACTTTTAAAAATATTAGTCAAACATATCTCATTATTCAAACTCCATTTTATTGAACGGCCTTTTCTCAACCTCCTTTTCTAAAACTCTTTTTTATGCAAGCATAAACCGAATCAAACGAAGCCTAAAATTTTTTACTAAAAAATTGATTTATTCAATAATAAGAAAGCCATTCCAAATTATGGGTGTCAATTTTTGACACGACCCGAACCCGACCTGGAAAAACCCGAACCTGAAACGGGTCGGTTTCGAGTTGACCCAGCAACCTGAAATTGACACGAAAACTCCTATTTGACTCGAAAACCTTAGATTGACCCATTTTTTTACCAGATTTGACCCGAAAATTGAAGATTGACCCGATTTTTGACCCGAAAACTATCAATTTTAGGTCAACTTTGGGTCATTCGTGTCGGGTCTGGTTGACCCGGACCCGAATCTGGTCGGGTTCGGGTCCGAAAACCTGCCCCGTTTTTAAAAAATGGTCGGGTTCGGGTTGACCCAAATAGTATCGGGTCAGTTTCATGTTCGACCCGAACCCGACCCGTTGACCTGAATTGACACCCCTATTCCAAATAGAGTCATAGGCTTCGTTTGGGACGATTTCCTAACTGTTTTTTAAAATAACTTTTTTATACTAAAAATTTTTTAATTAAAAAAAATATATTACAAAATTTCTTTAAAAAGTAATAAAAACTATTAATTGTTAATGATGTTTCAATCTATCAGAGTCAATTTACAAACATATTTAGTGAGTGTTTTTGAGCTAATAAATAGACTTGTTCATGAATAAATGAGCTTGAAAAATAATTCATCTTACAAACAAACTTATTTATAAACTTTTTAAACAAACAAATTTACAAACATGAACAATACCTCTTGCTCACGAGTAAATTCATTCTATTAAAAGTGACAAATATAAAAAAATAAATTTATTTTTTATCAAATAAGAATCAATTTTTATAATGAACTAAAAATTATGTGTAAATATACAAAATAAAGATTCAATGGAGTTTCTTAACGATCTTTTATTCATATTGTTCATGAATATATATGAGTCGAACATATAATTTATCAAGTTTGTTTATTTAACAATAAATTATTTTAAAAATTGTTCCAACTTGTTTGATTGCTTGAGCAAATGATCATGAATGAGCAATAATGTAGTTGATCCACAAGTAGGTTGTCGAACGCTCTGTTCATTTACAACCCTAAGGAGAGGTATTTATGTACACAAAAAGCCAAATAAACTCTTAGCCAATATTGGGTATAAAGAAGCTTACGAACAAAGCATAGGATAACAGAGACAAAACATTTTGTGGAAGATGAACATAATATTCTTTTGTATATATTTTATTGTAGCAATGTTTAGATATATATACAATCTACTAGCAGAAAATTGAAAATGACCAAGTTGCCCCGATTAGTTAAAAAAAGCATAAAAAATAATGCAAAACAGAAAGCAGTCAGCTGAACCAGTGGCACAGCATGCTAGCGTGTCAGTTGGAATGGAGAAGTGCTGATTTTGAAATGCTCTTATCACTATCCCTCAAGTTGTTGAGTGGTACAATCATTAACTTGTTGTGAAGATGTTGAAGCCTGGCAGATCATAGAGACTTTGTAAAAATATCAGCAACTTGATCTAAGGTTGAAACGTGATGAACGACGAGATGCTTGGCCTGAATGCAGTCACAGATGAAGTGATGATTGATCTCAATATGCCTGGTTCGGGCGTGAAAGATCGAGTTACAAGCAATCGACATAGCATAAATGTTATCACAAAATATAGGTGTAGCATCCAGGGAAAGGTTGAAGTCCTGATGTAGACGACAAAACCAAATAATATAGGCGATAGTAGCAACAAGTGAGCAACATTCAGCTTCCGTTGAAGATCTGGCAATTGTGGATTATTTTTTATTTGATCAAGTGATTAATGCTTGATCGAGATAAATGCAAAATCCTATAGTGGATTTATGGCCAAGTGAATCTCCAGCTCAGTAGGAGTTAGAATAAGCAGAGAGGCGAATGTCATTTTTGGTAGAAACAACTCATATTTGAGCGTTTCTTATAGATAACATATAATGCATTTAAGAAGTTGATAGTATAGAAGCAATGGTTGATGCATGTGTTGGCAAAGTTTATTGACAGCAAATGTTATGTTTGTCCGTGTGGAGTATAAGTATTGCAATTATTTAGCAAGTTGGCGAAAGAGAGCAGATTGGCTATGTGGTTGCTGTACTGTGGGATCGGAGGGCAATTTGGAAGGTAGAGGTGTGGTTAATGGCTTGCAAATGGTCATGGCAGCCGTGGAGAGAAGTTCTTGAATGTAGGAGGTCTGTGAGAGATGAAAGCTGGAGGAGGATCAGGTAATGTCAATGCTGAGAAAGTGAGTGAACTGGCCGAGATTTCTTGTTTGAAATTTTTTTTTGAGATTTTGAATGAGAGATGAAATGAAGGTTGGATCGTTTTCGATGATGAGAATATCATTAATATAGATTAAAAGGTAGACTTGGATGGTGTTTTTATGCATGAGAAAAAATGAGGGATCATTAGTGCTAATTTTAATGTGCTGAATTAGAAGATAAGAAAAAAGAGTGGCAAGTCATAATCGAGGGGCTTATTCGAGGCCATAAATGACTTTGTGAAGAAGACAAACATGGTTTGGGAAGTGAGGATATTGAAAATCTTATGGTTGGGACATGTAGATTATTTTGACCATTTTTTCGTGAAGGAAGACATTAATGACAACCAATTTTTGTTTTAGAACATACCCAAGAGTAGTTGTTGTAGTTATCTGCCAAAAGTAAATAATAGTGGATAGCATCAAAAGATAAAATAAGGGAAGGTCCCCACACATCAGCATGTATTAATTCTAAAGGAGACTTAGATACATGTTGAGAAGGAGATAATGGGAGCATGTGACTTTTTGCCATAACACAAGAGGTACATAAGGACAAAACATCAGATAACAGAGATAGAAAATATTTTGTGGAAGATGAACATAACATTCTTTGTGTATATTTTATTGTAGCAATGTTTATATATATATATATATATATATATATATATATATATATATATATATATATATATATATATATATATATATACAAACTACTAGCGAAAAATTGAAATGACCAAATTGCCCTGGTTAGTCACAAAAAGCATAAAACAATAATACATAATAGAAAGCAGTCAGCTGAACCAGTGGCACAGCATGCTAGCGTGTTAGCTGGAGTGGAGAAGTGCTGATGTTGAAATGCTCTTATCAGTGTATAGTTGAATGGGCGACAAAGCTTGATAAAGAGAACAAGCATGTTGAGGGAAATGATCTATGACCATAATATGAACATAATATAACATGAACACATAACTCTTATATTATGAAAATTATAAGACACAGAGACACATTACACCTATAATATAAAATGCTATGTATTTAAATAATTTAGGGTAAGTAAATAAGTTATAATTTTTAGCATGTAGTTGAAAAAATAGTTTTTTTATTTATTTAAAATAAAATTTTATTATAACTTTCGTGATAAAATATATCATAAGAGAGAAAAATAACTATAGGGTTAAGTGAGTATGAAGTTAGTTATACAATATTTTAAAAATAGAATATAAGAAGTATCATAATTAAATAAATAAGGCTTCGTTTGAGAAGGCTTTCTAGTTGTTCTTAAAAAATTTATACGAAAAAGTTATTTTAAGAAATAATAAAAATTTTTTTTCAAACAAAACCTAAATAATCAAAATTTACCCCTTTTTTATATATTTCACTCAATACTTCAAAAAATCAAAGCATGGCTAAAGGATTAAGAGCTCTCGCGCAAATTTTATCCCGTCAATGGAAACCCTGAAGACGCGAGCGCTAAAGCCCACTTTTGGCACTGGTTTCGCACCGCCGTGTTTCGTCAAGTATCGGTCGTGGTTATCCTCTTCACACATCTCCATCCGCAGCTGAGTCACCGTCTCTCCTACGACTCCTCGGCATCTCTTAGCTGGCAACAGGTCACATTCTCTTACAATTGAGCCGACGGGTGGCGACGAGCGGTGGCACAGGACCTTCCTCATAGATGCCTTCCACAAAAAATGCAGTCTCAAGGCCTTGCTCAATGAGCTATCCAAGAATGGTTCTTGCCCGCTTAGAATCCTTGCTAGAGATGGAGATTGGCCCTTCAAAAAACTTCGGGTGGTCATCGCCTTCCTTGCCAACGAGGGGCGGGTCACCGAGGCCCTTCAGGTTTTTTATTTTAAATTTTTATATTTTTCTACTCTTATTTGCTATTTAGCTTCTTTCCAGGCCAATGCTTTCATTCATATATTAGGATAGTAAAAGTTTCGAGTAAAATGGAGATTATAGAACAAATAGTGTAGATTACAAGCATTAAATATTTTTGCTATATTTTAAAAAGTGATGCATTAAGTATTTTAGTTATTACTCATAGATAATGCAACTATTTACTTTGATGATTGTTGTGGGCTAGAATATACGCGGCGATAGAGTTTGTGATTTTATGTCCAAGCGTTGTACAAATATTCAGCACACACAAACAGAAGATAAAAAGGGAACACCAGGATTTTTACGTGGAAAACCCGAAAGAGGGAAAAAACCACGAGGCCGCACCCAGTTGAAGTAATTCCACTAGTGTTTGTTTGAAGTACAAAGGCTGATTCGTCCCACAAGTTAGGATGATCAGATTACAATCAATTTCTTCTAAATTGAAACAAAGTTATAAAGTTCTGCAGAATTGCGGCTTCTCCCGAATATCCGGCAGAATTCCGGCGTATTCATGCAGCGGAAAGAACTCCGGCGTAGGTCGAGGAGGAGCTGATTCTCCTTCTCTTATTCTTCTCTTCTTCTCTCTCTTGCTTGGGTCCCCTCTTATGAGAAATGAGGGGTCTATTTATAATTCTTTTGGAGTGACATAGCTCGTAAATAGGCGTGAGATCATGGTCAAATAGGGAGTGGTCGAATGGACGGCTGATATTGAATCCCTTGATTGTGCACCATTCGTCAGACATATGAAGGCCTTAGTGATGTCGAAATTTGATGATCTTGGGCTCGTTGTATTCGTCTCGTCGAGCCGTTCGATTCAACTATAAGCTCGTTTAAATCAGAGACAGTTTGGTAACTCAAATTGTGGTACAAGCTTTCCAACAACACTTCGGGTACTTGATTTGGGCTCGGATCGAGTTGTGTCGTTGGGTTTGTATTTCCGAGATGCTCAGTTTGACTATAAGCTCGCTGAAATCGGAGTTCGGGTGCTTCTGGATTTAATTTTTGAAGTTTTCGGTTTGGTTTTGTGCCTCGAGATTTGTGCCCAATCAAGATAATTTCATGATGACGTATCAATGATAAAAGGCTCAAACTGAAAAATAAGACATGGTTGGTGCTGTTATTACTCTCTTCATTTTATGTTGTGAGTGTTTTTTTTTTACTGTGGCTTAAAGCTTTTTTTTTAACATTATTGAAACTTGCAGCGCCCTCCCTCCCTTTGTTAACTTCCTTTGCAACCCAGCTTCCATCCTCTCCCTCTTCTCTCTATTTGCATGTGGTTGTGGAATGTTATATACTTTATTGGATGACTTTTTTTTATTGTGGTAGCAATAAATTAGTTTGGAGTTATATAATTTATTACAAGTTTGCCTAAGTTATTATAAGATCTTATGTGGAACATCATTAGCTAAATAAGTCCTTAGAACTAGCATGCCTTTTATTACATGTTTTCTTTTAGTTTTCTATAATATTACTGCACTTATATACATTAGTTGTAAGGAAGTGAAGGTATTGATGAATATTATATATGTTTAAAGCTTTGAGCTTAGTTGATTCTCTTGTCCTGAGTGTTCTTCTAGCAGATCAAATTCTTCCGTCGATCCACTACATCAAGATCTTTTAAAGTCAATAAGGCTTTATAAGATCTCTAAAAATGCACACAAAGTTTGTTTTTACAAAATAACTAATGAGGCATATGTAAGTCTCCATGGCTAATGGTTTCAACAAAGAGTAGTGTCATGGCATTGGATTCCAACATTGAGATTGATTTTGTTGGGGACTGGAGTAAATTTGAGGAGCTCCAAGGCTTCATAAACAATTATGCTTCCCATGTGTCCTCCTTCAAGTCTGAGAAGAATTAAGGCCTTGCATATATAAAGTTTTTAAAGATTGCCTTGTAGAAGAATTTAGATAGGACCGCTTCGGTTCTTGAATTGAGGAAGGAGAATATTGTCCATCCATGGTTGAGATGAAGTTTGCCTCCTCAAACTTCAATGAGGTTGTAAAATGTTTGAAAAAGTTTCTTGGCTCTGTCGATGATCTAAATTTTCCTCTAAAGACTATTATACATCATAATTAAAAAATGACTATGACAATGAATAAATATGTTTACTTATTTTAGACTCCTTTCTTTTATTATATTTTTGCCATTTTCATGAGCATTTTTCTTCTTGTATGTCTTTTATGATATATTTTTACTTTGACATTATGATCATCATATCTTGGTTGCTTTCTTAGGATTTTATAAGTTGCACAACTTTTTGAATGTTAGGAGTTATTTACATTACTAACTTCGCCTTTGTTCGAAAAGTCAGGACCTTATTGATCTTTAATGGTTGTCCCTCAGGTTTTTATGCAAACATTTTCCTCTTAGCTTAGAAGCGGAGAAAGAAATATATGTCTAATCTAGGTGCAAGAGGAAAGGGCCTTAGGTTCGAGGTTTGCATAGTAGCTTCACCCTATTATGTACAGTTTCTAACAATATTGCTCAGATATTAAGATTGCTTTCAATTAATCTTTATGTGAAATTGACAATAAAGTCTATTAAAACTAAGAATTTTATTATTGTTATTGGCGCATATTGGAGCTTAAAACTTGACTAACAATTTCATTAATAACTTTGATTGCATTGGTTTTGGAAAAACAACTTTCAGGGGATGATCAGTCTTTGTCGACATCATATGAACTTGAAAATAAGATTGAAGTCTTCTAATATTGGTGATGAGCATTAGAATCAATTTATCCATAGGTGTCGACACTCCACTTGATGGTTCCACAAGCTATTAGTCAAAAGTCAAAGGATTATTTAAATCTGTTTTAGTTAAATAAAAATAATGCTAAATTGCTAATTTATTTTGACCGTTTGATTCTCCCACTGTTTTACTTTCCTTTCATGTTCAAATCGTTTTAATATGTTTCATTTTGTATTTGCTTTATTGATTTTTTTCCAGGTTTTTAGTTTGTGGAAGAGCATGGATATATCAAGAGCTACTGTCCTTAACTACTCCAAAATCATTAGATTATTCTGTGAAAAGAATCCAATGGATGAAGCTATGTTAATCTTTCAAGATATGGAGAAGCTTGGGATTGCTCCATTTGTGGCAATTTATAATGCTATAATTCATGGATTAGCTCGGATTAAAAAGTTTAATGAATCTGATAGGAAGCACTTGTAGATCTCAAGTATTTCCTATCAATCTTCGGAAAACAGTGAAAATCTTCACAGAAATTTGCACAAAACCTCAAAAACAGTAGAAAATTTGTATTATTTGATGAAAGGAACACGGAAAATAGCAAGATACACTTGATCCTCAATTCGAGAGGAGGATCGATCTCTCCCAAATCTCTAGACGCCGCTAAAGCTCAAAGAAAACCTAAATTTAAGAGATCTCAAATTTCAGCCAAATTCAAGATACCCAAACCCTCGAAAAACCGACTATTTAATGCATACAAATCAAAAGGAATTTCTCAAATCTTCCTAAAAAATCCTTCCTAAAACGGTCTCGTGGAATCGTGGCTTGCGCGGCATCCGCCAAAGGGGGAATTTGTCGTGGTTTCGCTCATGAACCGGTCCCGCCTGGACCGGTCTAATAGAATCTAAAGCCCTTTTAACAAAAATGGTGTAGGATTGTTCTCCCCTGATTCCTGAAACCTATAATGGGCTTATTCAAGCTTATGGAAGCTATGTTTTCTATGATGATATGAGTAAGTGTGTGAAGATGATGAAATATGCAGGATTCTATCCAAATGAGGTTACTTACAAGTTACAATATATTGATTCAGGAGTTTTTTTTGCGGTCGACTTCTTGAAAGGATGGAGAAGTTTTACAGAATTTTACTCTCCAAACGAATGAATCTACAATCTTCCACATTAATCGTCATGCTTGAGGCTTATTCAGACTTGGAAATTTAAGAAAAGATGGCGAAATTTTATTACAAAGTTTTGAATTAAAACGGCTATATGAAGGATGATCTTATCAGGAAAGTAGTCAATGTGTGCATTGAACATTGCAGATTTCAAGTAAAAGGTTTCTCAAATTGGTCTTTCAGAGATACTCACTCTGTGATCCTATTGGAAGAATGGAGAAAGCTCCCTAAGGAGAGTAATCAAATTGTTGCTGGATAATCAAAACAAAGTTCTTTTACCAGGCTACTAATCATCACAGGTTAGCTGCTCTTGCAGGACAATTATGCCATTTCAATTTGTTTGATTTGTTAAAATTTAAAATACCATTTACATGCCTTGCAATTGCAATACCTCCTCATTCCATTACCGAGTTAAAAAATTGATATTCCTTCTTTTGAAATCACTTGATTGTGTGATGATTAGATTTGATACTTTATTTTCTGTTACTGAAATTTTTGTAGAACAGTGTTATTCTTTTGCTGTATTCACCAGACCAGTTAACCTTCATGTGAATTAATGTGGGAAAGTAATAATATTTTTTTGGGAAACTTTGAGGGTCTAGCTCATGAAAAGATCTCGAGCCTAATATCTTTAGGCTGCAAGCTTACACTCCCAACCAACAAGTTAAAGATGTCAGGATCCTATCAAATAGCACTTATATTATTTTTTTAATGTAATGTCAAAGCGCAAATACTCGCATACGTAATAATATTTCATAAGGTATTGGAACTCTCTACCATGTGGCTAAGAGATGAGAAATTATTCTGTGTGGAGACTGGACGCAGAAAGTCGTCCAGAGACTAACCAGAATGTGCCACATTAGCGGCACCGAGCATAGGGGTGACGTGACTCATTTCGATTGGTCTCTGGATAATATTCGGCATCCGGACAAAATAATTAATCCCAAGAGACAGGTGGTTGACAAGATCCTCTCATATAGCCAAAAACCAGGTATGCCATATTACTTGTAGCATTTTTATAATTCCATCAATCATTATGCTATTTCTCATGATTTCATTCAACTAAAAAATGACAAATGTTGTTTACCAAATAGCTAAAAGTTGAAACTGTAAAGCCTTAACATAATCATTGAAAGACTCCAAATTTGGCTGTAATGACTCATAGAAGACAAGAAAGATTAGTGACCTGTTGAAACACCCAGCAATTTTTTTGATTTTGGGATAAGCTATAACTGCATTTACTATTCATGCAATATGGCATTTTGTTCTATTTTGTTAAGAACTTTATGAAATCCTTGTTGGATGTTGTTAAACGACGAGGAGATGAGGAAATCATGACGAAATTTTGTTGGGATGTGCAATAATATGATTGGGAGTGTACGGATGATGAAGAAGCAAGTAAGTCGTGATGGAACGACAACAAGTGAAAGAGAAGAAGGGGAATGAGATTTCTAAAGATAGTCACGACAAGACAAACAGACGAAAAAGGAAGTCACAATCACAAAGATGTCGGTGATTTATGAGGCTTGGTGAAACTAGTAAGAAAGTCGCTATAGGGGACACCTCATAAGTGAATAAATCATAATGGATGATCACTACATCGATGACATGTGAAGTAGGACGAAGTGATCGACATCATTTCATGGGTCACAAGATCATGGAATTATTATGTGCGGTCACCGAACGCCGTCCGGAGGCGAATTAAGAAGCGTCACGTCACTTTTTTTGCTATGTAACAGTTTTGTGTACCGAGTGATGTGGCGCATCCTGATTCGCTTCCATACCATCCGGTGATCACATATAATAATCTCTCCATGGGATTAGTTGCATGGTGATATGATTGAAAAGAAGAATTCTATTTTGTTCTTTTTTAAAGTTATGAGCAATTGAGCATTTTGGATTTAATTAATAAAATTTAAATGTTCAATTTATAAATGATATAATTTTTAATGTTATGTATGGAGTTTCCCTGGGATTGCATGAATCAGTTAGTTTATTTCGAATATTTAAATTATAGTTTTGTAAATACTTTTTTATGATATATCATATATGCATAAATATATTCAAAATAAAAATATTCCCCAACCCTTAAAATACTTTTTTTTTTTGGGGAACCCTAAAAATACCCGCAATAATATTTTCCGCACAGCGCCGCCGAAAAACCTGCGACGCCTAACAGGCTTTCTCGGTCCCTTCCAATCCATCTCGCACCCGCTGCCGCCCTCATCGTCAACTCACTCACCGGCGATCATGGAAACCTGGAGTTAGGCGCTCTAGCATGACGCTGCCTCCTTCACGGCCCTTTGCCGGAAAACTGACCGCTGCCTTCCTCTCCTCCCTACTCCCTTCCCCTCCTCCACCAGATCTTCTTCTCATCTTCGCCGCTGCCCTTTCCTTTCTAATCGTCGTGAAGAACCCCTTCTCGACACCCCCTCCTCGCCTTAACCTCCGGCGTCGCAGCCTTCCGCCTAAGGCCATGAGCCGCACCAATCCCCCGCGTCCGACCCTAGTATTTTCCTCGCCTGAATCTCTCTCCGATTGGCTCAAACCCCGCCTTCCTCCAGGCGCCCTCGCCTCCTGGGGCACCTCCCCCGGTACCAAAACTGTCAACAATCTCTGGATCGAGCTTTCTCAGGGCGAGACCTCCCTATTTCTCCCTTCGCCATCCGAAGATCGGTCATTTGAAGCATCGAACTTGGAAGACGACGAACAGCAGACGATTCCCCTTCGAGCCGTTCATGTAGCTATAGTGAAAATCCGTAATAGCCGGGGCGCTCTACTTGTGGAGTCCCACCAGCTCCTCTCCGACGGCACCGTTCGGAAGCGAGGCCGGCCGCTATCAGAGAAGATGCGGCCGGGGGAGACAGTGGAAGACGCTGCTCTGCGAGCGGTGCGGGAGGAGCTCGGTATTGCTGCCTCCAGCTCCGTCAAGCTCGTGCCAGGTTCGTATCAGTTGCGGGTTGAGGAAAAGGCATCAGTTTCATATCCTGGCTTGCCTGCTCGGTATATACTGCACTCCATTGAGGCTCAAGTTGAGAGCTTGCCGGAGGAAGGTGAATTTTCAACAGAAGAAACGGGAGAAGGCGAGGAGGAGTTGAGTATTGGATCGGCTGTTTTTGTCAGAAAGCATTTCTGGAAATGGATTGATGATTATGATGGTAACAGTGGTAGCTATTTCGGAAACTCTTCTGTATGATTCATTTGGTTGGTGCTTTCTTTATCATTTCTTTCGTTAATCTCTCTTTCTCTCTCTGCTTCTCAGTCTCTTTTGGTTCGTCTCCTTTCCTGCATTGGGTTTTACAGAATGAAATTGCCTGATTATAAAGAGTAGGCTTGACTAGCATACATAAAGAATACATTTTGAATATAGTAGTTATTTAATTTTGGCCTGCAAATAGGAAAAGAAAAACTGCTCAGGATGTCCTGATAGAGTTTTTGATCAGTATGAGCCTCTAAACTTTGGATTTGCTTTTTGATGAGTATATTATAAGTTCTTCATGTACAGCACTAATTTGAAAGCAAATCAAATGAGTCTAAAACCCATTCTTATCAAAATTGTTTCAGGATATCCTGCACAATTTGTTTTCCTTGCAGATGCAGCAAATTTTCTTACTATTTTCCTTCCTGTCCTGTGCTCTTTTTTCTAATAAAGAAATCGTTACATCGATATAAAAGAGTCATTACAATGTTTGGATGTTCTCTTGCGATTTTGCTGCAACAATGAATGTTTATCTATTTGCATTTGCTGATTGTCAGAATTCAATATCAGCTTCAACCTTCTGGAAACAGTCGCGTTTTGGATTTTTCAATGGTTTTATTAGACAACTTTAAATCATGTTGGGATGTGATTCTACAGGCATACTGTACCTCAAGATGCAAGTGTGGCATGCAAGACATTACCTATGATGTAGTCCATTAGGGCATCTCCAACCGAAAAACCCACTTTCTATTCCAAAATATAGTAAAACTCTAAATTGTGGTAATTCGTCTTCAATAGAATTCTATTTCGTCCATTTCTTTATCGCGCTGTTAAAGGTTACCGTCTTTCTCCCCTTTCGCGTACTTTTTCGGCAAATCCCGAACAAAGAAAAATTAAAGTGTGTGAACAGTGCAACGCCAATATTGGCGTCGCACTGTTCACTCCTAGAGAATAGCGGGTGAAAATATGTTCGTTTGGATCGTTTGGCGGACGGCAATCACATGTATGTCATTAGATTTTGGATGCTCTTATATGCCTTTGCACTGTACAATCAAGATCGCATAAGAGTCCCAAAACTTTTTTATCTTTGGCCTTCTCTCCAATCTTTTCTTTTGAGTATTTTCTCAGAAGAACAAGAGCTCCTTTGAGTGTCTTTTTGGAGCCTATGTTTTAAAAGCAGTTTTGTCAGTAAGCCTGGAGGTAAAAACAGATGTTATTTGGTATGAATTATGCACACATCTCTTAATTAAGTGTGAGTGCATATGTCTAGGTATGTGAAACTTTACCCATAATTAGGGGTATCAATTTTAGGTCAAGGGTCGGGTTCAGGTCGAACTCGGAACTGATCCGGCTGACCCCAACCCTTGACCCGGCACTAATAGGGTCAACCCGAACCTGACTCCAACCCGCTTCGGGTCTGGGTGAACCCGACACGACCCCGAATGACCCAGGACCGACAACAAATTTCTGATTTCCGGGTTTAAGAAAAAGTGTCAATATCCGATTTTCGGGTCAAAATCGGGTAAAAAATTGTTCAATCTCGATTTCCGGATCAAAAATGGATTTTCGGGAAAAAAAAGTTATTATGGTCTTTACGTAATTTATCCCCTTCTTTTTATTTTTTAGTTTTTATTACAAGAATTTTTAGACAATCACCCCCCCCCCCCCCCCCCCCCCCGGTCCTCAAAAGTTTTAAAATACTATGGTCTTTAGACAATTGCCCCCAGTGTAATTAAACACATTGTTCGAACCCCGCTAGGGGGCAATGCTTCCTTGGACCCCCGACATATCTGCGAAGCGTACAACGATCAAGGATATGGACGAATAGGGGTCGAGCGAAATTCTACTCTTTTACTTATTAGTTTGCCCCCCCCCCCCCCCCCCCCCCCCCTCAAAATTAAGGTGTGTACCCCCCTAGAATCGTAATTTTAAAAGTAGTTTTTGCGATGAGTCTGAGCTTGTGCTAGGGGTGTCATTTTTGAGTCACGGGTCGAGTTTGGTTCGAACTCGGAATTGACCCGGGTTTAAATGGGACAACCCTAACCCTATCCGAGTATGTAAACGGGTCAGAAATCCGGACCCGACCAGGAAGGTTGCCGGGTTGACCCGACCTGACACGGGACGGCGGATCTGGGGGCTGAGGGCTACGGCTGGCAGGCGTGGGCAACTTCATGGGTAGGCATTTCAAATGGGATTTCGGGTTGATCCGCCAACCCGTTGGGTCAACCCGAACCCGACCCTTTTTTCAAACGAGTTGAATCCGAGAACCCGAACTCGACCCATTTTGAAATCGGATTGGGTCTAACCCGAAATTTTTTGGTCGGATTTTGGTGTCGTGCCAAATATTGACACCCCTAGCTTGTGCTATAGGATTGGCCGGAGATAAAATATCCTTAAGGTTGTGAGGTTAAACGTTTTACCTATGGGCTGCACCCCCAATAGGGTTGGGGTGCAATTCTTGGTGCATAGTGCGTGTCTTTTTGCTCTTAGTTGACAAGTGTCCTCTCCATGCTATATATTGACCTATATTTATTTTGAATGCGTTAAATTATTAGATCATAGTCAATTATAATATAACCATTCTATTCCAGTAAAAGCATAAATTAAAAGATTATTACATCAACAACAACAATAAGTCTTTATCCTACTGTGAGGTCGGCAACATGAATAATTTTTCTCCATTGTGTCCTGTTAAGAGAAAAGATTATTACATCATTTGAAGAAAAGGACTATGGATGAGGGGCTTGAAGAATGAGGATTTAATAAAATATTACATCTTTTGAAGAAAAAAGACAAGGATGAGGGGCTTGAGGAATGGAGAAATTATTTTGTGCGGTCACTGAACGGCGTCCAGAGGCAATTTAGGATGCGCCGCATCATTTTTTGATGTATACCGATGCTGTGTATTATTGTGTACCGGGTGACGTGGCGTATCCTGATTTGTCTATGGACCGTCCAGTGATCGTATAGAATAATTTCTCTGAGGAATGAGGATTTAGAGACTACATAATAGATGTCTTGCTTTATTTGGACATCGAATTCAGTTGAATTTAATATGTTTGTGTTTATGAAACTTTGGAATTTAATTCATAAATATGAATTAAATTTTAATGAAATTTGATTTGTTTTGTTGTATTTAATATTTAATGTTTTTTTTATTTATTTTCATTACCGGCGGAATATTTATTTGATATTTAATGCATTGTGCTTCATAGAGTGCAAACATACACACTTGATGTTAACGAAAAATTATTAGGTGCGGAGTGCAGACGGGGTGAGAACCGTCTGCACAGACACAGGGTACCAAGCGGTACCCAGTGGTACCAAATGGTACCGAACGGTACCGAGCGCGGTTTTATACTAGTGTGCGGATGGTTCTCCCGTCCGCACTCCGTACCTAATAATTTCTCGATGTTAACATGTAGCATCCACGTTAATTTCATTTGAAGTGAATGCACATTGTTTTCTTTTTTTAATTATTTTGTTGAACTATGCTATGTACAATCTGCTTCTAATTATTGAGTTTTTAAGCTCTTAATTATTTATGAAATCCAAGGATTATCTGAAAATTCAAATTGTTGCTGTTAATCATAGATTTAGGCTTCGTTTGGGACGGCTTTTTTACTGCTTCTTAAAACAGATTTTTATTAGAAAAATTTTAATTTTTGTACTAAAAAACTGCTTTAAGAAGCAATAAAAAAGCTGTCCCGAACGAAGCCTTAGGCTTCGTTTGGGATTGATTTCTGCTTCTTAAAAAACTTTCTAGTACAATTTTTTTTAATTTTTTTCTATAAAGCTGCTTTTAGCAGTAAGAAAGCCTCTCCAAATGAAAACTTAGGATTTGTTTGGGACAACTTTATTGTTGTTTTTTAAAGCAATTTTTTAAATGTCCCATTATAGGACTTTGAAATTTTTTTTATTATACAATAATAAGGTGTAAATTGCTAAAGAAAGTTGTAAATATAATGGCCCCATTACATTTTGAATGATATGCATTCTTTTTTTATGATTTTGATGTTTTGCAATGAATTTGGAAGGTTCTCCTTATTTTTAAGAAGAATTCTTAGACATTATAGAAGGTTCTTGTCTTTTAGAAGCTTCTACTAAAGCTTATTTTGGAAGGTTCTAATAATTTGTAAAAGATTTTGCCATTCATTATGGATGGCCGATTTTGCTATAGAATCACTTGAATCAAAAGAGGACTTTGTTTCCTTATTGATTGACACTAAGGTTTCGTTTCCTCTCTCTCTCTCTCTCTCTCTCTGCATCCCTTCACAACTACTAATCTCTTTAGTAAGTGTCCACATCATTTGTCTACTTAGGAAGAATTTGCATCACCACTTCTAATTAGAAAATTATATTACATATTACTGAGACTTGATTGATCAAATCATTCAATATGATTTAGGTTGTGAATGAAAACAAAAGATGTGATAGATAGCAAAAGACATCAAATTAATATCAATTAGTTTTGAAGAGCATCAAAGTTCTATTTATGATGTGGAGTTTTTTTTTTTTTTTTTTTGGCATTCATTATAAAAAATGTTCAAAAATAAGGTGATGATCATTTGGATCATAAAGAATATATTTGTTCGGAGTATAAATATTAATATGTTGCATGCATGTCAAGGTAATTTGATAGATATTGAACTTAACTCAGGCTTAGACTTCGTTTGAGACAGCTTTTTTATTGATTTCTAAAGCAGTTTACTTTTTTTCTTTTTTTTGTTTAAAAAATATTTGTACAAAAAATTTACTTTAAGAAACTGTAAGAAAGTCATTTCAAAGGAAGTATTTGTTTGAGACAACTTTTTAAATCAACTTTATTGTAGAAAAATTTATAGTTCTAGAAATGTTTGTACTGAATAACTGCCTCAGGAAGTTGTAAGAAAGTTGTCCCGAACAAAATCTCAATGATCAAGGATGTGATCATACAAGTACATAATGGTATGTTGAGCACGATAAAGATCGAGTACATCTCAATAAATTAGCTATTGTCGAATCAGTTAACCTATAATATATTCGTGCATAAAATGTCGAACATCATTTGAATTTGATCATATGTGAGGGGAAGGTTAAGGTTAAGTTGACAACCATCATAATCAGTATAATTTTGACTAAGGGGTTTTCAACAAATAATACTCAAAAGAGTTTAAAAAAAAGTTATTTTTCCATTTAGAACTTCACAATCATTTTTACAAAAAGGCTAAAGGAGCCCTAAACAATTCCTTAATACATTTAGAAATAAGATAATGTTCAAGATTACAACAAATAATGCACTATAATTCATTAAAAAAAAAAAATGTTTTACGTAGCTCACATTGGTCTGTTGGTTGAGAGCTTTGACTACCAATCAAGAGGTCTTGGATTCGAGTATTGCATATACAATATGTGTGTGAGTTTATCTTAATTGACCTAATTGTCCCACAAAAATATCGATATCAATTTATAAAATTTAAGCATTTTTTACCAAATTATTCTAATTTATTTAAATTGAGCTTTTTTATTGTAGGTATTTATAATTCAATAATCATCACTTTTAAAATATTTTTATAATTAATTAATTAATAAATTTTATTTGTAGGAATATTCAGTAAATATTTATAAATTTTCATAATAAATAATTATTAAAAATTATACAGATAATGCATTTTTTATTAGAAAAAGCATTATACTCCCACAAAAATTACATTAAAATTCAAATATCACAAATATTTATATAAAAGCAAATAAGTCTATGCTGAATTTTAATTTATCATATACAAATAGAGTTCAAATAAATTGTTTTTTTTTTAATTCCTTTTTAACATTATTCATTTATTTTTGCTGTAATGGCATATTCGTAAATATTTCCTCTTTGTATGTGCTCCGCATGTGCCCATAAAGGAGATGCCACTGCCATCCGTCACATAATAAAAGAAATCTGCACGGCAAACTAACCTTTTATGCCACGATAACCGCACCGGAAATTTCACCCACGAAGACACCCTCGTTTTGGAATTTTTATTGCGTCCTCCCACCTTACCTAGAGATACGTCCTCCCACCGCCAAAAAATTCAGTTTTTGCTCGATATTGCTAGGTATTATTTGATAATAACGAGGAATATCATCATGTGAAGACTAATACCGAATTATACCGAGCAATACAAAAAAATACCTAGTTTTTCATAGAAAAAATTCGGTATTTTTTTTGTATTGCTCGGTATAGCTCGGTATAACTCGGTATTGGTCTTCACATGATGATATTCCTTGTTATTGTTTGGTATTGCTCGGTATTTGCTCGGTATTTCTCATTTTTTAGCGTGATTTTAGTTCTGGGATGACGTATCTCTAAGTCAGGTGGGAGGACGCAATAAAAATTCCTCGTTTTGGGCCCCACGATCCACTTTCTTTTATTCCAATTCTTTGCGTTGGAACTTAGAAGTTGGTCGCCGATTTTTTTTCTCTTTTAATAGTCATTAACGAGCAAGTGATTGCACGCTGATTTCAAGCCCACCGGGACCACAAAATGAAACCACCTCGCAGCACCCACCAATTACCTTTTCTTTTTATAAATATTATTACAAGCAAATTATTATTTAAATCCCAAATTATAACCATTTTAAAATATTTTTTAAAATTTTAAAATTTATTATTGTTGAGTGATATAAAATTTGAGTCGATAGAATTTAAGTTTTACGTCTTAATGGTGTATAAATATTTACCTCAAACAAAAAAAAGTAATAAGACGACATAACTTTTTACGTGGAAAATCTGGAAAGTGAAAAAGTCAGAAGCTTAGCCCAATTGCAAAATTCAATATGTAGTGAGTGATATAAAGATCTTTCTTTATTTACTGTTGAAAAATATAAAGAATAAAAAGTTCAAATATTTATACCCAACAACATGGTTAAATCTTAATAATATTCTGTAGATTATAATGGTTGTCGGTTGTAGTAACTGGTGGTTATCGTAGTAGTAACTGGTGGTTGTCGATAGTAATAGTTGGTGGTCATCGACAACGGCAATAACTGGAGAATGCTAGAGTTCTCCCTTCTCTCCGTTTTCCTATTTTCTTCCTTCTAAGCATATGTGAAGAATGGGGGGCTATTTATAGTTTTTTGGGATTAGCATGACTTGTAAGTATGTGGGAAATCAAGGGCATTTTAGGAGTGTTGGGACGGATAACCAATATTGATTAATTCAATCATAAAATCGTTGATCGAGCATTTAAGTGCTTTAATGATGGTCAAATTTGTTGATCTTGGGCTCGTTGGATTCATCACGTCGAGCCACTCTATTTGACTATAATCATGTCATATTCTGACGCCATTTGGTTGTGCAATTAATGCTTTAAGGCTTTCAAGTACCCTTTCACCCTTCGATTTGGCCCATTTGGGTTCACGTTTGACCGATTTTAGTGTGGTTGGGTTAGTCCCGTCGAACCACTTGATTCAACTATAAATTTGTTGAAATCAGAGCTTATATGGTCATAAATCAATTATTAAAGATTTTTTATTTAAATACGCCATGAGATTCATGCCAAATCAAGGTAATTTTAAATGATATATAAATTATGATCATATTTTTATCAAATACAATGGATTTAGGGTAGATTAGATGAGATGAAAAATGAATGCAAGTAAAAATATAAAATATAATATAATGTAAAAAGAAATATAATATATTTGATTGAATTTGATTGAATTAAAATAAGTTAAATTGAAAAAAAAAAAAATTTATGAACTAAAACATGTGGCTCTAAGGCAACACCTACGACCTCTAACGCAAGATATTTTCTAAAAAAAGATAAAAAAATTTGGGCGGCTGAGAAGAGTGTGACACCACACAATATCCGGAGAAAAAGCAAACGTACTGCAGACTCCTTCACAGCCGCATACCTCTGGAAGCTTCTTCTACCAACCACATGGCGCATCCCTGTCCTTAGATTCCCGCCGATCAGATCCTCACCGTCCACGTCGCGTCGATATTCAAAATATCTGCCTCCGGCCGGCTGAAACACATGGTCCGCCCGGCTTCCTCCGCTCCTCAATATCACCGTCTGTGGCCTCCCTTGCGCCACGTCAATTTGGGCCCCACCTGAACCACTAGTTTCCCTCCTTCGGATCTGTCGACGTGGCATCCTCTATCTCTCTCTCTCTTCCTGTAGATAACAATAGCAGTTTATATTTAAAAATAAAATATGATAATTTTAAAAATTATTGGATCTGCTTTAAGATGAGCGTAATACAAATTATTATATATTATACAGATTTTAAAACAAATTTATATATACATGAAAGCAATTTTGCTTATTATAGTTTGAATTGCAAAATACTAATGGTATGTTTGGGATAACTTAGCTTTCTAATTGCTTTATTTTTAGATAATAAATATAATTTCATTTGATTATTAATTTATTGACGATTTTCATTATTTTCTATAAATAATGAGGCGAAAAGTTACTTCTTGCAACTATAGTGATGAAAAGTTGCTTAGATATAAGAAATATATGTAAAGTTATGTATATGGAATAGTAGTAGCGTGTCAAAACGAGTTAACATGTCATATGTGAGTCCTACCAAAATTTGATTCAACCTAAATCTGATTAACTATAGTCCGACCCGTTTAACAACATGTCAAAAAGTATATCTAAATCCAACGAGTTTATTAAACGAGTCAATTTAATTTTGGATGGGATCTGAATCAAATTGGTGGATCAGGTCATTTATTAACACTCATGAGATGGAAAAATTATTATGCGATGTCATCAAACGGCATCTAAAGACGAATGAGAAAGCGTCATACTATTTTTTTACTGAGTACTATTTAGTGTCCGCCCACTTAGCTCAGAAGTTAGAGCATCGCATTTGTAATGCGATGGTCATCTGTTCGATTCCGATAGCCGGCTCTTTTTCTTTATCGATTGCTTTAGTGAGTCGTCCGAGATCCTT